>AP025070.1:25887605-25901309 GCA_036186865.1 Eustoma russellianum | reverse complement strand
GAAGGAGAGGAAGAAAGAAGAAGAAAGGAGGAAGAAGAAGAAGGCTAACCTAGGCCCAATAGTTCTCGAAATTCTGCCAAACACTTGTAAGACTGTCTAGAAACAAAGGCAAGTAATCTTTCTTAGGTTTTATGCAAATTTTGATTCAACATGCCCTATGTTCTTATAAAGAGAAAAGTGGATCACACATTGGTAATCTTGATGCGTTTATGTGAATTTCACTCTTGAATATGAATTCAACCAATAGAGGAATGGGAGACTGATAAAGTAGTGGAGATATATGCTCAATACAAGGAAGTCAAAGAATGTTGGAATCTCTTCCCCAACTGTATTTCGCGATGAAAATGCAGTAAAGAACCCATAGATTTATTCGTCTCCGACCGTAAACATGAGCAAGCAGTTGTCGCAGTATGTGGTGTATTGTGGATTTTCCATCACCTATTATGTTTTGACTCGCACACACGGAGTTTTGATGGCCTGGGTCTAGAAAAGGTCAAAGGCCTTCTTTTTAGGAAAAAAAGAGGTTTTTCAGTATAGATCGCAGGTTTCGTGGCTTTTCATCCACAAAATTCCGTCGGTGTCGGCTCAAAAACAAAAAAGGGTTGAACCTATGACATCGGGTTTTGGAGACCCACGTTCTACCGAACTAAACTAAGAGCGCTTTTTATCGGAAAGAGTAAGCCTCACCGACTTTTAACAGTACCCACCCATCCGAATGAGTTGATAAACGAAATGAGTTGAACTGTGTTCAACGAATCCGTACCCTAATAGATCTACGTCAAATGCTCTACTATATGTATTTGTTGTTGTGGATTGAGTAAAGTCATGTTCTTTGGGCTAATTCCTGAAAATAGTTATATTGTGATTTGTTGTTGTTAAATATGCCCATAAAAGTGTCATCCGTGATGTGTTTATTGTCTTGTTATTGTGAGGAAATCCGACAAGTTCACTACTAAAACACGCAGCGGAAAAACAAAACTTGATCTTCGATTTCCTACCAAGGATACATGTTATTCGCTTAATTCGATGAAAAAACTCCAAAATTACCTCTGTAGATTCAAAATCCGCAGATGAAAGAGGTGCGAAATCACGAACACCCTCTATCGGTATCCACATGAATGCTTCCGCCCGAAGTGCTTGTAGCGCCCCATCCCGAACCCTAGGGTCAGAACCGGTACGCCCGCCGTATTTCGCTAAGGGATATACAAGGCATCTGTACGAATTCCTGCACTTATCAAAGCGACAGAGTATTCGATTGCGGAAGCAAAATAAATCAACTCAAAACCCTACATCAAAAGTAAAATCCCCAAAATTATATATAGTCAACATCAAGTCAAAATCCCCTAACGTTTGCCATATCTCATAATCATAGTATGCTGCAATGGAAAGGAGAATTCTAATAGACTTAAGCATAGCAACTGGTGAAAAGGTTTCATCATAGTCAATACCATGAGTTTGCTTAAAACCTTTAGCAACAAGCCTTGCTTTGTAGGTTTGCACATTTCCATCCATGTCAGTTTTCTTCTTGAAAACCCATTTGCAACCAATAGTCTTAATACCCTCTGGAGGATCAATTAAAGACCAAACTTGGTTATCAAACATGGATTGCATCTCAGAATTCATGGCTCCAAGACATTTATCTGAATCTGGACCTGACACAGCTTCTTGATAGGTAGTAGGCTCATCTTGATCTATGAGCATAACTTCACTATCATCAGGCACAAGAAATCCATATCTCTCTGGCTGACGATGTATCATATCAGATCTGTGTTGGACTTGTGTTACATTTTCAGGCTCCACAACTGTTTGTAGTTCTGAAATTGTCTCTAAAGGCGGTTCAATGATATCTTGTGGAACTTGAGTTTCCTCAAATTGTACTATACTCCCACTAGTTCTCTTAGAGAGAAACTCCTTTTCTAAAAAGATTCCATTTCGATCAACAAACACTTTGTTCTCTGAGGAAATATAGAAATAGTACCCTATAGTTTCCTTAGGGTACCCCACAAAAATACATTTGATAGACTTTGGAGCTAGCTTATCTGACACTAATATTTTCACATAAGCTTCACAACCCCAAATCTTAAGAAAAGACAAACTGGCTGTCTTGCCAGTCCATATCTCATATGGTGTCTTTTCAACCGCTTTAGATGGTACACGGTTCAAAATGAATGCAGTTGTCTCCAAGGCGTAACCCCAAAAGGATAAAGGAAGATCTACTTGACCCATCATAGATCGAACCATATCTAATAAAGTTCGATTTCTCCTTTCAAAAACACCATTCCATTGTGGAGTTCTTGGAGGAATAAGTGTGAAACGATTCCACAATTCTTAGATGTTGATCAAATTCTTAGCTCAAATATTCACCACCTCGATCTGATCTAATCGTTTTAATTGTCTTACTAAGTTGATTTTGTACTTCATTTTGAAAAGTTCTAAACATTTCAAAAGACTCATGCTTATGTTTCATTAGGTAGACATAGCCATACCTACTGAAATCATCGGTAAAAGTTATGAATTACTGAAATCCTCCTCTGGCACTAATGCTATTGGGCCTCATACATCTGTATGTACCAAGCCCAATAAGTCATTAGCCCTTTCACTATGTCCAGTAAAAGGGGCCTTTTTCATCTTTCCAAGCAAACAAGACTCGCAATTTTTCAAATGAATCTAATAATCCATCTTGATGGAGTTTAGATACGCGCTTCTCATTTATATAGCTAAGGCGACAATGCCACAAATATGTAGGGTTTAATTCATTTGGCCTAGTTCTCTTTGAAAATATGTTATAAATATTACCGTCATTGGAATCATCAAGGTTAAGGACATAAATGCCATTATAACTACTTGCAATACAATAAAGCAAGTCATTTTTATCAAAAAATAGAACACTTCTTATTTTTAATTAAAAATGAATAACCTTCATCATCCAAAACGGATACTGAAATAAGATTCCTACTCATAGTAGGAAACATAAAAGCAAATGTTATAATACGCTCCAAGCCCTCCCTTGTGAAGTACAAGGAGCAATACATACGGATGTGTAGCTGCCTGCTTTGTGACGTTGATCAAAAGCCTCACATCGTATTGGCAAAGACCACTATCGTTTGCCTTTGTTGCTTAGAGGCACAGGCATCACTAGTGCATTTCTTTTATTATACTTACATGTTTCTTATTTTCTTGGGATTGCTCTATTATTGGCGGCATTGCTCTATATGATTTATTTGAGGTATCACACTCCGTGGTTGAAGTGCGACGCGGAAGACCACTCACTCCGATGGCAGACATATCACTCATGGGACTCCATTAGCATAAGGAGACAGCTTGCATCGCATTTTTCGCCTTGGTTCTTGATGAATCAAGGCGACATGGGTATGTGCTATCTTCTAATTCTTAACTTGACACAATTACTCACAATACTTATGCCTCAATTTCATGTGACTTCTTGTGAGGTGCGACGGATCTCAATACAGGGCAGCAGCCGGACTCCAGACTCACCACAATGGGAATTCATTCTCTTATGTTTCATAAACAGACTCTATTTGATTGGATTTACAGTGCCATATCATTTTTGACATCACTGTAGGCAGGCCCAAAATGTATCCACGTAACACTCCAATGGTATAAATATGTACGCTTTTCCCTTCGCCAAGGTTTTATCCACAAGGATGGTTTTACTTGGCAAGGTTTTAATGCGGCATATCATATACGATTGGAGATTGCCACTCATTAGTTCGTTTCATTATTTATTTTCGTATGATGATATTTTTGTAATATGGTATTCCTCCGACAAAAGTGAGGTTGATTCATAATAAATATATATGTTTTATAAAAAAATATTGTATAAAAATCGATACATGTAGGTGTATATATACATATGGTCATAAATAAATTTTAGGAATTAAATAATTCATCATGATGTTGTAAGTACATATATGTATAATATATGGAAATAATAGTTTGTTGACATATATATTTATATATAAAATAAGGCCAAAAAGACTTTTTGTAGGAAGAATGACTCATTTTGAGATATGAACACATATGTGTAACGTACAAAAACATATATATGTAGATATACGTATATGTATGTTTCGGCCATAAGGCCATTTTAATGATAAAATATGGTTTTAATATATTTTATGTACACATATATGTATAATTTATATGTTAAGGTATGACAATGACTAAGTTAGGTATATTATATAACATGTCGTAAAAATGTATATATTTAAGTATACTCACATGTGTTTCGGCCATAAGGCCTTTAATGTTAAAAATGGCGTTAATACATTTTATGTACACACACATGTATAATATATATGTTAAGTTATGAAAATAGGCTAAGTATGCATTCTATGTAACATGTCATAAAAAGGTATAAAATATATGTAGGCAATATGTCCATATATAAGTACTGTTAGGTCCGTAACAAACACTCTAGAGGGCGAGAATAGAGTGTTGGACAATTTTGCAGAATTTTTCTGATTTTTGGCTTTCTTCAACTCAAAAGGAATTCAAAATCAAAGCAAGAACCGGGAATGAGAGACAATGAATGAGTACACCGGATTTAGAGTGGTTTGAATCGTAAATGATTCTACTCTACTACCACTTTGTTGCCAAAGTAGATTTTCAACAACTACTCTTCTTATTAAAGCTAATAAGAACAACCACAGCAATACTTACACTAACAACTTAGTGTAATCAACCACAACAAACTTCTTGAACAAAAAAACTTTGTGCAACTGCAACAACTTTAGCTTCAAGCTAGAACAACTTCTTGCTGCCTCACAACTTCAAAAAAAGTTCTCTCAAGAACTTTCTCACAGTGGGGATCACACTTTCTCATTCTAAACACAAGCAAGAGATCAAATATTTATGGTTCCTCTTGTGTTAGACTCACTATCTCTCAATATACAACAATGAAGAACAAAGAAAGGCATAACACGCTTTAAGCACTTTTACACATATGAGATAAAATATACAACAACGAAAAATGGAGCTTGATGATGGTGAAAGTGTGTATTTGCCTCATTTGATCTTCTTCTTATAGGAGGTGTTCACAACGTTTTTGGAGCCTCCACCATGTCTTCAACTCCATCAAATGTCAAGGCAATGTCCAATTAGTCTTTAGCCACCCTATGGATTGATTTGATCCTTAAGAGCCAACCTAGAATAGCTTAGACATGGATATAATAGTCAAGCAAGCATGTGTAGTGTTAGAGAAAAGTCCACAAGAAATTTGAGCAAGATTCGAAAGAGAAAACAAAATAAATCTCCCTTGGATTTTGTTCCAACGGTCATAAAAAATTTGAATTCTAGGGGACATCGATCAATTGAAGTATCTGCTTTGAGAGATCGATCTCCTCAAGAGAGGTTCCAGTTTTGAACCTGCTTCACATCGATTGATCGAAGTCTCTCATGGAGAGACTGATGTGACATCGATCGATCGATGTCCTGTCTTCCAGAAAGTTTCTGGTTTGAATCTGCCTGACATCGATGGATCGAAGTCTCTCTTAGAGAGGCTGAAGTGATATCAATTAATTAATGTCCCCAAATTTGAGGGTTCAATGTCTGACAGAGAGTTTCTGATTTTGAACCTTTGCAACATCAATCGATTGAAGTCTCACCTTTATGGCTGAAGTCAATTCGATCGATCGATGTCCTAGTCTTTGAGATATTGATGTAGGACAGTAAACTTCCAACCTTAACCCTTTTCTAACATAGTGTGTTTTTCTCATTTTGCATCAAATCTCAAGTGTAAATTTGACTCATTTAAAACATCTTTACATCATCAAAACATTTTATACCTCAACAAGTACACGGCTAAAAGGCATTTTATAACATATATATATGTGAGTTTACTACATTTTATGTATACTAACATGTACATTTTATGATAAGATGTAAGCTATGATGTAAGTTATGAAATTTCTATATGATATGTTAAGGTAATTAGAAATTAGATGTTCTAGGAACTTAAGTTATGAATAATTATGAACTACATCTGTGGAATACATGTTAAGAAAGTATTGTTGGATGAGAAATAACCAAAGAGGGGGTTGTTGGATGCCTTGTCCGATTTGTACCCTTATGGGGGTAAAAATGGTATTTTCTTTAAGTTATGATATGTAGAATGAAAATAAGCAAGTGATGTTTTATTTTAAGTTGTAGTATGACCAAGCTACCCTCATTGGCTGAGTCTCATGTTGCATGAAATCAAAGTTTGAAAAGTTCTTTTTATCGCATTACATGTTTTAAAATTTCATATGCGTATGAATAATAAACGCGAGACGATTGATTCCAATTAGATACGTTATGTTCATGACCATGATTATGTTATGTTATGTTGTACCGTTGTCCTAACATCATGATTGGAGTGGAAGGTGTCAGGGTCCTATGTCTACATTATGGCTGAGTGTAACACCGGGTCTAGGACACGGGATCTCAGTCGTAATGCATCACCGTTAGAACATGTACATATGTTTATGATGTTTTATGTCGTACATGTACTACATGGGGAATCATTCGTTATTATTCTTATGAGAAGTGCTATAGGCATCATGAAATGTTATGTCTTCATATTACGAAATACCAAGTCATGTTTACAAAAATGTCAAGTTATGTTTACGAAGGAAAGTCATGAGATGTTATGAAAAGTCATGTTTTATGCATCACCTCGTGTTCATGTTATCTTAGGATTATATTAAGAATTCCTTAAGTCTATGATATCATTACAATGGTCAATGTAATTATTATGCATAAAAAGGCAGTGTATGTAAGATATACGAGAGTAGTATAAGTTATGGATTAGAAGCTGAGTATGGATCTGATGTAATGTTACGGACTAAGTAGAATGAGATGTTGCTATGTTATGTTGTCAAATTCTCCTTGTCTTACATGCCTTAAATTTACATCAAAGTTATGATGCTTTACTTGTTAATGGAAACGTGCTTATTACGTTCATTATTTATGGTTATTTTGATTTGTCACCCCGTCTCTTCATGTATGATCCACATATCGTATCTAGTAGGACTACTTGCTGGGCGATTACGTTTTATCTCTTATACTTGTCTCCTAGTTTACAGATAACAGGTACCATTATACCGACTTATTGAGGAAATGCCAGATAGATCACTGATAGCAAGGAAGTATGCTGAGAGATTATATAGAAGATGTTATTCATGGTATTTTCATGTGCTTAGAGTAGTTCAATATATAGTATCCGATGATTTGTACTGAATTTTAATGGATAGTACTGCATGTCGATTGTATTTTATTTACATTATGTTGCTTCTGCTTGTCGACTCATTATTCATGTCGACATGCACATGTATAGTATCGATGCCTTGTGCTTTTTGTAGCAGAGTAAGGTGGATGCACTGTGTAGGACCTCTATAGCACCACTAGAAGGGGGGTTGAATAGTGAGTGCGGAATATTCGGGTTTTAATACTTTTTAGACCAAATAACTCACTTCTGAAAACAGTTTCTATTTTTCAGATCCTGATTTGAATTATCTAGATGACCTAGTTGTAGACCTCCACAAATTATAAAATTTAGTGAAGATGTGCTCTCAGATGTTATGAGTGTCTCACAAAAATTTCAGATTAAAACTCTATGCCTAACCCCTTGAAAACACGTTTTTGAACAGATTGCGTCAATCTGCCAGAAACTGTACTCGATAATGAAAAATTTATTCCTATTAATTGAAAACTCTAAATGACATGAAAATTTTATGGTATGACGCTCAAGAGTTTTAATTTAATGGGTTAAAACAGTTTTTCAAGATTCGTTTGGTAAGTATGTCAACCACGTTGATGTTCTCAACCTTTGCACATCTGAAAATGAGATTGCACTAGTCTCAGAAATATTAACGTTTGCTTGACATATCCTTATCCAAATGTGATGAAACTTTTCCCAAATGAAAGCTAGGACGTGTGGCTATGTTTATGAAAAATTTTGCGATTTTTAAAACGTTTGTCCTTTTTTATGTGAGTATGAAAATGATGTACTAAACTAGAAACTGAAAGTAAAAGTGCTGAGAGTAAATAACACCAAGATTTTTATACTAGTTCGGTTAAATCAACCTATTCCAGTCTTCGAGGACACCTTCCTCGTTATTCACTAATAAAAAATGACACCTTGACATAAGAGTGACTGGAGTTAAACACCAACTCCACCCTCTTACAACACACAAACAAACACAACAACACGAACACCACCGATCGAATGAAGATTTGATCACACCCTTGATCAACCTTTTACACGAGATTAACGTATGTGGGTGGTTTACACAAAGCCTATATAGAATATGGAAGATATGTATGATAGGCTTAAGGCTAAGAGCAAGAGAAAAGAATGAGAGAAGACAAGAGTAGTCTTGCTTTAATCTTGTAAGAATATGAACTTTTTCTTAGCCTTACTTGAATCATCTTGCCCCCTTTTTATAGGTGTATTGGCCGCCCCCTAGCTAAGCTCTCCCGTTGAAAATTTGAATTGAATGCCTTGGAATATTTCCTTGCATAAATTGGTGGCACACCCTTGCTTACTTGGCGCAATATGATTGGATGAACGACTTGTCTTCGCCTAGTTGTCACTTCATGATTGGCCATATTTAATCCACCTTGGTACTCCTTAAAAGAGCTGGAAATTTCCCTTAAAAATCTGAAACACATTCTTAAAATCAAGGTGGTTAATTTTCAATTAATCATGATATGTTTCCTCTTAAGTTTTGGAAGACAATTGAATACAATAATGAGCAAACAATCGGCTAGCTTCATTCAATGTGCTGAAATTTCAGCATGTGTTGTATTTTGAATGGTTTCCTTGTGTGTTTACTCCTTCAGTTTCATCAATCATGTGTACCTTATCCTCCACCAATTAAAGTGTCAAACAAGCTCCACCTAGGCTCCAACAAGACTGAAATGGGCATATAATCTCAGCTGCACATGTGTTGAATTCTCTTTTGGTAAATTTGTCACATAATGATGCACAATCTTCACACACATGGCAAATTGCAATCAGCCCTAAATTGATTTTTCTAGAACACTCTAATATGTCTTGAATGTGTAAAATGTGTCTAGATACATATTACACTAAGACCAAAAACGTTCCAAGCATGTAGAGGTATAGAAAACCGAATTTTCGACTTTCGTCGATTACACGATTTTTCTCCGATTATAATCATACTTCTTAGACATATAATATATATTATGTCATACATAATATAAATAAAATAAGGTGTATATTCAGCTCCAATGGACGAGAAAAACGCTATGTGTCTTTAAGAAAAATGGATTTGTATTATCCACAAATTTAGGCCAAATTGTGGGTGATTGATGTCTGTAAACGTGGTATAACTTTGGGTCTGAATTTGTCATGTGCATCACGAAATTTTTGAATATTTTTGTTGTATATAGGCTGACCATCTTTATATGGTAAGTACTTGACATGTCGATGAAGTTTAGGTAGTCACCCGATACGACAATTTTCGGTTTATGACCTTGTGACATATCGTTATAATTTTGATGGCAATACGACTTGTAATATATGATATGAGACCTGTATATACTCATAAATATGAGGTGTATACAGTGGTGTGACGTCGACGTACATTTACAATATATGACATGTTGGTGGAACGTCGGAATATAAGTATATAGTTTGTCGTAAAAAAAATATGGATATATAATATGCATATGCATATGGCGTGTATAAAAGAGTGTGGAGAGGGAACTTTCCATTCCAAATTTGTTGCCAAACAGCTCTCTCCAAATATATCCCAAATATGTCTTCATTTAATGAACTAGTTAGTTTATCTCCTTAAGCAATTCACTTAATGAACTAGTTCAGTTCATTAATTATGGGAACTGAAAAAAATACAAAGACAATAAATGTTTGTCATATGATGTATGCCTCAATGCTTCATGGCTTGTTAGTAAGACAACATTATATATAAACATGTAAAGCATTTTTATCACGTCCATATTTCAAGTAACACTTATTTCATGCATTTCGTAAACACGACATTTAAATCATACATTTTCGAATCACTCAAACCCCGACTTCTCAACACACTAAGCCGAAACCCTAATTTTGGGTGGGCCGCTACAAACAAGCTCCTGAAATTTGTTATGAGATATTGAATAACTTTCTTCTTGAAAACGGTTTTTTAAGAGATAAAGTTGATACAACCTTGTTTATTAAAGAATAACAAAGTAATCATTTCTTTGTTGAAATATATGTTGATGATATCTTATTTGGTGTTACTAATAATTCTCTATGTGAGCATTTTGCTAAGCTTATGGAAGGTGAATATGAGACGAGCATGATGGGAGAACTCAACTGCTTCTTTGGGCTTCAAATCAAACGAACCGAGGATGAGTATACATTGCTCAAACTAAGTACACCAAAGATCTTCTCAAGAAATAACATTTTGAGGATTAAAGGAGCGTAAGCGCACCAATGATCATAAGTGCAAAACTTGATAAAGATAAAAAAGGAAAGCCTGTTGAGGTACAAAGTATAGAGATATGATTGGTAGCTTACTTTATTCGATGTCTAGTAGGCTGGATGTATTATGTGCTATGTGTTTATATTCTAGATTGCAAAATATGTCTAAGGAATCGCATCTAGTTACTATAAAACATATTTTTGAATATTTGAAAGGCGCTTTGAACTTTGGGTTGTTTTATTCTAATAATGGATGTTTTGACTTAAGAGGGAATAATGATTTGAATAATGCCGGAAATCTTGTTGATAGGAAAGGCACCTCCAAAATAGCTCAGTTTCTTAGAGATTGCATGGTTTCTTGGTTTTTCAAGGAACCGAATAGTGTGTCGCTTTCCACGACAGAATCTGAATATATGTCGGCCGTCACATATTGTGTACAATTACTTTGGACGGAAAACACCTTGAATGATTAAAATATTGAGTTTGACAAAGTGTCTATCTTATATGATAACACCTCAGCTATGAGTATAGCAAAAGTTTGGTTCATCGCAGTTCAACCAAACATATTGACGTTAGACATTACTTCATAAGAGATTGTGCAAAACCAGTTCCTTTGTACTGAATTTATCCTAGCTAATGATCAAATTAGATGACATATCATAAAACCACTCCTTACTGATGCATCTGAATCAATTAGAACAAGATGGAGATGATAAAAAATGTTTACAAAGTAAAAATTCAAAAATTCAGGAAACAACATACGTCGATCTCTATCAACAGTTAATATCGGTCGACATCAGTCTCTCACATTGATCAACCAAACTCAGCAATTTCAGCATCTATAATGTCGGACCGTAACACCTGCAATACCATCACTAGAGGGGGGGGTGAATAATGGATAGCAGAAATTACACTACTAACCTTGAATTAAAAACCCATTTGAAAACAGAATCTGAGAGCTACTCAGATTCAGTAACCGTTTTTGAAAAATTCAAAAGTCCATGTACACAAATCCAAAAATTATGAAACATTTCAAAAATTAATTTAAATGTCTTGACCCGTCCAAAAATGAGACAAAAATAAGATTGTCTGTCCCTTCAGATTCAGATGGTCAATCTGGACAGAATTGAACAGAATAGTGTTGAATTTTGAAAACATGTTTCTCTTTAATTAATCAACCAAAAAGGTTGACATTTATGGCAAAGCACTCTTTAAGATGTCTAGTTTAAGTTTCAAAAGGCCCTGGCCTATAACTATGCTTGATAAATTCAGAATACAAGTTGCCTTGAAACTGGTCAGATTGCCACCAGAATGGAGCAGTTATCTTTCAAAGAATAAAAGACTAAATTTTCTTTGCTCAAATCAAGTGATTCTTGTTGCAAATCAAAGATAACAGATTGAAATATAACTCCACCAAAAATCACAAATTTTGAAAATATTTTTCTATTTTTTCAAGATGTGTGAAATTAAATGAAAATGTAGTGAAAATGGGCAGAAAACAGTAAAGAAAGGAAGAAGATAAGAACACCAAGAATTTATCCTGGTTCGGTCAATGTGACCTACTCCTGTCCCATGTAACACCTTTCCTTGGATTTTACTATGGAATAAACACAAATACAATAATATCCAAGCTTCATCCTTGGGTTACACACCAACCCAATTCAAGACTTGGATGATCACCCCTATGCAACATCTATTGATGTAGCCTTATAAATTTAGCTAATCAATCATACAAAAACAAAAAAAGAGGCGCGTATAGTGTAGCTAGACAACAACTAGAAATGAAACACCTTAGCTACACAAAGAATGAACCAAGAACAAGAGAAGAGAATAACAAGAATAGTCTTTAACTTTTTCTTTCAAGTGTGTGTCTTCTCTTCTTCACATTGCCTCCTATTTAGAGTGTGAAATGAGCCTTGAAGATAAGAACTTCTATGTGTCAACATCTTCATAATCAACCCTAGTTGTCTTCACATCATTGGTTGGCAACATAATCACCTTGTACTCTTGCCAACATGAAAAAGAATAATTGGTCCACCTTGGAATTTCACTTTGGCCAGTTTTTGTCTTCCAAAAATAACATGGAAATTGTGAAGATAATACCTAAGGATAAGATGACATATTCCCTCAACTTCATGGCACAAGAATAGGGCATGTGAATAGCTGAAAATTTTGAACAATTCAGCCCCATTTTCAGCCATATAGCCATTTGGTTTGAATTGGATTTTCCAAGTTGGCAATTTTGTCAACTAGCTTGTATTTGATTGGTCCACTTATCATAATGTCATGAAATGAATACGCCATCATTTCCACCTGTATAATCACATTTTGGACGCCATAATATGTGTACAAACTCAGAACTTTTGAAGAAAAAATAATGCATAAGAGTTGACAAAATTATGTCAACATATAACATCAAAATTCTCATATTTTCTCCTTCTATGTTGTGGTGAATTTTGTATCAAGAACACCTTCAAACTCACTGCAAAATAATGATTAGGAACCTCCAATAACATATATAAGAAGGTCTTCAAGACAAAAAAGAATGTGATATTGAATACTGTCACATACCCCGCTACCATCGATAATATCACCAAATAAGATAATATAATAGAAAACAACCAAATAATCTTCAAGAATACTACAAATGAACTCCGGAATGAAGATAATAAGATACTCAAGGGATTTTCTTAAGTAAAATGACGAAACTGCCCTCGGAGTGTAAAATGATAAAAATGCCCCTGGTGAGAGAAAACTCTGATGGTAAGAAATAGATATGATAACACCTTTGTGATAATATGTAGGAGATACAGAAGTCCTTGAATCATTTTAACCGTGTTGAGTACCTACAAGAACTCAAAATACCGCTTTTACTCTTTTTGGTAAGTTGTAGAAACATCCATGGCACATTAGTCACAAGACATTGTTTTATTCATCAAAAACACATAATGAAAGCATGATAAACATATATGAAGCATGTGCAAATGAAAACAACTATTTTATCAAATTTTAGAAAAAAATTTCTAAAAACCCCAAACATCGATCGATCGAAGTGTCTCTGCTTGAGAGATCAATGTCTCAAAGTGAGGTTCAGAGTTTGTCTCTGACCTACATTGATCGATCGATGTGAGAGTTTGATGTGTACATCGATCGATCGATGTGTCTCAGTTTTAGAGATCGATGTCTCACAGTAAGGTTTGGGATTTTCCCTGCTTTACTTTGATCGATCGATGTATACATCGATTGATCGATTT
>AP025070.1:25768105-25880210 GCA_036186865.1 Eustoma russellianum | reverse complement strand
GTAAATATGGTATAACTATTCTTAGACTGTGTATAACCCTTAGATAGGAGAAACTGAGTTAGCTTTTCATTCCATTATCGAATTGCTTGCTTAACCATTGAGAGACTTACGCAATATGCATAAAGCATCAGGAATAAGAGAAGAGACTCATTCAATCAACTACATATGTACTTCTTGACGTAGATCACCATATAAAAGGGAATTGTTTACATCAAGCTGATGAATATACCAACCTCAATTGCTTCCAAGGAAGGTACTAGCTGAATAGTTGTTATCTTGGTCACAAGAGAAAAATCATAGGCATAATCAACAATCAATTTTTGTATAGAGCCCTTTGCCACAAGTCTTATCTTATACATCTCAGCAGAGTGATCCGCCTTACGTTTTACCTTATACACCCATCTGTAACCAATTGGGCCCTTCCTTATAGGAAAATGGACAAGGAAGCATATATGATTTGTGTCTAAGGCGGCCAACTCCACCTGTATAGCCTGCTGTCAAGCTCCTGAATTAGCTGCCTCCTGGTAGGTCTAAGGCTCGTATGACTCGAGGAGATAAGATGTTGTCTAAGAAGAAGAGTGCATGGTCATAGAAGAAGTCTACAACTCATGATTAACTAAACTTGTCTGTTTTGATGAAAAAGCTTCATATGACATAGAAGGACATAAGGAAAAATATGGATCTCAAGTAGAATCAGAGGGAATGAAGGATAGTGAAGGGAAATTTTTGTAAAGGAATGTTGTTCCATAGAATTCTACATCTCTCGAGATCAGAATATCTTTAGTATCTAGATGATGCAGTATATATCCTTTGGTGTTGTGAGGTATCCCCAGAAAGATACTTGGTGTGGCTCTAAGAGAAAATTTATGTTTTTGAGGTGTTGTATCACATGCAAAAGCCAAACACCAAAATACTCGCAGATGCTGGTAAGATGGTATGAAATTATAAAGCATTTCATCGAGACTTTTCCGGTTCAAGATGGGAGTGGGTAAAATGTTTATCAAATATGTCACATGCTGAGCACAAATGCCCCAATAGGAAAGAGCGGCTGAGCATAAAATTTGAGTGCTATTGCCACAGATAAGATGTGTTGGTGTTTTCTTTCTACTACACCATTTTACATAGGGGTATAAATGCAATTGGCTTGATGAAAAATACCTTTAGTTGCATAGAATTAAATCATTTTAAACTCTTGGACATCATATGACTTTATGACTCTTATGTGTTTATCAACATGTGTATAGAAATATTGACAAAAACTTGGTAATACTTGTCTTGTATCAGATTTTGTTTTCATCAAGTACAAGCAAGTGTATCTTGTGTAATCATCAATTATAGCAAGAAAATATCTTTGTCCATGCATTGTACGGTGTCTGTAGGGGCCCCATACGTCAACATTAATAAGATAAAAAGGGGGCTTAGAAACAGAATGTGAAATAAGAAAGGCATTTCGGTTTTTCTTTGCAGAGGGCAAACAGTGCAAGAATCATTCAGACTGGATACATATACTAAAGAATGAATTTGTGAATCTCTTTGATTTTGGGAGCAGATGCATGACCAATTCTAGAGTATCATACCATTGAAGGAGATAAAAAAGCAGCAACAGGTGAGAGGAGGCTAACATAAGAGTAAAATGGTGGAGTAGTTCCATGAAGATAATAAAGTCCATTTAAGAGTTTACCTGAACCAATCGCTCTCTGGGAACACTGGCCTTGAGTGAGACAAGTAGAAGTATATAATTGAACAAACATGGAGGCATAAGTCAACTTACTAAAAGATACAAGATTAATAGAGGAAGAAAGTAAAAAATAGGACATCATGTACTAAAAATGATGGATCGCTAACCATAGACCCAGTGTGAGTAGCAGGTTCAGAAATGTTGTTAAGAATCTTGATCAAGACACATTTGGTAGGCTTATAGGGCTGAAACAGAGTCAAGAATAAGCTATATGGTCTGTGGCACCTGAGTCTAAAATCTACAGATACAAATTGCCTGAAGAATACTTACGTTCAACATTATCATATTAGCAACCTTGAGCAGACATCACAGCAGTCTATGTTGCACCTCCTTTTGCTCTCGCAACAGAAACATTGCTTTCACTCTTTTCATTTAACCAGTTCATAAGCTTCTGATGCTGATCAAATATAAGCATGGGAGGCTGATAAGTCTGATTCACCTGATCAACCTACAACGATCCCAAAACATACTCAACAGCCTTAGCCATATCCACTTGACTTCTAGGCTTGAGACCAGGGGATACTATGCTGCTTATAACATCTATCCTCTCTGTGTCCCAACATGCCATAGTGGTTGCACTGTAGATGCTTAAAGTTAGGTTGGTGCACTCTATCATTGCCTCTATCGTAGTTGCCTGGGGGTCTGGAGAAAAAAGTTTTGCTCACAAAACTTGATCAGTGTTGTTAGCTGCCTTCAAGGCAGTTGAAGCATTATTAAAGAATATAAGATTGTTAGAGTTCATTGTCATTCTATCATATTTGATAGCCGTGGATGCAGTTCTAATGTCAGAAAGTGTGGTCATTACCAACATTTGTGATTTGATATCATCAAAATATTCATTTAAACTTTTAACAAACTTAATTACACAATCACTTTCTACAAACTCGCACATTTTGATTGTTACATCACAAGTACAGCCATGAAATTTGCACTTAGATACAGGCCGCAAGGCTAGCATTTCTTCTAATGCATGCTTGGTGCGAAATAAACCACCACTTGATATTTGTAGGTTATTTTATTTAAAACATTGTTGATTCAAAGAACATAGAGTCAACTTAATTTATAATTTACTTATCTACTAAGTTAATCAATTGGACGTTATTCAACGTAATTTTAGGAATCCTATAAATTGTTTTAAAAAATTATGAGCTTTAATCAATTATTAAATATGAACTACCAAAAATAAGGATAACATTACTTGATTAAGTTTTTATAATATCATGACTTAAAGTGTACCGAGTTTTATTTATGAGATGGGATATTTTATTTTTTGTTTTATCTTTTTATTCATATCCTGTATCAAAAGGCTATAGTTGCTGTACACTATTTTTTTAAAAAAATTATTTGCATACGCTCTTTCTACGGTGGATCTGCCACTATTTGATGCCTTCCAGCGACTTTTAGCCTCTGATTTTCTCAATAAACAAATAGCAACGCACCCTTGGAACAAAATTTTCAGCGTCATAATCGATTACAAAACGGAAACATAAATTAAGTGAGGACAGAAAAGACATTTCACACTCGAACAGTTTAATTAAGGTGTTTAATTGAGTATCTATTTTTGTAAAAGAAAACTGTTACGAAACCTATAGTTGAACTCAGCGGGAGAAAGTTTGGAGCGTTAGATTGAGCACCTAATCTAACGATACGGATTGACTGGAAGAGGATAGTGCGCGTGATTGTGGAGGTGATGCAACGGAGTTGAGGTGTGTTGCTGCGGTGACGGGGTGATCAGTCGAAGAAGAAGAAGCAGTACCGCGGGAGTTTTAAAATAAAAGTGAAATTACCATTGTGACCTTTTCTTATGTCTGTTCTAGAAATAACTGTATGGGTAGTTTAGTAATTTCAGTAGTGGCAGTTACTTGTGGCTTTCTTCCCTGTATATTGCTTGACTCGTTCGACGTTTTTGGCGTGAAGGAAGTTACAGAAATTCTAAGCATCCTTGCTTTCTCCAACTTTGCGTTTTTCATCTCTTTTGAATAAATTCGTCTTCCTTAATGGCGAATTCGTGCATTTGCATCAAGCTTCCTTCGATATATGCTGTCATGCCGATTTGATTGTTGTGCGATCAAGTTTTTTCACATGGTATCAGAGAGATTTTACGTGTGATCTCGGATTCGTTTGTGATTGATGAAATTTGGCACATTCATGGCTGCAACTCAGAGCTCTCCGTCATCGTCCTCAAACAATGTAGCTCAGAGCTCTCCGTCATCGTCCTCAAACAATGTAACCAATTCTGTTCAGTTAGATCCTTCGGAGGATCCTCTGTATATTCATCCTAGCGATAGCCCGTCCTTGGTCCTCGTCCAGCCACTATTGGATGGAAACAACTTTCATAGTTGGAGCAGAGCATTTCGTAGAGCTTTGGAGTCTAAAAACAAAGTAGGATTCATAACAGGTATGATTCCTAAACCTGCGGACACCAATCGTAGACTTGTGGCGTGGTCCAAAGCAAATAATATGGTAGCGCCTTGGATAGTTAATTCAGTAATTCCATCCATTGCGCAGAGCATTTTATGGTTTGATAATGCCATAGATATATGGAGTGATCTAAAGCAAAGGTATGGCAATGCAGATGTATTTAGATTATCGGATTTACAGGAACAGTTTTATGCCACAAAACAAGAAAACTGCACAGTCACTGAATATTACACAAAGCTAAAGGTGATTTGGGAGGAACTTATGGTTTTGAGAGCTTTACCCAACTGTATGTGTAACCGTTGTACTTACAACATTACTGGTCAAATAAATAAGTTCATTGAAGATGATTATGTCATTAGGTTCATAAAAGGATTGAATGAGGAGTATGAACCTGTAAAATCTCAAGTATTGTTGATGTCTCCACTTCCTGATTTGAGAACTACGTTTGCTATGGCCGTCAAGTTAGAGAGAAAGTTGATTTACACACCTATTCAAGGTTCGTTTGTTAACAATCCTTCTGTTGTGTTGAATACGAATGCTGGAAGTGTGAAGGCTGGACCATACAATGCCAAAATGAACAATCAGAATGGAAACTGGTACAAGCCAACAGGTAGAGGCTTCAGGAAGGATTCTCAAAGGCCTATGTGCACTTACTGCGGCATGCCCGGACATACGGTTGATAGATGCTATAAAAAGCATGGCTATCCTCCCGGTTACAAACCCAAAGGTCAGGTTAATTGTGTTGAAGGGAATTACCAGAACAATCAAGAGATGGAAGCTGGTTGTCAGACAGATTATGAACATTGTCAAAATGCTGAGGAATATCCTATGAATAAAGGAGTGCAGGTAGTATCTCCATTCACAGAAGAGCAATATAATCAGCTTATGAGTTTATTGCAGGAGCACAAGAGTAGAGGACATATGGAGGGCAATGTTCAGATGGAGGGTAGTAGGGGACACCATGCCGTGATGTCAGCTCGGCAGGCTGATGTCTCTGGAAAGCAGACAGGTAATGCACTGCATCCTAATATTAATCGCGTATGGATTTTGAATTCTGGTGCTACAGATCACATCTGCTGCTCTTTGTCCCTATTTGAGTCATATCATTCAGTTAAATTCATGTCTATCAAACTTCCAAATAACGTTCTAGCTCCTGTCACTCACATGGGCACAATATGTTTAAGCCCATTCCTTACTCTGTATGATGTCCTACACGTGTCTTCCTTCGCATTTAATCTTTTGTCCTTGAGCAAACTCACAGAAAAGGGTGATATAGAGTTAAATTTTCACGCAAATTCATGTGCAATACAGGATCATTTCAGCAAGAAGATGATTGGTTTAGCTGAGGTGAACCATGGGTTATATCATCTTCTTGGCAACACCCCGTCTTCAGCCTTGCCTCTACCTCACTGTTCTCAAGTCCATACTGTAGAATATTCAGAAGCTTTTCTTTGGCACTCAAGGCTTGGACATTTGTCATCTCCCAGGCTAGCAGAGATCAGCAAGACTAATCCATCTATTGACGCATCTTTCCATTCTTCTTCCTGTACTATATGTCCGTTAGCTAAGCATAAAAGATCCCCGTTTTCTTCTTCTACTTCAGCATCTAAATCTCCCTTTTCACTTGTTCATATGGACATATGGGGTCCATATAAGCACCCTACATTGTATAGACAACAATATTTCCTTAAAGTGGTTGATAACTATACACGATATGTTTGGATCTATTTGATGAAATCGAAGGCATAAACTAGGAACATTGTTGAGAGTTTCTGTTCTTATGTCCATGTTCAGTTTAATGCTTATGTCAAAACAATAAGAACTGATAATGGGGTTGAATTCAAAATGAATCAGTTCTATGCATCAAAGGGGATATTACACCAGACTAGCTGCGTATATACCCCTCAACAAAACGGGCTAGTAGAGCGCAAGCATCAGCACATCCTCAATGTGGCTAGAGCTCTAAAGTTCCAATCAAATATACCTATTACTCATTGGGGTTTCTGTGTGCAACATGCTGTCTACCTCATCAATATTACACCATCACCCTTGATTAACCAGAAAACTCCGTATGAGCTGTTGTATAACAAGTCCCCCGTATACACTCATCTAAAAGTGTTTGGATGTCTCTGTTTTGCAGCAAACATCTCCCCAGCTAAAGATAAATTTTCTATTAGATCAAGGAAAAGTGTTTTCCTTGGGTTATCCCATCTCACAAAAGGCTATGTCCTCCAGGATCTCATTACCAAAGAAATATTCATTTCCAGGGATGTCCTATTCCATGAAACTGTGTTTCCCTATCAACCCAGTGCCAACTCCGCTCCTATTTTAAATCCATCAACTTCTTTAACACCTTTTGAACCTTCTACAGTTCAACCCACCAATGAAACCAATTTATCATCACCAAGATGCGTTCCCTCTGGGTCCACATCTAGGGGGACACACCAACAAGCTTCTCCTGGCCAAACTCCTGATCAAACACCTGTTCAAGCTACTTCTGCTGCTTCTCCTGGCCAAACTCCTGATCAAACACCTGTTCAAGCTACTTCTGCCCCTCATTCACCTGTGCAAGCCACCTTTCTTCCCTGTTCATACTCCATCTGCAACTTCCCCAAATGTCCAGCTTGATCAAACACAGACGCATAACATGTCTATAATTCCTGTTCCTACGACCACACCTTCGTTTTCTCCTCATCCACGCCCAAATGATGACAGCTCCACTAAAACCCAAGAGGTGCCTATCAGTTCTATACATATTGAATTTCCTATGTCTAGACCCCACAGAAACAGACAGGCCCCGTCATATCTCAAACAATATTATTGCAATCAAATACAAGCAGCCCCAACAAATGACCTGATGACCCATACATCATCTTCACCTTCTGTTATTCCAGCATCTTCATCTTCTGCTATTCATCCTAAGTCCACGCCACATCCAATCCAAAATTATCTCTCTTTGGAATCTCTAGCACCAAAATACAAAACATATGCTTTAAATATTGGTTTGCATACAGAGCCTAACTCCTTTGCAGAGGCAGCCAGCTCTGTTGAATGGCAGCAGGCCATGGACAATGAGATTGCAGCATTGAAAGCAAACGATACATGGACGATGACTGAGCTACCTCCAGGAAAACAACCCATAGGATGCAAATGGGTTTACAAAATTAAGCACAAGGCTGATGGATCTGTGGAAAGGTACAAAGCAAGACTCGTAGCTAAGGGATACACGCAGCAGCTAGGAGTGGATTACCAGGAAACCTTTTCACCCGTTGCAAAGATGACAACGGTAAGGATGGTTTTGGCTTTGGCATCCAGACTCAATTGGTGTGTACACCAACTGGATGTAAATAATGCCTTTTTACATGGTGATTTGCATGAAGAAATATATATGGTTCCACCTCCTGGGATTGTGACAGAACGTCCTAATATTGTTTGCAAGTTGCAAAAATCTTTGTATGGATGAAGCAAGCTAGTAGGGAGTGGAACGCCAAATTGACTAATTTTCTGATTTCTCAAAGATTCTCTCAATCAAAGAATGATTATACGTTGTTTAGCAAATTGGCCAATGGATCTTTAATAATATTGCTTGTTTATGTGGATGATGTAATTGTGGCATGTGAAGATGTCCAGGCTATTGAAGATATCAAGGATGCTTTGAACCGTGAGTTCAAGATAAAAGACTTGGGTAGCTTGAAGTATTTCTTAGGAATTGAGGTGGCCAGATCATCCAAAGGGATGGTGCTTAATCAAAGAAAATATGCTTTGGAACTGTTGGATGAAACAGGATTTCTGGGCTCTAAGCCAGTGGCCACACCTATGGAGAGTCATATCAAGTTGTTGCATAATGATTCAAGTCTGTTGGACAATGTCAGTGAGTATAGGAGGTTAATTGGAAAACTCATTTATCTTATAATTACCAGGCCTGACATTGCTTTTAGCGTGCAACAATTGAGTCAATTTTTAGACTGTCCAACTGTGAACCATCTTAAGGCAGCACACAGAGTCTTAAGGTATTTGAAGGGAACTGTTGGACAAGGGTTGTTACTGCCCAACACTGGTGAGCTGAGACTAAAGGGGTTTGTAGATTCGGATTGGGCAGGGTGCAATGAGACACGGAGATCTGTTACTGGATATTGCGTTTTCCTCGGAGACAGCTTGATATCATGGAAAGCCAAAAAAGCAAACGACAGTTTCCAAATCCTCAGCAGAGGCTGAGTACAGAGCGATGGCTTCAGCAATTTGTGAGTTACAGTGGCTTCTTTATTTAGCTAAAGATTTGATGCTTGATGAGATGAAACCGGTGGAATTATTCTGCGACAGTAAAAGTGCCTTGTATATTGCTGAAAATCCGGTATTCCATGAGAGAACGAAACATATCGAAATTGACTGTCATATAGTCAGAGATAAAGTACAGCAGCGCGTTGTCAAGTTAATGCCAGTCAAGACTCAATTTCAATTAGCTGATATGTTCACCAAGGCTTTGGATGGTAAGAGGTTGGCAGATTTGATTAGCAGAATAGGGGTGTATAACATTTACAAGGCAAGCTGAGCTTGAGGGGGGCTGTTACGAAACCTATAGTTGAACTCAGCGGGAGAAAGTTTGGAGCGTTAGATTGAGCACCTAATCTAACGATACGGATTGACTGGAAGAGGATAGTGCGCGTGATTGTGGAGGTGATGCAACGGAGTTGAGGTGTGTTGCTGCGGTGACGGGGTGATCAGTCGAAGAAGAAGAAGCAGTACCGCGGGAGTTTTAAAATAAAAGTGAAATTGCCATTGTGACCTTTTCTTATGTCTGTTCTAGAAATAACGGTAGGGGTAGTTTAGTAATTTCAGTAGTGGCAGTTACTTGTGGCTTTCTTCCCTATATATTGCTTGACTCGTTCGACGTTTTTGGCGTGAAGGAAGTTACAGAAATTCTAAGCATCCTTGCTTTCTCCAACTTTGCGTTTTTCATCTCTTTTGAATAAATTCGTCTTCCTTAATGGCGAATTCGTGCATTTGCATCAAGCTTCCTTCGATATATGCTGCCATGTCGATTTGATTGTTGTGCGATCAAGTTTTTTCACAAAAACAATTAAGGTGTTTATATCTAGTATAGTAAAAGAAAACATCGAAATCATTATCTCAAACTACAGGTGTGTATATGTAGTTTTCCTCATAAATAATTAGAATACAAATAGACTACAGTATGCTTTTTGTTATTGCTCGAATTAATTGGAGTTGGTGAGCTCAAAAAATAAGTGAAAGTAATGTATGTGGAACTGATACTCTGCATATTCAAATGTGTGTCATTTATAATGGATTTTTTTATTTATAGAAATTTGAAAGAAAATGTCGAAATATACAAATACAAAAGTGTCTTAGAACCAGAGTTTTATTCACGAGAAAAGACTGAAGAAAAATCCTACTTGGAGGCTACTGAATGATCTTTATGCATAGATTTATTTATTTACAAATATTTGCCAAAGCTTGTGGAATATATTCTACCGATAATCAACGCTTTAAACTAACGTAATAGTTACGGATTTCTCTCTCTATTTTTATTTTTTTTTACTTTTTCTTTTGAAACCCTATAAATACGTTTGCCGTTATACAACAAAACGCCAAAACCAGAAGGAAGCCATGGATTTTTCTTCTCAATTATGCACACAACTTATGGTCCATGGAATCAAGAAGTCAACTAATGAAAAAGAAGGTTCAAGTCAACTTATGAAATCAAAGGTCTATTTCACTTCAATGAAGCTGAATATTGTTGCCGATAGAAACGAAGAATTCGGTCGTGGACCTGTTATTCGATGTTTGAATGAACACCTCTTCATATGACCACTCCATCTAAGAGATCGATGAGTTTTTAAATTTGTATTTTCTACGAAACTCTTTGAGAATGAGACGATATAGATCTATGGAGTATGAGCATATGACCTTTTGCACTCCATGCATGATCACTTGAACCTGTTACGAAAATAAGGAAACAAGACAAAGAACAAGAGAAAATGATCGAGAAGAAGCTTGGCTTGAGGCGTGATAATCACTTTCCGTAAGGAATATTTGCCCCCACTAGTTGCTGCAGGGTTGCAAGCAAATTTTCTCCTAGGATACAACAGCCAACAATCTCTTATCCTCAGCAAATAGGATAGAGATTCAATCAACTTTCAAGAACAAGAGTGAAAATGCGTAGGAAGAAGAATATAGAATGCAAGTATAAACTCGGTTGTAAGATACATCTTCTAATGGGTTATAATAGCCTATTTATAGGCTCTCAAACTCCAAAAAGACGTTGGTGGTTGTTGCATGGCGATTGAGTATGTCCCTTGGTGCATAAGTTGTGATTTTACATGAAAAGTCACTTTTGCTCGGACATCGATCGATCGATGTGATCGATTGATCGATGTTACGAAAATAAGGAAACAAGACAAAAGACAAGAGAAGATGATCGAGAAAAAGCTTGGCTTGAGGCGTGATAATCACTTTCCGTAAGGAATATTTGCCTCCACTAGTTGCTGCAGGGTTGTAAGCAAATTTTCTCCTAGGATACAACAGCCAACAATCTCTTATCCTCAGCAAATAGGATAGAGATTCAATGAACTTTCAAGAACATGAGTGAAAATGCGTAGGAAGAAGAATATAGAATGCAAGTATAAACTCGGTTGCAATATACATCTTCTAATGGGTTTTAATAGCCTATTTATATGCTCTCAAACTCCAAAAAGACGTTAGTGGTCGTTGCATGGCGATTGGGTATGTCCCTTGGTGCATAAGCTGTAATTTTACATGAAAAGTCACTTCTGCTGGGACATCGATCGATCGATGTGATCGATCGATGTCATTGATCGATGTCTCACAGTAAGCTCCAACTTTTATCCTGTCGACTTTGATCTGTCACATCAATCTATGTGATCGATTTATGTTGGACAGAAAGTTTCAGCTCTGCACCTAGGGTACATCGATCGATCGATGGATGCGATCTATGTGACATCGATCGATCGATGTCATCGATCTATGTCTGGCAGAATACTCAACTTAATTTTCAAGCTACATGGATCTATCCAACAGATACATGGATCGATCCATGTCAAGAGTCAAGCTATTCTTGCTTATTCCACACCAATCCACCTTTATTCTTCATCTCATTTCATTTACAAACTATTATAATCCTCCACTTATTTTGTAAAGCAACTTATGACATTTCATGCATTTAAGAAGTATCTTTCGATTTGAACCTCTTATTAGTATAACACTTCAAAGTTCTAGCGAAATCATGATAGCTAAAAAGCCTTGAATCAGATTCCTATGTGCTATAACCAGAAATATTATACACATGAAACCACACTCTCCTTAGAAGCCCATTTTAAACCACACTTTATGGCCTTGTGCTACCCTTAGTATTCATGAACATTTCAAGTTCATTGCTTGTCGAAGCGGCACCACTTCCTATGTTCATATACGTGAAGACTAAGATAGTTCCTCTTAATCCTTCATTGAGAGCGTTTTAACACTCACCCTATTTTAACACTATCATTCCAATTCTTTAAAGATCAATGCCGTGCGGTTTGATTCTTTAAAGATCAATCGTAGTGCTTTAATACCTCACTTTGTGACTTGTTGTTACCCATTGAACCTTTGGCTAGTGGTACGCTAGACAAGGTTAGGTCTATATCACAAGTGAACTTATCCCATACGTCTCAATCCCATCCCTAAAGATGTACTTTGTACCAAGTCTTTTGAAAGACTCTTTGTCAACAGATCCGCCAGGTTATTGCAGGATCTGACGTATGCAATGGCTATTACACTATCAGTTATTAATTGCCTTACATAATCATGCCTAAGGCTGACATGTCTAGATTTCTCGTTATAGATTTTACTATAAGCTCTAGACATCGTTGCTTGGCTATCACAATGTAAGGAAATGGCTGGCATCGGTTGTGGCCACAACTCTATATCCAATAATAGATTTCTCAGCCATTCCGCTTCCTTACCTGCAGATCCCAATGCTATGAATTCAAATTCCATAGTAGAATGAGTTATGCATGTCTGCTTCTTTGAAGCCCAAGAAACAGCACCACCACCCAATGTAAATATCCAATCCGTAGTAGATTTGTTATCACCAACGCTAGTTATCCAACTAGCATCAGTATAACATTCTAACACGGCTGGAAAACTATTATAGAACAATCCATAATCCATAGTCTTCTTCAAGTACCCAAGTACTCGCCCGATTGCCTTCCAATGGTTTATACTAGGATTATTAGTATACCTTGATAGTTTACACACCGCAAAGGCAGTATCCGGTCTAGTGCAATGAATAGCATACATTAAACTACCAACTGCACTAGCGTATTCCAATTGTGCTACCGCTCTACCGGTATGTCCAGTCAATTTATATGAGGCATCGAACAGTGTGTTTGATTCTTTGATCTCTAAGTGTTTGAACTTACTCAACACTCTGTTTATGTAATGAGATTGACAAAGAGTAAAACCCCCGCTATGTTTGGACACTTTAATTCCTAAGATAGTATCTACTTCACCCAAATCTTTCATTTGGAATTATGAAGTTAAATACTTCTTAGTTTCATTTACTCCTTCCATATTAGTATCGATAATTAGCATGTCGTCCATGTACAAACAAATAATGACACCATATTTGTGTGTAAACTTGGAATATACACACAATCCATACAATGACCTTATCAATTTGCACACTTTGTGCTCATTCTCCGGAAGTACAAAACCTTCCGGTTGTTCCATATAGACCTCTTGGTCTAAATCACCATTGAGAAATGCAGTCTTAACATCCATTTGATGAATAACCAAGTTATTTATGGATGCTAACGCTATCAACACTCTAATGGATGTTATTCTCGCAACCGGAGCATATGTGTCAAAATAGTTTATCCCTTCTCGTTGTCTAAAGCCTTTGGCTACTAATCTGGCCTAGAAAGTTTGAAGTGAACCATCCGTATTGTATTTTCTTCTAAATACCTATTTACATCCAATTGCTTTGGAACTTGGAAGGAAATCAGCGAGAATCCACGTATTGTTAGACAATAACGAATTTATCTCATCGTCAATTGCTTACTTCTAAATTGATGCATCTCTCAATTGCATCGCCTCCTTATAGGATTTTTGATCATCTTCCACACTTAGTACAATAGGTATTTGATTAAACACCTTTGTCCTATTACCTTTAACTAAGAAAGTAACGGATTGTGAAGAAATGAAGTCCGGATGTAAATACTTTTCCTTTCTGGAACGTTGACTTCTCCTAACCTCAGTCGGAAAATTTTGATTTTTATCATCAATACTAGAAGGATCATCGGAAATCTCCAACAATTGGTTCGTTCAAATTTTCACTTGTTAAACTTTGATTTGAATCTGTTCTCAAGAATTCATTCTCAAGAAATTCAACATCTTTAGATTCAACAATCACATTGGATTCTAAATCTAAAATCCTATATGCCTTCGAGTTTTCAACATATCCAATAAAGACACCTTTAAGAGCTCTTGTCCCCAACTTAGTCCTCTTTGGATCCGGAACTCTATAATAGGCTAGACAACCCCAAACTCTAAGATAACTTAGATTTTGTCTTTGTTTCTTCCATATTTCGTATTGAGAAACCTTGAACTTTTTAGAAGGAATTCTATTGTGAATATGACAAGCCGTCAACAAGGCTTCTCCCCACAAGTTCTTTGGCAAACCAGAGTTTATTAACACTGCATTTAGCATGTCAACTAAACTTCTATTCTTTCTTTCAGCCAAACCATTTTGCTGGGGTGTGTATGGCGCACTTTTCTAATGTATGATACCATTATCCTCACAGAATTGATTAAATTCAAGAGGAAAGTATTCGCCACCACGGTCACTTCTTAGAACTTTGATTTTCAATCGCGATTGATTTTCAACTTCCATTTTATAGACTTTGAACTTATATGTTTCGGCCTTAAGGCCTCTTAACGCTAAAAATGGTGTTAATATATTGTTTGGATATATATGTATAATACATATAGTAAGATAAGAAAATGTGTATGTTTTGTATATTATATAACATGTCATAAAATGTTTATGTATATAAGTATACACACTACATACATTTGGCCAGTAGGCCTTTTAGGATAAAATTATTTTATTATATTTTATGCATATGTATATATGTATGGAGGATATGAAAAGAATGACTTTGTTATATCTTATATACATATTTATGAAGTATGATCAAGTATATATATATATTATTATATATATATGGTTATACGTATTATAGTTTTGGATATGAAGGGTTTTATCGCATGTCTGGTATATTTAAATGTATTATGTACAATAAGTTATGAAATACGACTAAATTATGTATTGTATGTGATAAGTATGAAAATATATTTCTAAGTATCATCATCGTCATATATGTAATAATATTGTTTGGATATATATGTATAATACATATAGTAAGATAAGAAAATGTGTATGTTTTGTATATTATATAACATGTCATAAAATGTTTATGTATATAAGTATACACACTACATACATTTGGCCAGTAGGCCTTTTAGGATAAAATTATTTTATTATATTTTATGCATATGTATATATGTATGGAGGATATGAAAAGAATGACTTTGTTATATCTTATATACATATTTATGAAGTATGATCAAGTATATATATATTTTATTATACATATATGGTTATATGTATTATAGTTTTGGATATGAAGGGTTTTATCGCATGTCTGGTATATTTAAATGTATTATGTACAATAAGTTATGAAATACGACTAAATTATGTATTGTATGTGATAAGTATGAAAATATATTTCTAAGTATCATCATCGTCATATATGTAATAATGGCCATAAAGGCCTTTTTATGAGAAAAATAACTTTAGTATGTAAAATGAACTCCCATATGTATATTGAATGAAAGAATATATATATATATATATATATATATATATATATATATATATTTATGTATATGTATATACATAACTACATATACACGGCCAACCAAGATCTTTATGACATACATGATTTTATTTTATGTTATGTATATTCGTATGTGTAATAGAGGATAAAATATAAATTATGACACAAGTTATGAATTTCCTAGATGACTTGTTAAAGTAATTAGGAATTATATGTTCTATGAACCGAAGTTATGAATTATGCTATATATGTGCAGAATAGATGTTAAGAAAGTATGGCTGGTAGAAAATAACCAAAAAGGGGTTGTTTTATGATGTTGGCCAATTGGTACACTTTTAGGGGGAAAATGGTATTTTTTTAAGTTAGAATATATAGAATGTAAATAAGTAAGTGATGTTTGATTATAAGTTGTAGTATAACCAAGATACCCTCATTTGACCATTCCCATACTTCATGAAATAAAAGATTGAAAGGGTGATTTTATTGCACTACATGTTTAAATGTTCATATGCATGCGAATAATAAATGCGAGACGATTGATTCCATCGACACACGATATGTTATGTTATGTTATGTTCACGATTATGATTATGTTATGTTTTGCAAGCGTGACACCTATACCGGGGTGGTAGGTGTCAGGGGAATATGATTCGTTTATGGCCGAGTGTAACACTGGGTCTGGGACGCAGGATCTCTATCATAGCTCGTCACCATTAGCACATATACATATGTTTATGATGTTTTATGTCAGACGTGTACTATATGGAGAATCAATCGGTTCATCGTGCGTTGTTGTTCCTTGGAAAGTGTTATAGCCATCATGAAATGTCATGTTTTCAGATTACGAAATGCAAAGTCATGTTATGATTTATGAAACACCAAGCTATGTATGTTTACGGAAGAAAGTCATGATATGTTATGCAGAGACATGCTTTATGCCTCATGTCAAGATATGCTTATGAAAAGTCATGTTTTATGCATCATGTCATGATCATGTTACATTAGGGTTATAACTAAGAATTCCTTAATTCTATGATATCATTACAATGGTCAATGTAGTGATTATGTATGAAAGAGTATTATATGTAAGATATGCGAGAGTAATACAAGTTATGGATTGGAAACTAAGTATGGATATTATGTGATGTTAAAGACTAAGTATAATGAAATGTTGCTATGTTATGCTGTGAAATTTTCCTTGTCATACATGCTTTAACTTTACGTTTATGCTATGATACTTTACTTGTTAAAATGGAGATGTGCTTGTTATATTCGTTATTTATGATTATTATGAATTTTCACTCCGTCTCCCCATGTATGATCCACATGTCATATCTAGTAGGACTACTTGCTGGGCTATTACGTTTTATCACTCATACTTGCCTTATCACTTTAAAGATATTAGGTACCACTATACAGGCTCGTTAAGGACAGGTCAGATAGTCTACCGATAGCGATGAAATGTACTGAGAGATTAGCTTTGAAGACATTAGTTATTGTATGTCGGTTATGATTTGTTTATATTATGATTCTTTCGCTTATCGATTCTTTATTCATGTCGACATACACATGGACATACTTTTATGCTTGAGTTTCAATAACAGTAGAATCATAAACTTCAATAAGAAAAAGACAACACGAACAATATAGATTGATATTATCAAGAGAATATACACAAACAAGTGAATATTACACGACCATGCAATATGTAATTTTAACAAGCATTGCACATATATATCATGCAAACTTTTCATGGTATATATTTAGCATCAATCTAAGCAGTAGGATGGGAGGCCTGCATAGCAATACCACAAAGCCCTTTTTGAGCATCAACATCTCTTTCCATGCGTATGTATCCATTCTCACCCCAACTATTTCCCCAAGAATTCTTCACCAACCAATACTAGGTACCACCACTTGTCCCATAACCAACTGCCGTGACACCATGGTCTAAGTGAGTGCCAGAGTCTCCAGTGAAAACACCACTCGAGTAGAATTGAAATGAAGAATCACTCACGTCAATGGCAACAGAAATTGGTCGATTGGCCACGGCCTTCAACAAAGACGACTCGCTATTGACAGGGACATCTTCATAACCTATAATCTTGGCAACGTGACTTTGTTCCTTGTTGGAATTACATGTGCCGCCAACTGCTTGATAAGGATAGTTAGTTTCAGTTATGAGTCTACTGTTCTTGATAATGAACTTGAAGGCATCATCCATAAGACCTCCATTACATCCATGATCCTCACTAGTATCGCAGTCAACGAGCTCTTGTTCCTACAATGAAATTAATTTTCCAGTTGTGAGTTGGTTGATTCCTTCTGTTGCTGTTACAGCTGAAAAAGCCCAACAACATCCTACATATCAAAGAAAAAGTATTAGATGACATTATTGAGTTCCAATGGTATTAAGATAATGTTTAAAAGGAGGAAGCAAAGAGATCTTTGTTTGACAGACAATTTTAATATAGTCAATTTTACATCTTTGATGTTTAGGATATCATTAGTATCTAGATTTTGTAGTATATATCCTTTGGCGGTGTGAGGTATAGGAAAAGATTAAACAAATTCAAGTTTGCCATCTTGAATCTCTTGATCATCAACAAGATTTTGGACAAATAATTCAGACCTGAATCTTAGACCTGCAAATTTTGCTGTACTCTTTTCGCAATCCAACACATGGACATACTACTTTCATGCATGAGTATAACTGAAGAAAATTACATTTACATCTATGTGGTTTGAGATAATGATCCCTCGACCTCTTGTTGTTTAACATCGGTCCCATAGACCTCCTATGTTTAGATTAAATTAGAATTTCAATTAAACTATTTTAGCTAAGTCACAAGGTGTAAAATGTTAGAATATGAATTGTTTTAATGAAGTTAAAAGATGTTTAGAAAATGCTAAAAGGATATTTTATACTTTGGAAATAAAACAAAATAGAAAGAACTCTATAAGACATCGATCTCTCATATAGATCGATCTATGTATACTTCGGTATCTACACTTAAGACATATAACAATCTATGTAAAGATTATGCAAAACTAAATACATAATGTAAGACATTGATCACCCACATAGATCGACCGATGTACATATCTAACTCGAAAACATTGATCAATCGATGTTATGCAGATTCAAATTTTATAGCCGTTGCAAATAAATCCAATGAAGATTTAAAGTGTGTTCTCTCTTCAATCTTTCTAAAATTGATTGCAGGCTTTTCTCCAACATCTATAATGCTTCCTTGACTATTGTAAACATATATAAGATTCTCTAAGATCTCTATGGAGCCTTAAAATCAATTATAGGATGGTTGAGGACTATCTGCACTTCTTCTATGCAATCAATGGAATGGAAGAATTCTATGGAGTCTACAAGATGTGATACACTCTCCTATATATTGAAGAAGCTCAGATGAGACATCTGCACACTTTCATCATCTTCAAAGATTCACTTTCATTATTGTAAAAAGCTCTCAAAGCTGCAAAAATGCCAATCTCAAGCGCTTGTTGCTTGTTTTCATTTGCATATAGAGATAGCAGAAAACTAACAGAAAAGAAACTATACATATTTGGTCTCTTGCGTATGTTTTATACTCATTCGAAAGTGTAATTTCACTTCTCTCCCAAAACTCATTTGGTGAAAGTTCTTCAGTAGAACTTTGTTGAAGTTGAGGAGAAGCAAAAAGTGTTTCTTGATTGTAGCTACTGTTGTTAATGTTACACAAAGTATTTGTATAACAAAGATGCTGCTACTATTGTAGTTGTTGCTTGTACTAGTTGTTAGTGTAAATATTGTTGTTGTTGTTGTTCTCGTTTCTTATTGAAGGCAATGAGAAATTTTGTTGTTAAAATTCAACTTGGACACAAGGTGGTAGCGGAGTAGAATCGTATAGATTCAAGCCATCGATATTGTGTGTCTCCATTCAATGTTTTTTATATTACTCTTTCTTACTTTGAAAAACATTTGAGTTGGCTTGAGCAATTTGTATCAGATTCTAACCTTGATTGTTTGGCCAACTTTTTTGCAATTATCAAGGTTAAATATCATGGCAATGACAACATCTACCTCTTGAAGCTCAACTCCCAAATGTTCCCAACACCAAAGTTTTCATATTTGATGCAAAAAACTACTATTTGTGAAATTTTAGAATCATGAATCATTCAAAAGGTTATGGCTTTGATATATAGAGAGCGATTGTCAAAGAATTGAAATTCATATGCTACAAACTCAAAGGGTGAAACAATATCCGAAAATAAGGACGACTACACCAATGAAGGAAAGCTCGAGTTTGCTACTAATGGAAAAGAATTTGATATTCTTTCAAATGTTCTAACCACTAGCAAGATCGTAAGACTTCAAGGTCTTGAAACTGCCATTAAGCATGGAAAAGATTGTAGATGATTCATGAAGGAACCGAGCAAGTAAGGATGGCCAAGACGCTTATACTCATAAAGGAGTATGAAATGTTCGGCATGAAAAGTGGCAAAAGAATTGAAAAAACTATTGATTGATTCACCCGAGTCGTAAATCAACTTTTCATGTTTGACAAGAAAATATCAAATAAAATTTACATCTTTTAATTTTCATTTACAATATGAAATAGGAGACTTACAAGATGACTTTGAAAATCTAAAACTGAAACTTGAAGTAAGAGTTTAAGAAATGGATATTAGAAAAGAAGAGCTTGCATGAAAAGAATATTTCATTTATCAATATCATACTTACTACGTATAAGACCGTATCACTAGAAAATATAGAGACTAAGATTGTACTCGATAAGCTAACATGAGAATTAGAAAGATTAAATAATGGTAAATATAATCTTGACAAGTTTCTCAGAAACCAAAGAGTCAGAAATGATAAAGCAGACTTAGGTTCTGAGTCTTCTCATTCTAACGTAGAAACTTTAAAGAACATTTCAAATGCTAAACTTAGTTCATTACCATTAAAGAAACATATGGTTAAGGACTCAAGAATTGCAAGAGTTCAAACTGCTTCATTAACTCATAAGCTTAAGAACATACAACCAAAGCATGTAGCCAGTTGTTACTATTGAAACAAGAAAGGTCTTGTAATAGGTGTCTGTAGAGGTAGATATGGTGGTGTGCATGATTCGATGCCTAAGGGGCAAAGAACTAACCCCAAAGGACCCAATAATCAAAAGGTTCCGATGCATGAACCATTTGGTGTTGTATGTAATCAAGCTAGATGGAATGGTCAAAGAAGAGATAACCAAATGGCTTATGGATAGCGGATGTTCCACACACATGATGGGAGACAAAACTTTGTTTACCAAGCTCGAAATCCAAAATGGTGGAATGGTACACTTTGGAAATAGAAGAGCCAAAATCCTTAGGCATGGAGAAATTGGTAACCCTTCTTTTACTATTAGTAATGTAATATGTAGAATGGCTCAAGTACAATTTGATGAGTGTTAGCCAACTATGTGGCGCTAATTTTCAAGTTGAATTTGAAATAAAAATGTACTGCAAAAAGGATGGTGAATTTGTTTTTGAGGCTTTATAGAAAACAATGTTTACAAGCTCCAGCTCATGTGATTTAATTTCTCAAAAGGTTTCATGCCTAATTGCTAAAAATCATTTAACTCAACTATGGCATAGACGACTTGGACATAAATGTCCAAGGTCTTCCGAAATGGAATTTCAAAAACCATGGCTTAAGTGACACTTGTCAAAAGATAAAACTTGTTAAGTCAAGTTTTAAGCCCGAATGTGAAATCTCCAGTACCAAACTTCTACAATCACTTCATATGGATTTGTATGGAGATATTTGTAAGGCAAGCTTAAGTAGAAAACATTACACCTTTGTGGTGGTAGATGACTTTTTAGGTGTACTTGGGTTATGTTCTTAGCTAAAAAGAATGATACAAAGCAAGAGTTCATCGAGTTTTGCAAGAGTTTAAAAAACTTAAAAGAAGATATCATCAAGAAAATTAGGAGGGATAGAAGTGTAGAGTTCAATAAAAGTTCTATGAATTTTGTGTATTCAAAAGGTATGAACACAACTTCTCGGCTCCCAGAACTCGACAACAAAATGGTGTTGCAGAAAGGAGAAATAAAACTCTTCAAGAAATGAATAGAGTTATACTAAATGAGTTTGAGTTACCTATGTATTTTTGAGCCGAAAAGGTCAATGCCGCTTCTTATGTGATAAATATGGTTTACTTAACTCTATCTCTTAAAAAAACTCTATATGAACTTTGGAAAGGAAGATATCCCATATTGGGTGTTTCAAGGTTTTTGATGGTTAGTGTTTCATCCTTAACACCAATGATAAATTGGACAAGCTCGACTTCAAAACAGATAAAGAAATCTTTATGAGATATGCAAGCAAAAAAAGGCATTTATGGTGTATAATAAATCAAAGTATGGAAGTTGAAGAGTAAATAATGTTAAGTCAGTGAATCACTTGATGATCAAGTAAAATTAAATAATGAGGAGGAAAGTGATATGGTTGATGTAAGTCCTGTAGAAATTCTTGATTATGCAAAGGGATATATCTTTGTTGGCCAAAGGATCGAGTTACTTGAAAGTATCCCTTTTTCTAAGATAAAGAAGAAGAAGAAGTCAGAGATGATACTTCAAATTTTCCAATATCATTAAAGTACAGAAAAGATCACCATGAATAATTAATATTAGGTGAAACAAGTCAAGATATGTCGATAAGAAGAAAATATCATGAAAATACATTTATTTGACAAGCTGAGCCTAAAAATATGAAAGAATCTTTAATTGATAAATATTGAGTAATAGCTATATAAGAAGAGTTAAATCAATTTGAAAACAGTGATGTTTGAGAGTTAGTCCTTAAGCTAAATCATCATTCTACTATTGAAACTAAATGGGCATTTAGAAACGAAATGGATGACCAAGGGAATATAACTAAGAATAAAGCTAGCTTGATCGCACAAGAATATAGACAAGAAGAAGGAATTGACTATGATAAGACTCTTGCCCGGTGGTAATGTTAGAAGCTATTAGGTTGCTTTTAGTCTATGCATACTTCATAGATTTTAAGTTATATCAAGTGGATGTGAAATTGACATTCTTGAATGGTATTATTCAATAAAAGGTATATGTAGCTCAATCATTGGACTTTGAAGATCATGATTACCTAAATTATGCCTTTAAGCTCAAAAATACTCTTTATGGCCTCAAACAATGTTACAACCAATATTTTCGGGTGAGTGGAAAGTGAAATAAGATGATGGAAAAGAGAACGCAAATGCGATGTCAATAAAATTTCGTGGAATTCAAATTTTTATTTAGGATTAATAAAGACATCGGCATTACATACCGGGTTTACTAAGGCTCGGAAAGTAACCGAATAATAAATAACGGATATAGTAAGACTCGACGAGATTAGATAAAAAACGTTCAAACATACAATGAGATTTAAATAAATTTAGTCGGTAACAATCTAAGTCGGTAGACATAATAAAAATACTCCAACAAAATACCAAGTGGAGAAAATTGTGTAGAAACCAAACGATGGTATTTTGTCCTATTCTACCCACCCAAGCACCCCACATAGACGCCCCTCCCTTGCAAGTGGAAAAAATGTTTTCTTCTATTTGTTTTCTGCTACACAACAAAACCCTACACACTTTTACCCCAATTATCACATTTTCTCCCACTTTATCCTACATGGAAAATAAAACAAAAACCCCATCCATCCTCCCCTAGGCCGGCCCCCACCCCCAAAGTAACCTAAGAAGTCTTATTCCTTTCTTACACACTCTTCCCACCCCATAATTATCCTACACCCTAATACCTCCAAAACTCCACATCATTTTCTCCAAGAAAACCTCTCTTCCCTCCATCTTTCACTCATCACGACAGAATATACAAAAAGTGGGGAAACCTTCTCTCTGTTCATACATTACCACTCCAATTTTTACACAACAAGTCAAATAACCATCCTTTCTTCTACCTTCCTCAAACCACTCCACTCATTTCATTCCTTATCTCCTCCTCTCCTTTCTCCTTTCAACTCTCGACTGAACACATATCCAAGGGGGGAAACCATATTTTCGTTCATTTCACAACCGAATATCCTTTAATCTCCAACCAAACCCTTTTCTTTCCACTTCAACACATAAGTCTGTCATTTCTCTTCTTCTCTTCCCTGTTGGCTGAGATTTACATCACAACCAAAGGAAAAATCTTATTCTCTTCTTCTCCCACATACTTCATCCAAGCCAGTCTTGACATCCTCCTTCATCTTCCAAGCAAGAAAACAAGTATTCCAAATCTCCATTTTAGTGTCATGGCCGTGAGGTTATCAAGGGAACAAGGAGTGATTTTCTTTTCTTCATCTCATACACACATCTAACACCGTAACCACAACATTCTCCTCCATTTCAAGCTTCATGGCCGAATTTTAGGAGATTGAAAACCAATGTATAGCAAGGTAAGAACTTCAAGTAGACTAAGTTAAATCCTTCTATTCATTTAGCTTCATAAGTTAGTCACTAACCCCTTCATCTATATCTTCAAACCGTTGCTACCAAAGGAGAAAGGAGAAGGTTTTTGCTTCCAAACCAAGTGAAGAATCTTCACTTTAAATTGGTAAATAAGTGACAAAGGAAAGTATTCTTTCTAGATCCTACATGGATTTTCAAATATTAAGTAAATATGTTTATATCAAAGTTGGATCATCTATGTAGTATGTTCAAGTCTCCACCATAATAAGATGTTAAATATATATGTTTTATGTGATGGATATAGTTTGTGTATTTGGAAAACATATATAAGGACCTACTCATATATGCAAACAGCTACTATGCCTCTTTTGGGGTAATTGAGGTTTATTTATGTTATGAGGATATTTATGTATAATGTATGAAAATATATTATGTTGGTATACATATACACATAACAAACGGCCATAATGGCCTTTATATACTAAAAATTGTCAAACCCTGTAACTTTTAAGTACGACTTTTTATAATTAGAAATCAACTGTAAATATAATTTTATTAAATGTATAGATATATAAGACTTAGTTAAATAAAATAAATAAAAAAATTTTCAAAAGTGAGAAATTAAGAAAATTAGGCTAAAATACCTAAAATACCCCTCCCTACTTAAATGTTGGGGGAGTTACACGAATGAGTATAACTCCCCCTTAGCACAAACGGCGGTTATACAAGAAAGAGCAGGGGAAAATGGCTAGAAGGAAGAGAGGGAGAAAAGAGAGAGAGAAAAGAAGGAGAGGAAGAAAGAAGAAGAAACGAGGATGAAGTAGAAGGCTAACCTAGGTTCAATCGTTCCCGAAATTCTGCCAAACACTTGTAAGACTGTCTAGAAACAAAGACAAGTAATCTTTCTATACGCTTTACACAAATTTTGATTCAACAGGCCTTATGTTCTTATAAAGAGAAAAGTGGATCACACATTGATAATCTTGATGTGTTTATGTTAAATGCTCTACTATATGTATTTGTTGTTGTGGATTGAGTAAAGTCATGTTCTTTACGCCAATTCCTGAAAATAGTTATGTTGTGATTTGTTGTTGTTAAACATGCCCATAAAAGTGTCATCAGTGATGTGTTTATTGTCTTGTTATAAGTTCTTAAGTTTATTAATGGTACCTTAGATGTTTTGAGAGGATTTACAGGGAGTTGAAGGGTGAATGATGGGATGTTGTAGATTTGTTGTGTTGGAAAGTTTGAGGATACATTGAAAGTTGTAGGCGATAGAAGGATTAGAGTGGATACGATTTGACATGTTTAAGAATCAATCCATGTTAGTTGTGTGTTAAGCATGATGGATTTAGGTGGTAAGATAAAATTTGAAGTGTTTAACATGAAATGGGTGAAGGAGGAAGATGATGAGGAGAAGTTACTGCAGAATTTTAAGTTTCTGAAACCGTCAGAACACTTCAAATACCTACTTTAGATGCTCAATGTCATATTAGGCGCCTAAAGTAGGCGTTCAATGTGTCCCGGTGCATTCCAGAACACGTCAAATACCTCATAAGGCGCTTCATGTCACATACGCCATATCTAGGCGTTCGATGTGTCACATCACATTCCACAACACTTCGAACGCCTAGTATAGGTGCTTCATGTCACTATAGGCGCCTTCCGTAGGCGTTGCAAGTGTACTGGAAGTACCTTTTGACATATTAAGCTCTCCATGTATGTGAAATAACTTTATTCTCTTCCTTTGGTCATAAAATACAAGGATATTTAAGGTGTACTTGAGTTGTAAACGTTAAGTGCGAATGAGTAAGGTTAAGAATGGATCCGAAGTGAATTTGTGATACGAAAGGACCTGAAAAGGTACGAGCGTGGTGTGTTTGAGGTTCAGGATCTTGTACATGATATGTAAAGTGTCTGTGTATGTTTACATTTTTTATATGACGTAACATGAGCATTTGCATCACGGCATGAACACTTTTCATTTTGACATGAGATTTGTTTTGGGAAAGAACATGTGTTTGCAAAAGAAGATTAAAGTTTTTGAAAGACAAGCTATGGCTGCTGGTTGATCGCGGGGTATAAAAGTCACGCCTGCGATAGCAGGGTATAAAACCGTGACATGTGAATCAACAGCAGAGTATAAAGTTATGTTATGGGGCCATGGACCTATCAGCACGGGGTATAAAGTTACGTTATGGGGCCGTGGACCTTTCAGCACGGGGTATAAAGTTCTGTTTGCTATGGATTGATCATCCACAAGGTATAAAGTTCTGCTACATGAAGAATATGATAAGAAGAATTATGAAAATTTTTGTGAAATGACACGCGTGACATGTTTACGAAAGAGGACATATGCATGGGTTTTGTGTGTGGTTTTAAAGGAGTACATGCATCATGTGTCATGAAGCATAAGACTTGACATGTAAGAATGGACATTCGCAAATGATCTGTTTATGTAGTATGTTAGGCTTCAGATCTATCTCAGAAACTTAGGTTCATGATCTTTTGGCCATTTAAGACGTGATTTTCCCTTAAGTTTGATCCTTAGGTATAAGTGCTGATTTTCTAGAGTCTAAGTATGATCGGGGTTGGGTGTGTGCGAGCGCTTTTATCATCTAAATTTTGTATTAACATTCTTATTTCATACCCCACCCATTCTTACGCATTCATGCTCTCAGTAACATCATGTATCTACTGATTGTTAATGAAACATTGACCTTTCAGAGAAATTGCCTGCACAAAGGGATAACGCCAGAAACTCGAGCAACAGGCAGGAAAATCAGACCCCACAAGTGGTTTTGCCCCAGGTGCTCACTGATGCACTAACGGTGATCGCACAGGGGTTTTCTCAACAGCAGCAGCCTCTGCCTCCTCCACCACCACAACATAATATCCAGTTCTTCTATGGAGAGATGAGGAAGATGAGGGTTTCGGAGTTTGAGGGATGTATTGACTTTGAGGAGGCTCGGCATTGGTTGGATGAGGTGGAAAAGTGTTTCAGGCTAGTGCAAGTTCCTAAAGAGATGGTGGGCTGGAATGGTGTTGAGAATGACCTCACCTATCTCATGGGCACAGTTCTGTGATATTTTCCTGAAGTACTACATGCCAGAGACTGCAATATTGGACAAGATAAGGGCGTTTGACAAATTGGAGCAGGATCGAATGACAGTATCGGAATATGCCGATCGATTTCATGCATTGGGTAAATTTTCTCCGGTGATTATGTCAGATAATCGTTTAAAGATGACGAAGTTTGAAAGCGGATTGGACTCCAGAATTCAGTCGGCGATAGTGAAAGCCGGAGTGAGAACTTACAAAGATATGTTGGACGCGTGCTTCCATGTCAAAATTGATTTCCATAGAGTAGCAGCCAGGGAAGCTAGTGTAGGGTTGTCTAACAGAGGAAAAAGGCCTAGGGATGAGGTGAGAGTTGGCGGTAGACCCGGACGTTGGGTCAAGATTCTGAAGAGAGACCCAGTCGGAAATTTTCAGATACCTCCAGCGTAGAATCCAGTAGTGCAGCAGGCTGTGGGAATTCGCCCACACTGCAACAAGAGCCATGTTGTAGAATGCAGAAAGTTGGCTGGAGCGTGTTACCGATGTGGACAGGTAGGCCATATGATTAGAGATTGTCCCAAGATGAAGAAAAATGCTCCTGGAGAAGCGGCTCAACAGCCGAGGGCTAAGCCGAGAGCGGATGCTCACGTACATCTCATGACGGACACTGACGTACAGGAAGCCGCTGATGTGGTAGCAGGTACAATTTAAATTAAGTCTAAATTCTGATTGAATTAATTCTCTACGTGTTTAACTTCCTATGTAAAACGTGATATGGTCTTATGTGCTGTTTTAGTAAATAAGATACCTGCCAACGTACTTTTCGATAGCGGCGTGAGCCACTCTTTTGAGGCAAAGAGATTCACTAAGCACATTGGTAATTTACCTGAGTGGTTAGAAACTGTAAAGTGTCCAAGCGGCTGGAGATCAAATTATGGTCTCGCACCAACAGTACCGGGATTGCGAGATAGAGTTTGAAAGACAAATATTCTCCGCCACACTGATCCCTATCCAAATGTACGACTTCGACGTTATATTAGGAATGGACTGGTTGGCTAAGTATCACGCCAACATTGACTGTCGATTGAAGCAAGTGACAGTCAAGAATGCTAAGATGGAAGAGGTAATGTTTCAAGGAGATGCGGAACGAAAGGAAGTCCTCAAGAAGGTGTATATGTCAGTTGCTCAAGCTTGCATAGCCTTAAGGAAAGGTGCTGAGGGATTCCTAGTGTATGCAATGGATGTTACTATGCATAAATTTATTTATTTACAAATATTTGCCAAAGATTGTGGAATATATTCTACCGATAATCAACGCTTTAAACTAACGTAATAGTTACGGATTTCTCTCTCTATTTTTATTTTTTTTTTTACTTTTTCTTTTGAAACCCTATAAATACGTTTGCCATTATACAACAAAATGCCAAAACTAGAAGGAAGCCATGGATTTTCCTTCTCAATTATGCACACAACTTATGGTCCATGGAATCAAGAAGTCAACTAATGACAAAGAAGGTTCAAGTCAACTTATGAAATCAAAGGTCTATTTCACTTCAATGAAGCTGAATATTGTTGAAGATAGAAACGAAGAATTCGGTCGCGGACCTGTTATTCGATGTTTGAATGAACACCTCTTTATATGAACACTCCATCTAAAAGATCAATGAGTTTTAAAATTTGTATTTTATACAAAACTCTTTGAGGATGAGACGATATAGATCTATGGAGTATGAGCATGACCTTTTGCTCTCCAAGCATGATCACTTGAACCTGTTATGAAAATAAGGAAACAATACAAAGAACAAGAGAAGATGATCGAGAAGAAGCTTAGCTTGAGGCGTGATAATCACTTTCCGTAAGGAATATTTGCCCCCACTAGTTGCTGCAGGGTTGTAAGCAAATTTTCTCCTAGGATACAACATCCAACAATCTCTTATCCTCAGCAAATAGGATAGAGATTCAATGAACTTTCAAGAACAAGAGTGAAAATGTGTAGGAAGAAGAATATAGAATGCATGTATAAACTCGGTTGTAAGATACATCTTCTAATGGGTTTTAATAGCCTATTTATAGGCTCTCAAACTCCAAAAAGACGTTGGTGGTTGTTGCATGGCGATTGGGTATGTCCCTTGGTGCATAAGTTGTGATTTTACATGAAAAGTCACTTCTGCTGGGACATCGATCGATCGATGTTACGAAAATAAGGAAACAAGACAAAGAACAAGAGAAGATGATCGAGAAAAAGCTTGGCTTGAGGCGTGATAATCACTTTCCGTAAGGAATATTTGCCTCCACTAGTTGCTACAGGGTTGTAAGCAAATTTTCTCCTAGGATACAACAGCCAACAATCTCTTATCCTCAGCAAATAGGATAGAGATTCAATGAACTTTCAAGAACAGGAGTGAAAATGCGTAGGAAGAAGAATATAGAATGCAAGTATAAACTCGGTTGCAAGATACATCTTCTAATGGGTATTAATAGCCTATTTGTAGGCTCTCAAACTCCAAAAAGACGTTGGTGGTCGTTGCATGGCGGTTGTGTATGTCTCTTGGTGCATAAGTTGTAATTTTACATGAAAATTCACTTCTGCTGGGACATTGATCGATCGATGTGATCGATCGATGTCTCACAGTAAGCTCCAGCTTTTATCCTGTCCACTTTGATCTGTCACATCGATCTATGTGATCGATTTATGTTGGACAGAAAGTTTCAACTCTGCACCTAGGGTACATCGATCGATCGATGTCATCGATCTATTCTTGCTTATTCCAACACCAATCCACCTTTATTCTTCATCTCATTGCCTTTACAAACTATTATAATCCTCCACTTAGTTTGTAAAACAACTTATGACATTTCATGCATTTAAGAAGTATCTTTCGATTTGAACCTCTTATTAGTATAACACTTCAAAGTTCTAGCGAAATCATAATAGCTAAAAAGCCTTGAATCAAATTCCTATGTGTTAAAACCAGAAATATTATACACATGAAACCACACTCTCCTTAGAAGTCCATTTTAAACCGCACTTTATGGCCTTGTGCTACCCTTAGTATTCATGAACATTTCAAGTTCATTGCTTGTCGAAGCGGCACCACTTCCTATGTTCATATAGGTGAAGACTAAGATAGTTCCTCTTAATCCTTCATTAAGAGCGTTTTAACACTCACCCTATTTTAACACTATCATTCCAATTCTTTAAAGATCAATGTCATGCGGTTTGATTCTTTAAAGATCAATCGTAGTGATTTAATACCTCACTTTGTGACTTGTTGTTACCCATTGAACCTTTGGCTAGTGGTATGCTAGACAGGGTTGGGTCTCTATCACAAGTGAATTTATCCCATACGTCTCAATCCTATCCCTAAAGATGTACTTTGTACCAAGTCTTTTGAAAGACTCTTTGTCAACGGATCCGCCAGGTCATTGCAGGATCTGACGTATGCAATGGCTATTACACCATTAATTATTAATTGCCTTACATAATCATGTCTAAGGCTGACATGTCTTGATTTCTCGTTATATATTTTACTATAAGCTCTAGACATCGTTGCCTGGCTATCACAGTGTAAGGAAATGGCTGGCATCGGTTGTGGCCACAACTCTATATCCAATAATAGATTTCGCAGTCATTCCGCTTCCTTACCTGCAGATCCCAATGCTATGAATTCAGATTCCATAGTAGAATGAGTTATGCATGTCTGCTTCTTTGAAGCCCAAGAAACAGCACCACCACCCAATTTAAATATCCAATCCGTAGTAGATTTGTTATCACCAACGCTAGTTATCTAACTAGCATCAGTATAACCTTCTAACATGGCTGGAAAACTATTATAGAACAATCCATAATCCATAGTCTTCTTCAAGTACCCAAGTACTCGCCCGATTGCCTTCCAATGATTTATACTAGGATTATTAGTATACCTTGATAGTTTACACACCGCAAAGGCAATATCCGGTCTAGTGCAATGAATAGCATACATTAAACTACCAATTGCACTAGCGTATTCCAATTGTGCTACCGCTCTACCAGTATGTCCAGTCAATTTATATGAGGCATCGAACAGTGTGTTTGATTCTTTGATCTCTAAGTGTTTGAACTTACTCAACACTCTGTTTATGTAATGAGATTGACAAAGAGTAAAACCCCCGCTATGTTAAGACACTTTAATTCCTAAGATAGTATCTACTTCACCCAAATCTTTCATTTGGAATTATGAAGTTAAATACTTCTTAGTTTCATTTACTCCTTCCATATTAGTATCGATAATTAGCATGTCGTCCATGTACAAACAAATAATGACACCATATTTGTGTGTAAACTTGGAATATACACACAATCCATACAATGACCTTATCAATTTGCACACTTTGTGCTCATTCTCCGGAAGTACAAAACCTTCCGGTTGTTCCATATAGACCTCTTGGTCTAAATCACCATTGAGAAATGCAGTCTTAACATCCATTTGATGAATAACCAAGTTATTTATGGATGCTAACGCTATCAACACTCTAATGGATGTTATTCTCGCAACCGGAGCATATGTGTCAAAATAGTTTATCCCTTCTCGTTGTCTAAAGTCTTTGGCTACTAATCTGGCCTTGAAAGTTTGAAGTGAACCATCCGTATTGTATTTTCTTCTAAATACCTATTTACATCCAATTGCTTTGGAACTTGGAAGAAAATCAGCGAGAATCCACGTATTGTTAGACAATAACGAATTTATCTCATCGTCAATTGCTTCCTTCTAAAATGATACATCTCTCAATTGCATCGCCTCCTTATGATTTTTGATCATCTTCCACGCTTAGTACAATAAGTATTTGATTAAACACCTTTGTCCTATTACCTTTAACTAAGAAAGTAATGGATTGCGAAGAAATGAAGTCCGGATGTAAATACTTTTCCTTTCTAGCACGTTGACTTCTCCTAACCTCAGTCGGAGAATTTTGATTTTTATCATCAATACTAGAAGGATCATCGGAAATCTCCAACAATTGGTTCATTCAAATTTTCACTTGTTGAACTTTGATTTGAATCTGTTCTCAAGAATTCATTCTCAAGAAATTCAACATCTCTAGATTCAACAATCACATTGGATTCTAAATCTAGAATCCTATATGCCTTCGAGTTTTCAACATATCCAATAAAGACACCTTTAAGAGCACTTGGCCCCAACTTAGTCCTCTTTGGATCCGGAACTCTATAATAGGCTAGACAACCCCAAACTCTAAGATAACTTAGATTTTGTCTTCGTTTCTTCCATATTTCGTATGGAGAAACCTTGAACTTTTTAGAAGGAATTCTATTGTGAATATGACAAGCCGTCAACAAGGCTTCTCCCCACAAGTTCTTTGGTAAACCAGAGTTTATTAACACTGCATTTAGCATGTCAACTAAACTTCTATTCTTTCTTTCAGCCAAACCATTTTGATGGGGTGTGTATGGCGCACTTTTCTAGTGTATGATACCATTCTCCTCACAGAATTGATTAAATTCAAGAGGGAAGTATTCGCCACCATGGTCACTTCTTAGAACTTTGATTTTCAATCGCGATTGATTTTCAACTTCCATTTTATAGACTTTGAACTTATATGTTTCGGCCTTAAGGCCTCTTAATGCTAAAAATGGTGTTAATATATTGTTTGGATATATATATGTATAATACATATGGTAAGATAAGAAAATGTGTAAGTTTTGTATATTATACAACATGTCATAAAATGTTTATGTATATAAGTATACACACTACATACATTTGGCCAGTAGGCCTTTTAGGATAAAATTATTTTATTATATTTTGTGCATATGTATATATGTATGGAGGATATGTGAGGATATGAAAAGAATGACTTTGTTATATCTTATATACATATTTATGAAGTATGATCAAGTATATATATATATATATATATATATATATATATATTTTATTATACATATATGGTTATACGTATTATAGTTTTGGATATAAAGGGTTTTATCGCATGTCTGGTATATTTAAATGTATTATGTACATTAAGTTATGAAATACGACTAAATTATGTATTGTATGTGATAAGTATGAAAATATATTTCTAAGTATACAGATATGTAATAATGGCCATAAAGGCCTTTTTATGAGAAAAATAACTTCAGTATGTAAAATGAACTCCCATATGTATATTGAATGAAAGAATATATATATATATATATATATATATATGTATGTATATGTATATACATAACTATATATACACGGCCAACCAAGATCTTTATGACATAAATGATTTTATTTTATGTTATGTATATTCGTATGTGTATTAGAGGATAAGATATAAATTATGACACAAGTTATGAATTTCCTAGATGACTTGTTAAAGTAATTAGGAATTATATGTTCTATGAACCTAAGTTATGAATTATGCTATGCATGTGCAGAATAGATGTTAAGAAAGTATGGCTGGTAGAAAATAACCAAAAAGGGGTTGTTTTATGATGTTGTCCAATTGGTACACTTTTAGGGGGAAAATGGTATTTTTTTTAAGTTATAATATATAGAATGTAAATAAGTAAGTGATGTTTCACCATTCCCATACTTCATGAAATAAAAGATTGAAAGGGTGATTTTATTGCACTACATGTTTAAAAGTTCATATGCATGCGAATAATAAATGCGAGACGATTGATTCCATCGACACACGATATGTTATGATATGTTCATGACTATGATTATGTTATGTTTTGCAAGCGTGACACCTATACCGGGGTGGTATGTGTCAAGGGCATATGATTCGTTTATGGCCGAGTGTAACACTAGGTCTGGGACGCAGGATCTCTATCATAGCTCGTCATCATTAGCACATATACATATGTTTGTGATGTTTTATGTCAGACATGTACTATATGGAGAATCAATCGGTTCATCGTGCATTATTGTTCCTTGGAAAGTGCTATAGCCATCATGAAATGTCATGTTTTCAGATTACGAAATGCAAAGTCATGTTATGATTTATGAAACACCAAGCTATGTATGTTTACGGAGGAAAGTCATGATATGTTATGCAGAGCCATGTTTTATGCCTCATGTCAAGATATGTTTATGAAAAGTCATGTTTTATGCATCATGTCATGATCATGTTACATTAGGGTTATAACTAAGAATTCCTTAATTCTATGATATCATTACAATGGTCAATGTAGTGATTATGTACGAAAGAGTAGTATATGTAAGATATGCGAGAGTAATATAAGTTATGGATTGGAAATTAAGTATGGATATTATGTGATGTTAAAGACTAAGTATAATGAAATGTTGCTATGTTATGCTGTAAACTTTTCCTTGTCATACATGCTTTAGGTTTACGTTTATGCTATGATACTTTACTTGTTAAAATGGAGACGTGCTTATTATATTTGTTATTTATGATTATTATGAATTTTCACTCCGTCTCCCCATGTATGATCCACATGTCATATCTAGTAGGACTACTTGCTGGGCTATTACGTTTTATCGCTCATACTTGCCTTATCACTTTAAAGATATTAGGTACCACTATACAGGCTTGTTGAGGACAGGTCAGATAGACTACCGATAGCGATGAAATGTACCGAGAGATTAGCTTTGAAGACATTAGTTATTGTATGTTGATGTGTATTTTCTTAACATTTAACTAGCAAGTGCACTAGGTACAATTGTAGAGTAGCAGGCAAGAGGGTTGTCGATCCCACGAGGACTAGTTTTAAGTACCGAAATTATTCTTCGCCTTAATTTAAACCTAAATAAACAAATTGAATAAAAACAAAAAAACTACTAATTAAACTACCAAACCTTAACTTTTCCCTTTAAAGATTTCCTTGACTAGTTTATGTTTCAGTTGAATCATTTTCTAAAGTGTAATCCACTCTTTAACCCAAAATAATTAACCAGTTTCTATTCCAAACCGCTAAGGAAGAAATTCCCTATTTTAATTTTTACCCAATCCCTTGGCGTAGAAACCTAACTCGGTGTGACAAACTCGTATCCCTACGCAAATTTTAATCCATCGAGTCGCATTTAATTTCCTTAGAATTTTCTAATTATCCACCCGTAGAAACCGAATCTATCCCTAGTCAGTTTTACTACAGGTTCGTTGTTGACACAGTCGTAATTAAAGTCTTCACCTCCCGGTCCTTCAAAATTAATTATATGTTCTATCAATAGTTAGCTAATCTATTGACGCAATAAACACACCAACAACAATTAACGATTGGGATAATAAACTAGCAAATTAAATAAATCAAAGAGGGAAAACTAATACATTAAAACATCAAAATAATTCAACATTTGCAAGAAACTAGTCAAGAAAATAAAATTTTAGCCACAATTTAAATCTAAACTATCCATCAATAATTGCAAAAAAAAGAACAGTAGAAAAAGAAACTGTGTACAAAACTGCAATGCACAGTTCCTGAACACGCGCCCAATGAAGAAAATGCTGACTCGCCTGGCTGACTGCCGAAAGGATGATGACGTGTCGCTGGCTGATTGGTAAGCCTCCTGCTTGACTGACGTGCTCTGACTGACACGACTGACAGAGGGGGCCACTGCCTGCGCCAATGTCCTTTCTTTCTGGCTGCTTTTTCTTTTTCTCTCTCCTGGGTGCCGATGGTTTCCTTTTCTTTTCCTGGGTTTCTTTTTGATGGTGATGATGGAGAGAGAAGAATTGATGGCCTTGGGAAACGGTTGGAGAAAAGCGGCTGGCCTGGGATTTTCCCTGGTGGGAGAGTCCGATTTCTGTTTGTGCTGGTATCCCTTTTTTATAGATATTTTACCAGTTTTCAGTTTCATCTCAGATGCTTTTCTCTATTATGATCAAATAAAATCTGATCATAATAAAATTTTCTTGAAACTCTATCCTTATCTTGATATTTATCGGGTATATTTTCTGCAAAAATAACAAACACATGTAGCTCCAATAAAGTAAAATAAACTAAAGATTTATTTATTTAGCTAATTAACATAGAAAATAGACTCATTTAATTAATAATTCATTTAAGCCCAAAATATGTAGTTAGCTAAAAATCATTAGTTTCTAATTATTCCGATGAAACTAAAAATACCGAATTAATCATTTTTTACCCGATAAAGTGCCAAAATATTGCTCGAATTAACTAGTAGAAGGTATAAAAATATATATAAAATCACTTATATCATATATCGGTAATGATTTGTTTATATTATGATTCTTTCGCTTATCGATTCTTTATTCATGTCGACATACACATGTATAGTATTGAAACCTTGTACTCCTCAGAGTAGAGTATGGTTGGTGCATCGAACCGGAACCTAGTTTTGGGCGGGGTGCTACAAATCCAACACATGGACATACTTTTGTGCTTGAGTTTCAATAACAGTAGAATCATAAACTTCAATAAGAAAAAGACAACACGAACAATATAGATTGATATTATCAAGAGAATATGGACAAACAAGTGAATATTACACGACCATGCAATATGTAATTTTCACAAGCATTGCACATATATATCATGCAAACTTTTCATGGTATATATTTAGCTGAATCTTAGTCCTGCAAATTTAGCTGTACTCTTTTCGCAATCCAACACATGGACATACTATTTTCATGCATGAGTTTCAATAGCAGTAGAATCATAACTTTAATAAGAAAAAACACAACAGGAACAATATAGATTGATATCATTAAGAGAATATACACAAACAAGTGAATATTACACGACATTGCAATATGTAATTTTCACATGAATTGCACATATACATCATACGAGCATACATATAATTATCTTTACATGGAACCTTTCATGCTATAGATTTCGCATCAATCTAAGCAGTAGGATAGGAGGCCTGCATAGCAATGCCACAGAGCCCTTCTTGAGCATCAATATCTCTTTCCATGCGTATGTATCCATTCTCACCCCAACTATTTCCCCAAGAATTCTTCACCAACCAATACTTGGTACCGCCACTAGTCCCATAACCAACTGCCGTGACACCATGGTCTAAGTCAGTGCCACAGTCTCCAGTAAAAACACCACTCGAGTAGAATTGAAATGCAGAACCACTCGCGTCAATGGCAACCGAAATTGGTTGATTGGCCACGGCCTTCAACAAAGACGACTCGCTATTGACAGGGACATCTTCATAACCTGTAATCTTGGCAGCGTGACTGTCTTCCTTGTTAGAATTACATGTGCTATCAACTGCTTGATAAGGATAGTTACTTTCAGTAGTGAGTCCGTCGTTCTTGATGATGAACTTGAAGGCATCATCCATAAGACCTCCATTACATCCTTGATCCTCGCTAGTGTCGCAGTCAACGAGCTCTTGTTCCGACAACGAAATTAATTTACCAGTTGTGAGTTGGTTGATTCCTTCTGTTGCTGCTACAGCTGAAAAAGCCCAACAACATCCTACATATACAAAAACAAAATATAAGATGAAATTATTGATCGAGATCCAATGGTATTAAGATAATGTTTAAAAAGAGTAAGCAAAGACGTCTTCCTAGGACGACCAATTTTAACATAGTCAATCAGTAATTATTTGATTGTTTTGAGATAAAATAATGGGAAAACTTCTCTGTTCTGTATACTCACCTCAGGCAACGTGTGTTTTCTCCTTGTTTATGTGCTTATTAGCTAATACATAGCTACGAAGATGTCTACTCGTTATTAATTGATTATCATAAAAAATAGGTCTCATTCGACTTACCACATTGACCTTGGTCCTTGATTGGAGTAACAGCGCCCTTCTTTCTCCAGTCCATAGTAGCTGGAATAGCGGATGCATTTTCATACTTAAATGACGACAATGTCCTACAAAATCTTGACGGTTTATAGCCATTACGAGCCTTACGAAACTCCTCATTCGTCAAATCAGCAAATTTATTGACTCCTAACTTATAAGATCGAGTCCCAGCCTTGTTGAAGGACTCGATGAATTCAACATTCTCTTTGAATATCTTGAATCGCCTCGCCTTCTCTGCATCATTTTTGTACACAATTCCATACTGAGCCATCCACTGCTCATGTCTTTCGGTCATTAATGTCTCATCCAAGTTTCGAGCCGACGCATGAGAAATCGACCATATCGTAACAACTACCAACGAGGAAAAAAGAATCAGCTTAAGGTGGACCATACTGTGAAATATGGAGCTTCCGAGATATGAATTATTTGATGTATAAATTATTTTAGTGTGTAGACACTGCATTTCCATTCCCAAATAAATTAGTATTTATAGGCTTTCTTTTGCCGTTGGGTCATATTTGATATGCTTCTTCAAAATTTAAAAAAATATATATGGATGCCCCAGAATGGACGGCATGGACAACAGCTTCCTTACGTCCACGATGTTCCATATTGATTCCCTTCACTTTTCCATAAGGTGACCTTTTTTTTCCTTTCTTTGTCATTTTCAGTTATAAGCAGATTGACCGGTTATTTGAATCTTTAGAGCAATATGTGAAATTTCTAACGAACAACAAGCAATTCAACTGTTAAGCAACGAATCAAATCGTGCGAACACAAAATAAAGAACTAAGAAGCGAATTCATGAGAGAATAGCACGGGGAGACACGAAGAAAGCTCTTGGAATTCTCTGGAAGCTCAACTCGCATACAAACGCGCAGCTGCCAAGTATATATAGGCTAGTCTGCGAAGGAAGAAGAAACAGAAACAGCAAAATTACTCTTATACCCTTCAACTAACTAACTATACAATGGCATCAGTAAGGGCAACAACGTCATTTCACCCATTTAAACATACTCCCGCCAAGGCAACCGTCTTCCTCTTCTTCCTATAAGCTCATCTCCAATGGCAGGTTCTTCAACCAGCCAATGCTCACTGCCCCACGGTACAAACTTCGTGCAATTTCATTGAATTGGCAGCTAACACTTCGAATCATCAAGAACACTACACAACTCAAGTTAGCCGCCACACTATTTGTGGATTCACCCAACATCTTTAACATCCCCCCTCAAGCTTAGCTTGCCATAGATATTGTGAATCCCAAGTGACCCAATATGCTGTAACAACCGCTTTGAATCCAAAGCCTTGGTGAAGATGTCAGCCAATTGCAGCTCCGTCCGTATTGGCATCAATTTGATCACCCCCTCTTGCACCTTATCTCTAACCACATGACAATCAATCTCTATGTGTTTAGTTCTTTCATGAAATACCGGATTTTCTGCAATATACATGGCACTCCTACAATCACAAAACATCTCCACTGGTTTCTGATCTCTCAATCCCAAGTCTTCTAACAAATACAGAAGCCATTGAACCTCACATGTCACCATAGCCATGGCTCTGTATTCTGCCTCAGCAGACGATCTAGAAACCGTAGACTGCTTCTTTGCCTTCCATGAAATCAAGGAATCTCCAAAAAATACACAATACCCCGTAACAGACCTCCTAGTTTCATGACAACCACCCCAGTCAGCGTCTACAAATGCCCGTAGCTTTAACACTCCTTTCCTAGGAAACAGTATGCCTTGGCCTACAGTGCCCTTAATGTATCTGAGAAGCCTGTGTGCAGCTCTCAAATGATTCTCAGTAGGACAATCTAAAAACTGACTTAACTGCTGAACTGCAAAGGCAATGTCAGGCCTAGTGATGGTTAAATATATAAGTTTCCCAATTAACCTCCTATACTGTGTGACATCCTCTAATGCAGGAGAGTCTAAATGAGTCAGGCTAACATGACTTTCCATGGGGGTCTTAGCAGGCTTAGCATTCAAAAAACCAGTCTGCTCCAAAAGATCCAAAGTGTACCGTCTTTGATTAATGTATACCCCCCCTGTAGCCTGAGCTACCTCTATGCCAAGAAAGAAACGCAACTGACCCAAGTCCTTGATCTTAAAAGCACGGTGTAAAGCTTGTTTAACCTCAGCAATGGAATGTTCATCACTGGAGGCCACTATGATGTCATCCACATAGACCAACAAAGCCATAAACTCAGCACCATCATGTCTAAGGAACAGCGTGTAATCACACTTGGACTGCTTAAACCCCATGGCCAACAGGAACTTAGTAAGAGTGGCATTCCACTCTCTGCTGGCTTGCTTTAAGCCATACAAGGACTTGTGCAGCTTACACACCATATTGGACCCCTTCACAGCCACACCAGGAGGTAGAGACATGTAGATGTCCTCATGTAGATCACCATGCAAAAAAGCATTGTTCACATCCAATTGATGTATATGCCATTGAAACCTTGCAGCCAAGGCCAATATGACTCTGACAGTGGTCATCTTAGCAACAGGAGAGAACGTGTCCTGGTAATCAATGCCATACTGCTGGGTGTACCCCTTGGCCACCAACCTAGCCTTATACCTCTCCACACTTCCATCAGCCTTGAGTTTAACCTTATAAACCCATCTGCATCCTATTGCTTTCTTGCCTGGAGGTAAAGGCACCAGAGTCCAAGTCCTGTTAGCTTCCAACGCAGACAATTCAGCATTCATAGCTGCCTGCCAGACAGGCAACCTAGCAGCCTCTGAATAAGTGCTAGGCTCTGTATGTGCATTTAAACTCAAAACATATGATCTGTATTGTGGAGCTAGCAAATCATAGCCAAACACCTTATGCAAAGAATGAGGAGATGTATGGACCAGTTGATCAGAAGGAAGAGACAAGGAATTACAATGATAATCTTGAAGATATTTGGGTGGATTTTTGACTCTGACAGGCCTAATAGGAGGATTAGAAATTGGAGGCAAATCAACAACCAGTTGACCATCCAACAACGGACCAGGATGTGCAATGGTGGGAGTGTACAGACCCTCAGGGGATGATGAAGAAGGAGGTGACTGTGAGCTAGATTGAGGAGTATCAGCTGATTGTGTAAGGTCATTATCAGATAATGAAGGGTCAGAAGGCTGAATAGGAGATAGGACAGGAGCATCAACAATGAGATTGGTAGGCTGAGAATGGAAAGGCTGGAAACAAGGGGGATCAGAACTGAGACTAGAAGCATGATCAACTGAACTATCAGAAAAGGTGGATGAAGAGGATGCTTCTGTGCCAAAGGGAAATTTGGTTTCATGAAACAACACATCCCTTGAAACATAAACATCTTTAGTGTTCAAATCCTGCAGGATGTAACCTTTGGTAGTATAAGATAATCCCAAGAACACACTACGTCTGGCTCTTGCGTCAAATTTGCCTTTGTGCCTTTGCGTATTGGCTCCGAATGCTAGACAACCAAACACCTTGAGGTGGCTATAAGAAGGAGACTTATTATACAAAATCTCATAGGGAGTTTTATGATTCAAGATAGGAGTTGGAGTGATATTAATGAGAAAAACTGAATGTTGGACGCAGAAACCCCAGTACTCCGAAGGAAGAGAGGATTGAAATTTCAGTGATCTGGCTACAGTCAAAATATGCTGATGCTTTCTTTCTACGATACCATTCTGCTGTGGGGTATTCACACAGCTAGTTTGATGAACAATACCCTGAACAGCAAAGAATTTATTCATGAAGAATTCTGGACCATTGTCCGTTCGAATCACTTTAACTTTGCTACCAAACTGAACAGAAGCAAAGCTACAGAAACTCTCAATGATGTTCTTGACATCAGACTTAGATTTCATTAAGTAAATCCAACAGTATCTGCTAAAATCATCAATCACAGTAAGGAAATAACGCTGATTATACATTGTGGGGTATTTATAAGGCCCCCAAATATCCATATGCACAAGTGCAAAAGGAACAGAAGCAACAGAATACGAAACTGGGAATGGAGTTCTCTTTTGTTTGGCTAAAGGACAGACACTACAATCCAAATGAGAATCAGAGGCCTGGACAGAAGAATCAAGTTTCTGGATTTCTTTAACTCTTGGCAAGGACATATGACCCAATCTACGGTGCCACAACATTGCATCTGAAGAAGCAACAGCATGTACGAAAGGTGAGGACAGAACAGAGGAGACGGAGCTAGTTTCAGTGTGAGTATTACCGTGTAGATAATATAATCCTTGATCTACCTCAGCTGAACCAATCATCTTCTTGGTTCTGAGGTCCTGAATCAAACAAAAGTTGGACTTAAAAATTGCCTGAAACTGATTAGACTGGGTAAGCTTGCTGAGAGAGACAAGGTTAAACGCAAAGGAAGGCACATGGAATACACTTGTAAGGATAAGATTCTGGTTTACCCTCACTGTCCCAACATGAGTGACCATGGCAAGGGACTTATTAGGTAACACAACAGACAAAGAAGTGACAGGTTTATACGTTTCAAACAAATGGACAGACGAACAAACATGATCACTAGCTCCAGAATCCAAGATCCATATGTTAGAGTTCTCATGTAATACATTACCTGAGTCCTTACCATTGACTGTAGTTTGCTGTGCTGTCAAGACAGTATGAAGTGTACCTGAGCCACTTGCAACATTCTTCTGGCTGGTACTTTCCTGCCGTTCCTGTAGCAGATTAATCAGCTGGTTATACTGGTCTTGGGTTAACGACGGCATTGTCCTCAGATCAGTTCCTTCAAAGCACTGAGCCTTGTCTGATCCTCCCTGCACCAACACATCACCAGATTGCACTGTACTTCCTTCAGCCGTCACCATATTAACCTGACCTTTAGGTTTGTATCCAGGAGGAAATCCATGTTTTCTATAACATTTATCTATTGTGTGTCCCCTCATATTGCAAAATGTACACACTGCAGATCTAGAACTGTTTGGATACGATTTCCCCATACCTCTCTTGTTAGGTTTACCAGCTGGCCTTTGCCAAGATACACCAGACTCACTTGAATTCTGCTGATACGAATAGCCTCTAGGCACATTCCCAACGTTCATGATCACAGACGGATTGTTATTAAACTGAGGCTGGTTAGCAGAATAGTTCAATTTCCTTTCTAGCTTCACAGCCATAGCAAAAGCAGTTTTCAAATCCGGCAAGGGACTACACAACAACACCTGTGACTTGACTGTTTCGTATTCATCACTCAGTCCTTTTAAAAACTTAATCACGCAATCATTCTCTACAAACTTATTAATTTCAACAGTGAGATTGCAATTACACTTACGGCATGTACAGACAGGAATTGATCTTAATACAAGTAGCTCTTCCCAAACACTTTTGAGCCTAGTATAATATTCAGTCACGGTGTTTCGTTCCTGTTTAATTGAATAAAATTCCTCTTGTAGATCAGATAATCTAAATGAATCCGCATTTCCATATCTAAATTTCAGATCATTCCATATATCAGCAGCAGAATCTAACCAAACGACACTTTGGCCAATATTATGAGTCAAGGAATTTACTAACCACGATGCAACCATGTTATTAGCTTTCAACCAAGCATTGCTTCTTCGATCTCCATCCGCAGGCTTCTTAATTGTTCCATCCACGAATCCAAGCTTATTCTTCGATTCAAGTGCTCTACGCATAGACCTACTCCAACTGTGAAAATTATTTCCATCAAGCAACGGTTGCACCAATGCTATAGAAGGATTGTCACTAGGATGAATGAAATAAGGATCATCCATAGGATCACTGACAAAATTAGGTGAAGACGCGGAAGCAGGACTATTTGCACCATTGTTTGACATCATGAAGGTTCCAAAATTCATGAGTATCTCTCTGATACCATGTGAAATTTCTAACGAACAACAAGCAATTCAACTGTTAAGCAACGAATCAAATCGTGCGAACACAAAATAAAGAACTAAGAAGCGAATTCATGAGAGAATAGCACGGGGAGACACGAAGAAAGCTCTTGGAATTCTCTGGAAGCTCAACTCGCATACAAACGCGCAGCTGCCAAGTATATATAGGCTAGTCTGCGAAGGAAGAAGAAACAGAAACAGCAAAATTACTCTTATACCCTTCAACTAACTAACTATACAATGGCATCAGTAAGGGCAACAACGTCATTTCACCCATTTAAACATACTCCCGCCAAGGCAACCGTCTTCCTCTTCTTCCTATAAGCTCATCTCCAATGGCAGGTTCTTCAACCAGCCAATGCTCACTGCCCCACGGTACAAACTTCGTGCAATTTCATTGAATTGGCAGCTAACACTTCGAATCATCAAGAACACTACACAACTCAAGTTAGTCGCCACACTATTTGTGGATTCACCCAACATCTTTAACACAATATGCAAGAACTTTCTTTTCTTTCTTTGTTTAAAAAAAGATATGTAAAAATCTAACATTGGATTTATCACGTATAAAACGTAAATTTTTAACACAGAAGGGAAATTAATATAAAAAAAATTACCTTTACACTCTATGTGGTTTGAGGTAATGAAATATCGACCTCTTCTATTTTAAAACTCGTCTCATAAGCTTTTTGTGCTTTTGAATTAAATTAGAAACTCAATTAAATCACTTAATTTTAATTAAGCCACTATGTGTAAAAGACACGTTCACATTCCCGTACATTTTAGCGTCGGAAATAAAATTCTGGTTGGTTAAATTACAAATTTGAATAGATGTTGCGACAATATTTTAACTGCATAAACATTGTCGAAAAGCACCAGAAATGCTTTAGCAAATTCTTTAATCCTAGTAGTACTAAACTGGCTCTGAATGTAACTGCCATGAAAACCTCTTATAACATATCTTGTGCATTCAACTGAGCAAATGTACAATACAAACTTATGTATATAAATAAGCAGAAAACACAAATACAGATGTGATAAGTTCGCTAAACTAACCATACAAAACTAGCAACCGTTATCTAACAAACTATCTCGCCTAAACTTCCTTCCATCCGCTTCCTCTCCGTGTCTTCCTTTAATTATCACTGCTTCTTATTGTTCTTCAACTGATCATGGCTTCTGACGTGGTATGGTTCTGTTGCGAATTCATCTACAAGTTGCTGGTCAATTGTGTCTTTGACTGCGTTGCTGTGTTTTGTTATCCCGACACCTCAGCTCGGCACTACTTTCCTTGTGTTCATCATACTACTATGTTCCTTCACATCATATCCCCTGCTTATTGCATCATTACTGCCATCTTATTTGCTCGGCAAATATTTGCAGGCATCTTTATTGTTGTGTTCTTTGACCTCGTTGCCTTGGCTCGGCATATCATTTCGGACATCTTTAACATCTATAACAACCCCCCTAAATCCTGACTATCTAAGGATGTTACACACCCTCAAGGCTTCTGTCAGGTTGTATAGTCTCTGTGAAGGCTTTTGTAAACACATCAGCAAGCTAAAACTCAGCTCTCATAGTCACGGGCTTCACCACTCCTTCTTTGAACTTGTTTCTCATAATGTGACTACCTATGTCAATGTATTTTTCCTCTCATTAAATAGGATTCTCTGCAATATACACTGTAGTTTGTTGTCTTAAAACAACTCCACTGGCTCCTATTTTTCAAACTTTAAGTCCCTTAGGAGGTATAGTAACAATTGTATTTCATATGTTGCAACATCATCAACCCTATACTTAGCTTCTGAAGAAGACCTTGACATTGTAGCTTTTGTTCTTAGCTTTTTAGAAAATCAATGTATCTCCTAGGAACATACATAATTTAGTAACTGACCTCCTTGTTTCAGAACATCCTGTCTAGTGTGAATATGCAAATGCCTTGAGCATGCTTTTTAGATACCTCAGCAGCCTATATGATGCCTTGAGATGTAACTCAGTAAGGACATCAAAGAACTGACTAAGTTGTTGAGCTATATAGGCTATGTCTAGCCTTGTTACTATCAAGTACAATAGCTTACGTAGTAGCCTTCTGTATACTGAGAGATCTTTCAAAAAATCAGAGTCATGTGGCTCAACTTCAAATTCTGCTCCATAGGAGTTTGTACAATTTTACAATCCAAAACCCTGCCCGTTCAAATACCCTTCTAGTCTACTTTCTGTTACACAACATGATATCCCGTATGACTTAGCTACCTTCAGTCTAAGAAAATATCTCAAGCCACCTATATCCTTCATGCTAACTTTCGTATGAAGGGCTATTTTTAGATAGTGTCTGTCCTCTAAAGAAACACTACAACACTAATGTCATCAACATAAACCAATAAGATTACGAAAAAAGTGACAGTCGGCCTTGTAAACATGGTATAACTATTCTTAGACTGTGTATAACCCTTAGATAGGAGAAACTGAGTTAGCTTTTCATTCCATTATTGAATTGCTTGCTTAACCATTGAGAGACTTACGCAATATGCATAAAGCATCAGGAATAAGAGAAGAGACTCATTCAATCAACTACATATGTACTTCTTGACGTAGATCACCATATAAAAGGGAATTGTTTACATCAAGCTGATGAATATACCAACTTCAATTGCTTCCAAGGAAGGTACTAGTTGAATAGTTGTTATCTTGGTCACAAGAGAAAAATCATAGGCATAATCAACACCCAATTGTTGTATAGAGCCCTTTGCCACCTTATCTTATACATCTCAGCAGAGTGATCCGCCTTACGTTTTACCTTATACACCCATCTGTAACCAATTGGGCCCTTCCTTACAGGAAAATGGACAAGTAAGCATATATGATTTGCGTCTAAGGCGGCCAACTCCACCTGTATAGCCTGCTGCCGAGCTCCTGAATTAGCTGCCTCCTGGTAGGTCTGAGGCTCGTATGACTCGAGGAGATAAGATGTTGTCTAAGAAGAAGAGTGCATGGTCATAGAAGAAGTCTACAACTCATGATTAACTAAACTTGTCTGTTTTGATGAAAAAGCTTCATATGACATAGAAGGACATAAGGAAGAATATGGATCTCAAGTAGAATCAGAGGGAATGAAGGATAGTGAAGGGAAATTTTTGTAAAGGAATGTAGTTCCATAGAATTTTACATCTCTCGAGATCAGAATATCTTTAGTATCTAGATGATGCAGTATATATCCTTTGGTGTTGTGAGGTATCCCCAGAAAGATACTTGGTGTGGCTCTAAGAGAAAATTTATGTTTTTGAGGTGTTGTATCACATGCAAAAGCCAAATACCAAAATACTCGCAGATGCTGGTATGATGGTATGAAATTATAAAGCATTTCATCGAGACATTTCCGGTTCAAGATGGGAGTGGGTAAAATGTTATCAAATATGTCACATGCTGAGCACAAATGGCCCAATAGGAAAGACCGGCTGAGCATGAAATTTGAGTGCTATTGCCACAGATAAGATATGTTGGTGTTTTCTTTCTACTACACCATTTTACATAGGGGTATAAATGCAATTGGCTTAATGAAAAATACCTATAGTTGCGTAGAATTAAATCATTTTAAACTCTTGGACATCATATGACTTTATGACTCTTATGTGTTTATCAACATGTGTATAGAAATATTGACAAAAACTTGGTAATACTTGTCTTGTATCAGATTTTGTTTTCATCAAGTACAAGCAAGTGTATCTTGTGTAATCATCAATTATAGCAAGAAAATATCTTTGTCCATGCATTGTACGGTGTCTGTAAAGGCCCCATACGTCAACATTAATAAGATAAAAAGGGGGCTTAGAAACATAATGTGAAATAAGAAAGGCATTTCGGTTTTTCTTTGCAGAGGGCAAACAGTGCAAGAATCATTCAGACTGGATACATATACTAAAGAATGAATTTGTGAATCTCTTTGATTTTGGGAGCAGATGCATGACCAATTCTAGAGTGTCATACCACTGAAGGAGATAAAAAAGCAGCAACAGGTGAGAGGAGGCTAACATAAGAGTAAAATGGTGGAGTAGTTCCATGAAGATAATAAAGTCCATTTAAGAGTTTACCTGAACCAATCGCTCTCTGGGAACACTGGCCTTAAGTGAGACAAGTAGAAGTATATAATTGAACAAACATGGAGGCATAAGTCAACTTACTAAACGATAAAAGATTAATAGAGGAAGAAAGTAAAAATAGGACATCATGTACTAGAAATGATGGATCGCTAACCAGAGACCCAGTGTGAGTAGCAGGTTCAGAAATGTTGTTAAGAATCTTGATCAAGACACATTTGGTAGGCTTATAGGGCTGAAACAGAGTCAAGAATAAGCTATATGGTCTGTGGCACCTGAGTCTAAAATCTACAGATACAAATTGCCTGAAGAATACTTACGTTCAACATTATCATATTAGCAACCTTGAGCAGACATCACAGCAGTCTATGTTGCACCTCCTTTTGCTCTCGCAACAGAAACATTGCTTTCACTCTTTTCATTTAACCAGTTCATAAGCTTCTGATGCTGATCAAATATAAGCATGGGAGGCTGATAAGTCTGATTCACCTGATCAACCTACAACGATCCCAAAACATACTCAACAGCCTTAGCCATATCCACTTGACTTCTAGGCTTGAGACCAGGGGATACTATGCTGCTTATAACATCTATCCTCTCTGTGTCCCAACATGCCATAGTGGTTGCACTGTAGATGCTTAAAGTTAGGTTGGTGCACTCTATCATTGCCTCTATCGTAGTTGCCTGGGGGTCTGGAGAAAAAAGTTTTGCTCACAAAACTTGATCAGTGTTGTTAGCTGCCTTCAAGGCAGTTGAAGCATTATTAAAGAATATAAGATTGTTAGAGTTCATTGTCATTCTATCATATTTGATAGCCGTGGATGCAGTTCTAATGTCAGAAAGTGTGGTCATTACCAACATTTGTGATTTGATATCATCAAAATATTCATTTAAACTTTTAACAAACTTAATTACACAATCACTTTCTACAAACTCGCACATTTTGATTGTTACATCACAAGTACAGCCATGAAATTTGCACTTAGATACAGGCCGCAAGGCTAGCATTTCTTCTAATGCATGCTTGGTGCGAAATAAACCACCACTTGATATTTGTAGGTTATTTTATTTAAAACATTGTTGATTCAAAGAACATAGAGTCAACTTAATTTATAATTTACTTATCTACTAAGTTAATCAATTGGACGTTATTCAACGTAATTTTAGGAATCCTATAAATTGTTTTAAAAAATTATGAGCTTTAATCAATTATTAAATATGAACTACCAAAAATAAGGATAACATTACTTGATTAAGTTTTTATAATATCATGACTTAAAGTGTACCGAGTTTTATTTATGAGATGGGATATTTTATTTTTTGTTTTATCTTTTTATTCATATCCTGTATCAAAAGGCTATAGTTGCTGTACACTATTTTTTAAAAAAAATTATTTGCATACGCTCTTTCTACGGTGGATCTGCCACTATTTGATGCCTTCCAGCGACTTTTAGCCTCTGATTTTCTCAATAAACAAATAGCAACGCACCCTTGGAACAAAATTTTCAGCGTCATAATCGATTACAAAACGGAAACATAAATTGAGGACAGAAAAGACATTTCACACTCGAACAGTTTAATTAAGGTGTTTAATTGAGTATCTATTTTTGTAAAAGAAAACTGTTACGAAACCTATAGTTGAACTCAGCGGGAGAAAGTTTGGAGCGTTAGATTGAGCACCTAATCTAACGATACGGATTGACTGGAAGAGGATAGTGCGCGTGATTGTGGAGGTGATGCAACGGAGTTGAGGTGTGTTGCTGCGGTGACGGGGTGATCAGTCGAAGAAGAAGAAGCAGTACCGCGGGAGTTTTAAAATAAAAGTGAAATTGACATTGTGACCTTTTCTTATGTCTGTTCTAGAAATAACTGTAGGGGTAGTTTAGTAATTTCAGTAGTGGCAGTTACTTGTGGCTTTCTTCCCTGTATATTGCTTGACTCGTTCGACGTTTTTGGCGTGAAGGAAGTTACAGAAATTCTAAGCATCCTTGCTTTCTCCAACTTTGCGTTTTTCATCTCTTTTGAATAAATTCGTCTTCCTTAATGGCGAATTCGTGCATTTGCATCAAGCTTCCTTCGATATATGCTGCCATGCCGATTTGATTGTTGTGCGATCAAGTTTTTTCACATGGTATCAGAGAGATTTTACGTGTGATCTCGGATTCGTTTGTGATTGATGAAATTTGGCACATTCATGGCTGCAACTCAGAGCTCTCTGTCATCGTCCTCAAACAATGTAGCTCAGAGCTCTCCGTCATCGTCCTCAAACAATGTAACCAATTCTGTTCAGTTAGATCCTTCGGAGGATCCTCTGTATATTCATCCTAGCGATAGCCCGTCCTTGGTCCTCGTCCAGCCACTATTGGATGGAAACAACTTTCATAGTTGGAGCAGAGCATTTCGTAGAGCTTTGGAGTCTAAAAACAAAGTAGGCTTCATAACAGGTATGATTCCTAAACCTGCGGACACCAATCGTAGACTTGTGGCGTGGTCCAAAGCAAATAATATGGTAGCGTCTTGGATAGTTAATTCAGTAATTCCATCCATTGCGCAGAGCATTTTATGGTTTGATAATGCCGTAGATATATGGAGTGATCTAAAGCAAAGGTATGGCAATGCAGATGTATTTAGATTATCGGATTTACAGGAACAGTTTTATGCCACAAAACAAGAAAACTGCACAGTCACTGAATATTACACAAAGCTAAAGGTGATTTGGGAGGAACTTATGGTTTTGAGAGCTTTACCCAACTGTATGTGTAACCGTTGTACTTGCAACATTAATGGTCAAATAAATAAGTTCATTGAACATGATTATGTCATTAGGTTCATAAAAGGATTGAATGAGGAGTATGAACCTGTAAAATCTCAAGTATTGTTGATGTCTCCACTTCCTGATTTGAGAACTACGTTTGCTATGGCCGTCAAGTTAGAGAGAAAGTTGAATTACACACCTATTCAAGGTTCGTTTGTTAACAATCCTTCTGTTGTGTTGAATACGAATGCTGGAAGTGTGAAGGCTGGACCATATAATGCCAAAATGAACAATCAGAATGGAAACTTGTACAAGCCAACAGGTAGAGGCTTCAGGAAGGATTCTCAAAGGCCTATGTGCACTCACTGCGGCATGCCTGGACATACGGTTGATAGATGCTATAAAAAGCATGGCTATCCTCCCGGTTACAAACCCAAAGGTCAGGTTAATTGTGTTGAAGGGAATTACCAGAAGAATCAAGAGATGGAAGCTGGTTGTCAGACAGATATGAACATTGTCAAAATGCTGAGGAATATCCTATGAACAAAGGAGTGCAGGTAGTATCTCCATTCACAGAAGAGCAATATAATCAGCTTATGAGTTTATTCCAGGAGCACAAGAGTAGAGGACATATTGAGGGCAATGTTCAGATGGAGGGCAGTAGGGGACACCATGCCGTGATGTCAGCTCGGCAGGCTGATGTCTCTGGAAAGCAGACAGGTAATGCACTGCATCCTAATATTAATCGCGTATGGATTTTGGATTCTGGTGCTACAGATCACATCTGCTGCTCTTTGTCCCTATTTGAGTCATATCATTCAGTTAAATTCATGTCTGTCAAACTTCCATATAACGTTCTAGCTCCTGTCACTCACATTGGCACAGTATGTTTAAGCCCATTCCTTACTCTGTATGATGTCCTACACGTGCCTTCCTTCGCATTTAATCTTTTGTCCTTGCGCAAACTCACAGAAAAGGGTGATATAGAGTTAAATTTTCACGCAAATTCATGTGCAATACAGGATCATTTCAGCAAGAAGATGATTGGTTTAGCTGAGGTGAACCATGGGTTATATCATCTTCTTGGCAACACCCCGTCTTCAGCCTTGCCTCTACCTCACTGTTCTCAAGTCCATACTGTAGAATCTTCAGAAGCTTTTCTTTGGCACTCAAGGCTTGGACATTTGTCATCTCCCAGGCTAGCAGAGATCAGCAAGACTAATCCATCTATTGACGCATCTTTCCATTCTTCTTCTTGTACTATATGTCCGTTAGCTAAGCATAAAAGATCCCCGTTTCCTTCTTCTACTTCAGCATCTAAATCTCCCTTTTCACTTGTTCATATGGACATATGGGGTCCATATAAGCACCCTACATTGTATAGACAACAATATTTCCTTACAGTGGTTGATGACTATACACGATATGTTTGGATCTATTTGATGAAATCGAAGGCATAAACATGGAATCAAGAAGTCAACTAATGACAAAGAAGGTTCAAGTCAACTTATGAAATCAAAGGTCTATTTCACTTCAATGAAGCTGAATATTGTTGCCGATAGAAACGAAGAATTCGGTCGCGGACCTGTTATTCGATGTTTGAATGAACACCTCTTTATATGACCACTCCATCTAAGAGATCGATGAGTTTTTAGATTTGTATTTTCTATGAAACTCTTTGAGAATGAGACGATATAGATCTATGGAGTATGAGCATATGACCTTTTGCACTCCATGCATGATCACTTGAACCTGTTACGAAAATAAGGAAACAAGACAAATAACAAGAGAAGATGATCAAGAATGAGCTTGGCTTGAGGCGTGATAATCACATTCCGTAAGGAATATTTGCCCCCGCTAGTTGCTGCAGGGTTGCAAGCAAATTTTCTCCTAGGATACAACAGCCAACAATCTCTTATTCTCAGCAAATAGGATAGAGATTCAATGAACTTTCAAGAACAAGAGTGAAAATGCGTAGAAAGAAGAATATAGAATGCAAGTATAAACTCGGTTGTAAGATACATCTTCTAATGGGTTATAATAGCCTATTTATAGGCTCTCAAACTCCAAAAAGACGTTGGTGGTTGTTGAATGGCGATTGGGTATGTCCCTTGGTGCATAAGTTGTGATTTTACATGAAAAGTCACTTTTGCTGGGACATCGATCGATCGATGTGATCGATTGATCGATGTTACGAAAATAAGGAAACAAGACAAAAAACAAGAGAAGATGATCGAGAAAAAGCTTGGCTTGAGGCGTGATAATCACTTTCCGTAAGGAATATTTGCCTCCACTAGTTGCTGCAGGGTTGTAAGCAAATTTCCTCCTAGGATACAACAGCGAACAATCTCTTATCCTCAGCAAATAGGATAGAGATTCAATGAACTTTCAAGAACAGGAGTGAAAATGCGTAGGAAGAAGAATATAGAATGCAAGTATAAACTCGGTTGCAAGATACATCTTCTAATGGGTTTTAATAGCCTATTTATAGGCTCTCAAACTCCAAAAAGATGTTGGTGGTCGTTGCATGGAGGTTGGGTATGTCTCTTAGTGGATAAGTTGTAATTTTACATGAAAAGTCACTTCTGCTAGGACATCGATCGATCGATGTGATCGATCGATGTCATTGATCGATGTCTCACAGTAAGCTCCAACTTTTATCCTGTCCACTTTGATCTGTCACATCGATCTATGTGATCGATTTATGTTGGACAAAAAGTTTCAGCTCTGCACCTAGGGTACATCGATCGATCGATGGATGCGATCTATGTGACATCGATCGATCGATGTCATCGATCTATGTCTGGCAGAATACTCAACTTAATTTTCAAGCTACATGGATCTATCCAACAGATACATGGATCGATCCATGTCAAGAGTCAAGCTATTCTTGCTTATTCCACACCAATCCACCTTTATTCTTCATCTCATTGCCTTTACAAACTATTATAATCCTCCACTTATTTTGTAAAGCAACTTATGACATTTCATGCATTTAAGAAGTATCTTTCGATTTGAACCTCTTATTAGTATAACACTTCAAAGTTCTAGCGAAATCATGATAGCTAAAAAGCCTTGAATCAGATTCCTATGTGCTATAAAAAGAAATATTATACACATGAAACCACACTCTCCTTAGAAGTCCATTTTAAACCGCACTTTATGGCCTTGTGCTACCCTTAGTATTCATGAACATTTCAAGTTCATTGCGTGTCGAAACGGCACCACTTCCTATGTTCATATACGTGAAGACTAAGATAGTTCCTCTTAATCCTTCATTAAGAGCGTTTTAACACTCACCCTATTTTAATACTATAGTTCCAATTCTTTAAAGATCAATGCCGTGCGGTTTGATTCTTTAAAGATCAATCGTAGTGCTTTAATACCTCACTTTGTGACTTGTTGTTACCCATTGAACCTTTGGCTAGTGGTATGCTAGACAAGGTTAAGTCTCTATCACAAGTGAACTTATCCCATACGTCTCAATCCCATCCCTAAAGATGTACTTTGTACCAAGTCTTTTGAAAGACTCTTTGTCAACGGATCCGCCATGTTATTGCAGGATCTGACGTATGCAATGGCTATTGCACTATCAGTTATTAATTGCCTTACATAATCATGCCTAAGGCTGACATGTCTAGATTTCTCGTTATAGATTTTACTATAAGCTCTAGACATCGTTGTGGCTATCACAATGTAAGGAAATGGCTGGCATCGGTTATGGCCACAACTCTATATCCAATAATAGATTTCTCAGCCATTCCGCTTCCTTACCTGCAGATCCCAATGCTATGAATTCAGATTCCATAGTAGAATGAGTTATGCATGTCTGCTTCTTTGAAGCCCAAGAAACAGCACCACCACCCAATGTAAATATCCAATCCGTAGTAGATTTGTTATCACCAACGCTAGTTATCCAACTAGCATCAGTATAACCTTCTAACACGGCTGGAAAACTATTATAAAACAATCCATAATCCATAGTCTTCTTCAAGTACCCAAGTACTCGCCCGATTGCCTTCCAATGGTTTATACTAGGATTATTAGTATACCTTGATAGTTTACACACCGCAAAGGCAATATCCGGTCTAGTGCAATGCATAGCATACATTAAACTACCAATTACACTAGCGTATTCCAATTGTGCTACCGCTTTACTGGTATGTCCAGTCAATTTGTATGAGGCATCGAACAGTGTGTTTGCTTCTTTGATCTCCAAATGTTTGAACTTATTCAACACTCTGTTTATGTAATGAGATTGACAAAGAGTAAAACCCCCACTATGTTTGGACACTTTAATTCCTAAGATAGTATCTACTTCACCCAAATCTTTCATTTGGAATTATGAAGTTAAATATTCTTTAGTTTCATTTACTCCTTCCATATTAGTATCGATAATTAGCATGTCCTCCACGCACAAATAAATAATGACACCATATTTGTGTGTAAACTTGGAATATACACACAATCCATACAATGACCTTATCAATTTGCACACTTTTTGCTCATTCTCCGGAAGTACAAAACCTTCCGGTTGTTCCATATAGACCTCTTGGTCTAAATCACCATTGAGAAATGCAGTCTTAACATCCATTTGATGAATAACCAAGTTATTTATGGATGCTAACGCTATCAACACTCTAATGGATGTTATTCTCGCAACCGGAGCATATGTGTCAAAATAGTTTATCCCTTCTCGTTGTCTAAAGCCTTTGGCTACTAATCTGGCCTTGAAAGTTTGAAGTGAACCATCCGTACTGTATTTTCTTCTAAATACCTATTTACATCCAATTGCTTTGGAACTTGGAAGGAAATCAGCGAGAATCCACGTATTGTTAGACAATAACGAATTTATCTCATCGTCAATTGCTTACTTCTAAATTGATGCATCTCTTAATTGCATCGCCTCCTTATAGGATTTTTGATCATCTTCCACACTTAGTACAATAGGTATTTGATTAAACACCTTTGTCCTATTACCTTTAATTAAGAAAGTAATGGATTGTGAAGAAATGAAGTCCGGATGTAAATACTTTTCTTTTCTGGCACGTTGACTTCTCCTAACCTCAGTCGGAGAATTTTGATTTTTATCATCAATACTAGAAGGATCATCGGAAATCTCCAACAATTGGTTCGTTCAAATTTTCACTTGTTAAACTTTGATTTGAATCTGTTGTCAAGAATTCATTCTCAAGAAATTCAACATCTTTAGATTCAACAATCACATTGGATTCTAAATCTAGAATCCTATATGCCTTCGAGTTTTCAACATATCCAATAAAGACACCTTTAAGAACTCTTGTCCCCAACTTAGTCCTCTTTGGATCCGGAACTCTATAATAGGCTAGACAACCCAAAACTCTAAGATAACTTAGATTTTGTCTTCATTTCTTCCATATTTCGTATGGAGAAACCTTGAACTTTTTAGAAGGAATTCTATTGTGAATATGACAATCCGTCAACAAGGCTTCTCCCCACAAGTTCTTTGGCAAACCAGAGTTTATTAACACTGCATTTAGCATGTCAACTAAACTTCTATTCTTTCTTTCAGCCAAACCATTTTGTCGGGGTGTGTATAGCGCACTTTTCTAGTGTATGATACCATTCTCCTCAAAGAATTGATTAAATTCAAGAGGAAAGTATTCGCCACCACGGTCATTTCTTAGAACTTTGATTTTCAATCGCGATTGATTTTCAACTTCCATTTTATAGACTTTGAACTTATATGTTTCGGCCTTAAGGCCTCTTAACGCTAAAAATGGTGTTAATATATTGTTTGGATATATATGTATAATACATATGGTAAGATAAGAAAATGTGTATGTTTTGTATATTATATAACATGCCATAAAATGTTTATGTATATAAGTATACACACTACATATATTTGGCCAGTAGGCCTTTTAGGATAAAATTATTTTATTATATTTTATGCATATGTATATATATATGGAGGATATGAAAAGAATGACTTTGTTATATCTTATATACATATTTATGAAGTATGATCAAGTATATATATTTTATTATACATACATGGTTATACGTATTATAGTTTTGGATATGAAGGGTTTTATCGCATGTCTGGTATATTTAAATGTATTATGTACAATAAGTTATGAAATACGACTAAATTATGTATTGTATGTGATAAGTATGAAAATATATTTCTAAGTATCATCATCGTCATATATGTAATAATGGCCATAAAGGCCTTTTTATTAGAAAAATAACTTTAGTATGCAAAATGAACTCCCATATGTATATTGAATGAAAGAATATATATATATATATATATATATATATATATATATATATATATATATATGTATATACATAACTACATATACACGGCAAACCAAGATCTTTATGACATAAATGATTTTATTTTATGTTATGTATATTCGTATGTGCAATAGAGGATAAAATATAAATTATGACACAAGTTATGAATTTCCTAGATGACTTGTTAAAGTAATTAGGAATTATATGTTCTATGAACCGAAGTTATGAATTATGCTATACATGTGCAGAATAGATGTTAAGAAAGTATGGCTGGTAGAAAATAACCAAAAAGGGGCTGTTTTATGATGTTGGCCAATTGGTACACTTTTAGGGGAAAACATGGTATTTTTTTTAAGTTATAATATATAGAATGTAAATAAGTAAGTGATGTTTGATTATAAGTTGTAGTATAACCAAGATACCCTCATTTGACCATTCCCATACTTCATGAAATAAAAGATTGAAAGGGTGATTTTATTGCACTACATGTTTAAATGTTCATATGCATGCGAATAATAAATGCAAGACGATTGATTCCATTGACACACGATATGTTATGTTATGTTCATGATTATGATTATTTTATGTTTTGCAAGCGTGACACCTATACCGGGGTGGTAGGTGTCAGGGGCATATGATTCGTTTATGGCCGAGTGTAACACTGGGTCTGGGACGCAGGATCTCTATCATAGCTCGTCACCATTAGCACATATACATATGTTTATGATGTTTTATGTCAGACATGTACTATATGGAGAATCAATCGGTTCATCGTGCGTTATTGTTCCTTGGAAAGTGCTATAGCCATCATGAAATGTCATGTTTTCAGATTACGAAATGCAAAGTCATGTTATGATTTATGAAACACCAAGCTATGTATGTTTACGGAAGAAAGTCATGATATGTTATGCAGAGACATGCTTTATGCCTCATGTCAAGATATGTTTATGAAAAGTCATGTTTTATGCATCATGTCATGATCATGTTACATTAGGGTTATAACTAAGAATTCCTTAATTCTATGATATCATTACAATGGTCAATGTAGTGATTATGTATGAAAGAGTAGTATATGTAAGATATGCGAGAGTAATATAAGTTATGGATTGGAAACTAAGTATGGATATTATGTGATGTTAAAGACTAAGTATAATGAAATGTTGCTATGTTATGCTGTGAAATTTTCCTTGTCATACATGCTTTAACTTTACGTTTATGCTATGATACTTTACTTGTTAAAATGGAGATGTGCTTATTATATTCGTTATTTATGATTATTATGAATTTTCACTCCTTCTCCCCATGTATGATCCACATGTCATATCTAGTAGGACTACTTGCTGGGCTATTACGTTTTATCACTCATACTTGCCTTATCACTTTAAAGATATTAGGTACCACTATACAGGCTCATTGAGGACAGGTCAGATAGACTACCGATAGCGATGAAATGTACCGAGAGATTAGCTTTGAAGACATTAGTTATTGTATGTCGGTTATCATTTGTTTATATTATGATTCTTTCGTTTATCGATTCTTTATTCATGTCGACATACGCATGTATAGTATCGAAACCTTGTACTCCTCACAGCAGAGTATGGCGGGTGCATCGAATTGGAACCTAGTTTTGGGCGGGCGCTACAAATCCAACACATGGACATACTTTTATGCTTGAGTTTCAATAACAGTAGAATCATAAACTTCAATAAGAAAAAGACAACACGAACAATATAGATTGATATTATCAAGAGAATATACACAAACAAGTGAATATTACACGACCATGCAATATGTAATTTTCACAAGCATTGCACATATATATCATGCAAACTTTTCATGGTATATATTTAGCATCAATCTAAGCAGTAGGATGGGAGGCCTGCATAGCAATACCACAAAGGCCTTTTTGAGCATCAACATCTCTTTCCATGCGTATGTATCCATTCTCACCCCAACTATTTCCCCAAGAATTCTTCACCAACCAATACTAGGTACCACCACTTGTCCCATAACCAACTGCCGTGACACCATGGTCTAAGTGAGTGCCAGAGTCTCCAGTGAAAACACCACTCGAGTAGAATTGAAATGCAGAACCACTCGCGTCAATGGCAACAGAAATTGGTCGATTGGCCACGGCCTTCAACAAAGACGACTCGCTATTGACATGGACATCTTCATAACCTGTAATCTTGGCAGCGTGACTGTCTTCCTTGTTAGAATTACATGTGCTATCAACTGCTTGATAAGGATAGTTACTTTCAGTAGTGAGTCTGTCGTTCTTAATGATGAACTTGAAGGCATCATCCATAAGACCTCCATTACATCCTTGATCCTCGCTAGTGTCGCAGTCAACGAGCTCTTGTTCCGACAACGAAATTAATTTACCAGTTGTGAGTTGGTTGATTCCTTCTGTTGCTGCTACAGCTGAAAAAGCCCAACAACATCCTACATATCAAAGAAAAAGTATTAGATGACATTATTGAGTTCCAATGGTATTAAGATAATGTTTAAAAGGAGGAAGCAAAGAGATCTTTGTTTGACAAAAAATTTTAATATAGTCAATTTTACATCTTTGATGTTTAGGATATCATTAGTATCTAGATTTTGTAGTATATATCCTTTGGCGGTGTGAGGTATAGGAAAAGATTAAACAAATTCAAGTTTGCCATCTTGAATCTCTTGATCATCAACAAGATTTTGGACAAATAATTCAGACCTGAATCTTAGACCTGCAAATTTTGTTGTACTCTTTTCGCAAACCAACACATGGACATACTACTTTCATGCATGAGTATAACTGAAGAAAATTACATTTACATCTTATGTGGTTTGAGGTAATGATCCCTCGACCTCTTGTTGTTTAACATCGGTCCCATAGACCTCCTATGTTTAGATTAAATTAGAATTTCAATTAAACTATTTTAGCTAAGTCACTAGGTGTAAAATGTTAGAATATGAATTGTTTTAATGAAGTTAAAAGACGTTTAGAAAATGCTAAAAGGATATTTTATACTTTGGAAATAAAACAAAATAGAAAGAACTCTATAAGACATCGATCTCTCACATAGATCGATCTATGTATACTTCGGTATCTACACTTAAGACATATATCAATCTATGTAAAAATTATGCAAAACTAAATACACAATGTAAGACATTGATCACCCACATAGATTGACCGATGTACATATCTAACTCGAAAACATTGATCAATCGATGTTATGCAGATTCAAATTTTATAGCCGTTGCAAATAAATCCAATGAAGATTTAAAGTGTGTTCTCTCTTCAATCTTTCTAAAATTGATTGCAGGCTTTTCTCCAACATCTATAATGCTTCCTTGACTATTGTAAACATATATAAGATTCTCTAAGATCTCTATGGAGCCTTAAAATCAATTATAGGATGGTTGAGGACTATTTGCACTTCTTCTATGCAATCAATGGAATGGAAGAATTCTATGGAGTCTACGATATGTGATACACTCTCCTATATATTGAAGAAGCTCAGATGAGACATCTGCACACTTTCATCATCTTTAAATATTCACTTTCATTATTTTAAAATGCTCTCAAAGCTGCCAAAATGCCAATCTCAAGTGCTTGTTGCTTGTTTTCATTTGCATATAGAGATAGTAGAAAAGTAACAGAAAAGAAACTATACATATTTGGTCTCTTGCGTATGTTTTATACTCATTCGAAAGTGTAATTTCACTTCTCTCTCAAAACTCATTTGGTGAAATTTCTTCGGTAGAACTTTGTTGAAGTTGAGGAGAAACAAAAAGTGTTTCTTGATTGTAGCTACTGTTGTTAATGTTACACAAAGTATTTGTATAACAAAGATGCTGCTACTATTGTAGTTGTTGCTTGTACTAGTTGTTAGTGTAAATATTGTTGTTGTTGTTGTTCTCGTTTCTTAGTGAAGGCAATGAGAAATTTTGATGTTAAAATTCAACTTGGACACAAGGTGGTAGCGGAGTAGAATCGAATAGATTCAAGCCATCGATATTGTGTGTCTCCATTCAATTTTTTTTATATTAGTCTTTCTTACTTTGAAAAACATTTGAGTTGGCTTGAGCAATTTGTATCAGATTCTAACCTTGATTGTTTGGCCAACTTTTTTGCAATTATCAAGGTTAAATATCATGGCAATGACAACATCTACCTCTTGAAGCTCAACTCCCAAATGTTCCCAACACCAAAGTTTTCATATTTGATGCACAAAACTACTATTTGTGAAATTTTAGAATCATGAATCATTCAAAAGGTTATGGCTTTGATATATAGAGAGCGCTTGTCAAAGAATTGAAATTCATATGCTACAAACTCAAAGGGTGAAACAATATCTGAAAATAAGGACGACTACACCAATGAAGAAAAGCTCGAGTTTGCTACTAATGGAAAAGAATTTGATATTCTTTCAAATGTTCTAACCACTAGCAAGATCGTAAGACTTCAAGGTCTTAAAACTGCCATTAAGCATGGAAAAGATTGTAGATGATTCATGAAGGAATCGAGCAAGTAAGGATGGCCAAGACGCTTATACTCATAAAGGAGTATGAAATGTTCGGCATGAAAAGTGGCAAAAGAATTGAAAAAACTATTGATTGATTCACCCAAGTCGTAAATCAACTTTTCATGTTTGACAAGAAAATATCAAATAAAATTTACATCTTTTAATTTTCATTTACAATATGAAATAGGAGACTTACAAGATGACTTTGAAAATCTAAAACTGAAACTTGAAGTAAGAGTTTAAGAAATGGATATTAGAAAAGAAGAGCTTGCATGAAAAGAATATTTCATTTATCAATATCATACTTACTACGCATAAGACCGTATCACTAGAAAATATAGAGACTAAGATGGTACTCGATAAGCTAACATGAGAATTAGAAAGATTATATAATGGTAAATATAATCTTGACAAGTTTCTCAGAAACCAAAGAGTCAGAAATGATAAAGCAGGCTTAGGTTCTGAGTCTTGTCATTCTAACGTAGAAACTTTAAAGAACATTTCAAATGCTAAACTTAGTTCATTACCATTAAAGAAAAATATGGTTAAGAACTCAAGAATTGCAAGAGTTCAAACTGCTTCATTAACTCATAAGCTTAAGAACATACAACCAAAGCATGTAGCCAATTGTTACTATTGAAACAAGAAAGGTCTTGTAATAGGTGTCTGTAGAGGTAGATATGGTGGTGTGCATGATTCGATGCCTAAGGGGCGAAGAACTAACCCAAAAGGACCCAATAATCAAAAGGTACCGATGCATGAACCATTTGGTGTTGTATGTACTCAAGCTAGATGGAATGGTCAAAGAAGAGATAACCAAATGGCTTATGGATAGCGGATGTTCCACACACATGATGGGAGACAAAACTTTGTTTACCAAGCTCGAAATCCAAAATGGTGGAATGGTACACTTTGGAAATAGAAGAGCCAAAATCCTTAGGCATGGAGAAATTGGTAACCCTTCTTTTACTATTAGTAATGTAATATGTAGAATGGCTCAGGTACAATTTGATGAGTGTTAGCCAACTATGTGGCGCTAATTTTCAAGTTGAATTTGAAATAAAAATGTACTGCAAAAAGGATGGTGAATTTGTTTTTGAGGCTTTATAGAAAACAATGTTTACAATCTCCAGCTCACGTGATTTAATTTCTCAAAAGGTTTCATGCCTAATTGCTAAAAATCATTTAACTCAACTATGGCATAGACGACTTGGACATAAATGTCCAAGGTCTTCCGAAATGGAATTTCAAAAACCATGGCTTAAGTGACACTTGTCAAAAGATAAAACTTGTTAGGTCAAGTTTTAAGCCCGAAAGTGAAATCTCCAGTACCAAACTTCTACAATCACTTCATATGGATTTGTATGGAGATATTTGTAAGGCAAGCTTAAGTAGAAAACATTACACCTTTGTGGTGGTAGATGACTTTTTAGGTGTACTTGGGTTATGTTCTTAGCTAAAAAGAATGATACATAGCAAGAGTTCATCGAGTTTTGCAAGAGTTTAAAAAACTTAAAAGAAGATATCATCAAGAAAATTAGGAGGGATAGAAGTGTAGAGTTCAATAAAAGTTCTATGAATTTTGTGTATTCAAAAGGTATGAACACAACTTCTCGGCTCCTAGAACTCGACAACAAAATGGTGTTGCAGAAAGCAGAAATAAAACTCTTCAAGAAATGAATAGAGTTATACTAAATGAGTTTGAGTTACCTATGTATTTTTGAGCCGAAAAGGTCAATGCCGCTTCTTATGTGATAAATATGGTTTACTTAACTCTATCTCTTAAAAAAACTCTATATGAACTTTGGAAAGGAAGATACCCCATATTGGGTATTTCAAGGTTTTTGATGGTTAGTGTGTCATCCTTAACACCAATGATAAATTGGACAAGCTCGACTTCAAAACAGATAAAGAAATCTTTATGAGATATGCAAGCAAAAAAAGGCATTTATGGTGTATAATAAAAACAAAGTATGGAAGTTGAAGAGTAAATAATATTAAGTTAGTGAATCACTTGATGATCAAGTAAAATTAAATAATGAGGAGGAAAGTGATATGGTTGATGTAAGTCCTGTAGAAATTCTTGATTATGCAAAGGGATATATCTTTGTTGGCCAAAGGATCGAGTTACTTGAAAGTATCCCTCTTTCTAAGATAAAAAAGAAGAAGAAGTCAGAGATGATACTTCAAATTTGCCAATATCATTAAAGTACAGAAAAGATCATCATGAATAATTAATATTAGGTGAAACAAGTCAAGATATGTCGATAAGAAGAAAATATCATGAAAATACATTTATTTGACAAGCTGAACCTAAAAATATGAAAGAATCTTTAATTGATAAATATTGAGTAATAGCTATATAAGAAGAGTTAAATCAATTTGAAAACAGTGATGTTTGAGAGTTAGTCCTTAAGATAAATCATCATTCTACTATTGAAACTAAATGGGCAATTAGAAACGAAAAGGATGATCAAGGGAATATAACTAGGAATAAAGCTAGCTTGATCGCACAAGAATATAGACAAGAAGAAGGAATTGACTATGATAAGACTTTTGCCCGGTGGTAATGTTAGAAGCTATTAGGTTGCTTTTAGTCTATGCATACTTCATAGATTTTAAGTTATATCAAGTGGATGTGAAATTGACATTCTTGAATGGTATTATTCAATAAAAGGTATATATAGCTCAATTATTGGACTTTGAAGATCATGATTACCTAAATAATGCCTTTAAGCTCAAAAATACTCTTTATGGCCTCAAACAATGTTACAACCAACATTTTCGGGTGAGTGGAAAGTGAAATAAGATGATGGAAAAGAGAACGCAAATGCGATGTCAATAAAATTTCGTGGAATTTAAATTTTTATTTAGGATTAATAAAGACATCGGCATTACATACCGGGTTTACTAACGATCGGAAAGTAACCGAATAATAAGTAACGGATATAGTAAGACTCGACGAGATTAGATAAAAAAAGTTCAAACATACGATGAGATTTAAATAAATTTAGTCGGTAACAATCTAAGTCGGTAGACATAATAAAAATACTCCAACAAAATTCCAAGTGGACAAAATTGTGTAGAAACCAAACGATGGTATTTTGTCCTATTCTACCCACCCAAACACCCCACATAGACGCCCCTCCCTTGCAAGTGGAAAAAATGTTTTCTTCTATTTGTTTTCTGCTACACAACAAAACCCTACACACTTTTACCCCAATTATCACATTTTCTCTCACTTTATCCTACATGGCAAATAAAACAAAAACCCCATCCATCCTCCCCTAGGCCAGCCCCCACCCCCAAAGGAACCCAAGAAGTCTTATTCCTTTCTTACACACTCTTCCCACCCCATAATTATCCTACACCCTAATACCTCCAAAACTCCACATCATTTTCTCCAAGAAAACTTGTCTTCCCTCCATCTTTCACTCATCACGACAGAATATACAAAAAGTGGGGAAACCTTCTCTCTGTTCATACATTACCACTCCAATTTTTACACAACAAGTCAAATAACCATCCTTTCTTCTACCTTCCTCAAACCACTCCACTCATTTCATTCCTTATCTCCTCTTCTCCTTTCTCCTTTCAACTCTCGACTGAACACATATCCAAGGGGGGAAACCATATTTTCGTTCATTTCACAACCGAATATCCTTTAATCTCCAACCAAACCCTTTTCTTTCCACTTCAACACATAAGTCTGCCATTTCTCTTCTTCTCTTCCCTGTTGGCTGAGATTTACATCACAACCAAAGGAAAAATCTTATTCTCTTCTTCTCCCACATACTTCATCTAAGCTAGTCTTGACATCCTCCTTCATCTTCCAAGCAAGAAAACAAGTATTCCAAATCTCCATTTTAGTGTCATGGCCGTGAGGTTATCAAGGGAACAAGGAGTGATTTTCTTTTCTTCATCTCATACACACATCTAACACCGTAACCACAACATTCTCCTCCATTTCAAGCTTCATGGCCGAATTTTAGGAGATTGAAAACCAATGTATAGCAAGGTAAGAACTTCAAGTAGACTAAGCTAAATCCTTCTATTCATTTAGCTTCATAAGTTACTCACTAACCCCTTCATTTATATCTTAAAACCGTTGCTACCAAAGGAGAAAGGAGAAGGTTTTTGCTTCCAAACCAAGTGAAGAATCTTCACTTTAAATTGGTAAATAAGTGACAAAGGAAAGTATTCTTTCTAGATCCTACATGGATTTTCAAAGATTAAGTAAATATGTTTATATCAAAGTTGGATCATCTATGTAGTATGTTCAAGTCTCCACCATAATAAGATGTTAAATATATGTTTTATGTGATGGATATAGTTTGTGTTTTTGGAAAATGTATATAAGGGCTTACTCATATATGCAAACAGCTACTATGCCTCTTTTGGGGTAATTAAGGTTTATTTATGTTATGAGGATATTTATGTATAATGTATGAAAATATATTATGTTGGTATACATATACACATAACAAACGGCCATAATGGCCTTTATATACTAAAAATTGTCAAACCCTGTAACTTTTAAGTACGACTTTTTATAATTAGAAATCAACTGTAAATATAATTTTATTAAATTTATAGATATATAAGACTTAGTTAAATAAAATAAATAAAAAAAATTGTCAAAAGTGAGAAATTAAGAAAATTAGGCTAAAATACCCCTCCCCACTTAAATGTTGGGGGAGTTACACGAATGAGTATAACTCCCCCTTAGCACAAACGGCAGTTATACAAGAAAGAGCAGGGGAAAATGGCTAGAAGGAAGAGACGGAGAAAAGAGAGAGAGAAAAGAAGGAGAGGAAGAAAGAAGAAGAAACGAGGATGAAGTAGAAGGCTAACCTAGGTTCAATCGTTCCCGAAATTCTGCCAAACACTTGTAAGACTGTCTAGAAACAAAGACAAGTAATCTTTTTATACGCTTTACACAAATTTTGATTCAACAGGCCCTATGTTCTTATAAAGAGAAAAGTGGATCACACATTGATAATCTTGATGTGTTTATGTTAAATGCTCTACTATATGTATTTGTTGTTGTGGATTGAGTAAAGTCATGTTCTTTACGCCAATTCCTGAAAAATAGTTATGTTGTGATTTGTTGTTGTTAAATATGCCCATAAAAGTGTCATCAGTGATGTGTTTATTGTCTTGTTAAAAGTTCTTAAGTTTATTAATGGTACCTTAGATGTTTTGAGAGGATTTGCAGGGAGTTGAAGGGTGAATGATGGGATGTTGTACATTTGTTGTGTTGGAAAGTTGGAGGATACATTGAAAGTTGTAGGCGATAGAAGTATTAGAGTGGATACGATTTCACATTTTTAAGAATCAATCCATGTTAGTTGTGTGTTAAGCATGATGGATTTAGGTGGTAAGATAAAATTTGAAGTGTTTAACATGAAATGGGTGAAGGAGGAAGATGATGAGGAGAAGTTACTGCAGAATTTTCAGTTTCTGAAACCGTCAGAACACTTCAAATACCTACTTTAGACGCTCAATGTCACATTAGGCGCCTAAAGTAGGCGTTCAATGTGTCCCGGTGCATTCCAGAACACGTCGAATACCTCATAAGGCGGTTCATGTCACATAAGGCGCCTTATGTAGGCGTTCGATGTGTCACATCACATTCCACAACACTTCGAACGCCTAGTATAGGTGCTTCATGTCACTATAGGCGCCTTCCGTAGGCGTTCCAAGTGTACTGGAAGTACCTTTTGACACATTAAGCTCTCCATGTATGTGAGATAACTTTATTCTCTTCCTTTGGTCATAAAATAAAAGGGTATTTGAGGTGTACTTGAGTTGTAAACGTTAAGTGCGAATGAGTAAGGTTAAGAATGGATCCGAAGTGAATTTGTAATACGAAAGGACCTGAAAAGGTACGAGCGTGGTGTGTTTGAGGTTCAAGATCTTGTACATGATATGTAAAGTGTCTGTGTATGTTTACATTTTTGATATGACGTAACATGAGCATTTGCATCACGGCATGAACATTTTTCCTTTTGACATGAGATTTGTTTTGGGAAAGAACATGTGTTTGCAAAAGAATATTAAAGTTTTTGAAAGACAAGCTATGGCTGCTGGTTAATCGCGGAGTATAAAAGTCACGCCTGCGATAGCAGGGTATAAAACCGTGACATGTGAATCAACAGCAGGGTATAAAGTTATGTTATGGGGCCATGGACCTATCAGCACGGGGTATAAAGTTACGTTATGGGGCAGTGGACCTTTCAGCACAGGGTATAAAGTTCTGTTTGCTATGGATTGATCATCCACAAGGTATAAAGTTCTGCTACATGAAGAATATGATAAGAAGAATTATGAAAATTTTTGTGAAATGACACGCGTGACATGTTTACGAAAGAGGACATATGCATGGGTTTTGTGTGTGGTTTTAAAGGAGTACATGCATCATGTGTCATGAAGCATAAGACTTGACATGTAAGAATGGACATTCGAAAATGATATGTTTATGTAGTATGTTAGGCTTCAGATCTATCTCAGAAACTTAGGTTCATGATCTTTTGGCCATTTAAGATGTGATTTTCCCTTAAGTTTGATCCTTAGGTATAAGTGCTGATTTTCTAGAGTCTAAGTATGATCGGGGTTGGGTGTGTGCGAGCGCTTTTATCATCTAAATTTTGTATTAACATTCTTATTTCATACCCCACCCATTCTTACGCATTCATGCTCTCAGTAACATCCTGTATCTACTTATTGCTAATGAAACATTGACCTTTCAGAGAAATTGCCTCCACAAAGGAATAACGCCAGAAACTCGAGCAACAGGCAGGAAAATCAGACCCCACAAGTGGTTTTGCCCCAGGTGCTCACTGATGCACTAACGGTGATCGCACAGGGGTTTGCGCAACAGCAGCAGCCTCTGCCTCCTCCACCACCACAACATAATATCCAGTTCTTCTATGGAGAGATGAGGAAGATGAGGGTTCCGGAGTTTGAGGGATGTATTGACTTTGAGGAGGCTCGGCATTGGTTGGATGAGGTGGAAAAGTGTTTCAGGCTAGTGCAAGTGCCTGAAGAGATGGTGGGCTGGAATGGTGTTGAGAATGACCTCACCTATCTCATGGGCACAGTTCTGTGATATTTTCCTGAAGTACTACATGCCAGAGACTGCAATATTGGACAAGATAAGGGCGTTTGACATATTGGAGCAGGGTCGAATGACAGTGTCAAAATATGCCGGTCGATTTCATGCATTGGGTAAATTTTCTCCGGCGATTATGTCAGATAATCGTTTAAAGATGACAAAGTTTGAAAGCGGATTGGACTCCAGAATTCAGTCGGCGATAGTGAAAGCCAGAATGAGAACTTACGAAGATATGTTGGACGCGTGCTTCCGTGTCAAAATTGATTTCCATAGAGTAGCAGCCAGGGAAGCCAGTGTAGGGTTGTCTAACAGAGGAAAAGGCCTAGGGATGAGGTGAGAGTTGGCGGTAGACCAGGACGTTGGGTCAAGATTCTGAAGAGAGACCCAGTCAGAAATTTTCAGATACCTCCAGCGCAGAATCCAGTAGTGCAGCAGGCTGTGGGAATTCGCCCACACTGCAACAAGAGCCATGTTGGAGAATACAGAAAGTTGGCTGGAGCGTGTTACCGATGTGGACAGGTAGGCCATATGATTAGAGATTGTCCCAAGATGAAGAAAAATGCTCCTGGAGAAGCGGCTCAACAGCCGAGGGCTAAGCCGAGAGCGGATGCTCGCGTACATCTCATGACGGACACTGACGTACAGGAAGCCGCTGATGTGGTAGCAGGTACAATTTAAATTAAGTCTAAATTCTGATTGAATTAAGTCTCTACGTGTTTAACTCCCTATGTAAAACGTGATATGGTCTTATTTGCTGTTTTAGTAAATAAGATACCTGCCAACGTACTTTTCGATAGCGGCGTGAGCCACTCTTTTAAGGCAAAGAGATTCACTAAGCACATTGGTAATTTACCTGAGTGGTTAGAAACTGTACAGTGTCCAAGCGGCTGGAGATCAAATTATGGTCTCGCACCAACAGTACCGGGATTGCAAGATAGAGTTTGAAAGACAAATATTCTCCGCCACACTGATCCCTATCCAAATGTACGACTTCGACGTTATATTAGGAATGGACTGGTTGGCTAAGTATCACGCCAACATTGACTGTCGATTGAAGCAAGTGACAGTCAAGAATGCTAAGATAGAAGAGGTAATGTTTCAAGGAGATGCGGAACGAAAGGAAGTCCTCAAGAAGGTGTATATGTCAGTTGCTCAAGCTTGCATAGCCTTAAGGAAAGGTGCTGAGGGATTCCTAGTGTATGCAATGGATGTTACTATGCATAGATTTATTTATTTACAAATATTTGCCAAAGATTGTGGAATATATTCTACCGATAATCAACGCTTTAAACTAACGTAATAGTTACGGATTTCTCTCTCTATTTTTATTTTTTGTTTACTTTTTCTTTTGTAACCCTATAAATACGTTTGCCATTATACAACAAAACGCCAAAACCAGAAGGAAGCCATGGATTTTCCTTCTCAATTATGCACACAACTTATGGTCCATGGAATCAAGAAGTCAACTAATGACAAAGAAGGTTCAAGTCAACTTATGAAATCAAAGGTCTATTTCACTTCAATGAAGCTGAATATTGTTGCCGATAGAAACGAAGAATTCGGTCGCGGACCTGTTATTCGATGTTTGAATGAACACCTTTTTATATGAACACTCCATCTAAAAGATCGATGAGTTTTTAAATTTGTATTTTCTACAAAACTCTTTGAGAATGAGATGACATAGATCTATGGAGTATGAGCATGACCTTTTGCTCTCCAAGCATGATCACTTGAACCTGTTACGAAAATAAGGAAACAAGACAAAGAACAAGAGAAGATGATCGAGAAGAAGCTTGGCTTGAGGCGTGATAATCACTTTCCGTAAGGAATATTTGCCCCCACTAGTTGCTGCAGGGTTGTAAGCAAATTTTCTCCTAGGATACAACATCCAACAATCTCTTATCCTCAGCAAATAGGATAGAGATTCAATGAACTTTCAAGAACAAGAGTGAAAATGCGTAGGAAGAAGAATATAGAATGCATGTATAAACTCGGTTGTAAGATACATCTTCTAATGGGTTTTAATAGCCTATTTATAGGCTCTCAAACTCCAAAAAGACGTTGGTGGTTGTTGCATGGCGATTGGGTATGTCCCTTGGTGCACAAGTTGTGATTTTACATGAAAAGTCATTTCTGCTGGGACATCGATCGATCGATTGATCGATGTTACGAAAATAAGGAAACAAGACAAAGAACAAGAGAAGATGATCAAGAAAAAGCTTGGCTTGAGGCGTGATAATCACTTTCCGTAAGGAATATTTGCCTCCACTAGTTGCTGCAGGGTTGTAAGCAAATTTCCTCCTAGGATACAACAGCCAACAATCTCTTATCCTCAGTAAATAGGATAGAGATTCAATGAACTTTCAAGAACAGGAGTGAAAATGCGTAGGAAGAAGAATATAGAATGCAAGTATAAACTCGGTTGCAAGATACATCTTCTAATGGGTATTAATAGCCTATTTATAGGCTCTCAAACTCCAAAAAGACGTTGGTGGTCGTTGCATGGCGGTTGGGTATGTCTCTTGGTGCATAAGTTGTAATTTTACATGAAAATTCACTTCTGCTGGGACATTGATCGATCGATGTGATCGATCGATGTCTCACAGTAAGCTCCAACTTTTATCCTGTCCACTTTGATCTGTCACATCGATCTATGTGATCGATTTATGTTGGACAGAAAGTTTCAACTCTGCACCTAGGGTACATCGATCGATCGATGTCATCGATCTATGTCTGGCAGAATACTCAACTTAATTTTCAAGCCACATGGATCTATCCAACTGATACATGTATCGATCCATGTCAAGAGTCAAGCTATTCTTGCTTATTCCAACACCAATCCACCTTTATTCTTCATCTCATTGCCTTTAAAAACTATTATAATCCTCCACTTAGTTTGTAAAGCAACTTATGACATTTCATGCATTTAAGAAGTATCTTTCGATTTGAACCTCTTATTAGTATAACACTTCAAAGTTCTAGCGAAATCATGATAGCTAAAAAGCCTTGAATCACATTCCTATGTGTTAAAACCAGAAATATTATACACATGAAACCACACTCTCCTTAGAAGTCCATTTTAAACCGCACTTTATGGCCTTGTGCTACCCTTAGTATTCATGAACATTTCAAGTTCATTGCTTGTCGAAGCGGCACCACTTCCTATGTTCATATAGGTGAAGACTAAGATAGTTCCTCTTAATCCTTCATTAAGAGCGTTTTAACACTCACCCTATTTTAACACTATCATTCCAATTCTTTAAAGATCAATGTCGTGCGGTTTGATTCTTTAAAGATCAATCGTAGTGATTTAATACCTCACTTTGTGACTTGTTGTTACCCATTGAACCTTTGGCTAGTGGTATGCTAGACAGGGTTGGGTCTCTATCACAAGTGAACTTATCCCATACGTCTCAATCCCATCCCGAAAGATGTACTTTGTACCAAGTCTTTTGAAAGACTCTTTGTCAACGGATCCGCCAGGTTATTTCAGGATCTGACGTATGCAATGGCTATTACACCATCAATTATTAATTGCCTTACATAATCATGTCTAAGGCTGACATGTCTAGATTTCTCATTATATATTTTACTATAAGTTCTAGACATCGTTGCCTGGCTATCACAGTGTAAAGAAATGGCTGGCATCGGTTGTGGCCACAACTCTATATCCAATAATAGATTTCTCAGCCATTCCGCTTCCTTACCTGCAGATCACAATGCTATGAATTCAGATTCCATAGTAGAATGAGTTATGCATGTCTGCTTCTTTGAAGCCCAAGAAACAGCACCACCACCCAATTTAAATATCCAATCCGTAGTAGATTTGTTATCACCAACGCTAGTTATCTAACTAGCATCAGTATAACCTTCTAACATGGCTGGAAAACTATTATAGAACAATTCATAATCCATAGTCTTCTTCAAGTACCCAAGTACTCACCCGATTGCCTTCCAATGGTTTATACTAGGATTATTAGTATACCTTGATAGTTTACACACCGCAAAGGCAATATCTGGTCTAGTGCAATGAATAGCATACATTAAACTACCAATTGCACTAGCGTATTCCAATTGTGCTACCGCTCTACCGGCATGTCCAGTCAATTTGTATGAGGCATCGAACAGTGTGTTTGATTCTTTGATCTCTAAGTGTTTGAACTTATTCAACACTCTGTTTATGTAATGAGATTGACAAAGAGTAAAACCCCCGCTATGTTTGGACACTTTAATTCCTAAGATAGTATCTACTTCACCCAAATCTTTCATTTGGAATTATGAAGTTAAATACTCCTTAGTTTCATTTACTCCTTCCATATTAGTATCGATAATTAGCATGTCGTCCACGTACAAACAAATAATGACACCATATTTGTGTGTAAACTTGGAATATACACACAATCCATACAATGACCTTATCAATTTGCACACTTTGTGCTCATTCTCCGGAAGTACAAAACCTTCCGGTTGTTCCATATAGACCTCTTGGTCTAAATCACCATTGAGAAATGCAGTCTTAACATCCATTTGATGAATAACCAAGTTATTTATGGATGCTAACGCTATCAACACTCTAATGAATGTTATTCTCACAACATTGCAATATGTAATTTTCACATGAATTGCACATATACATCATATGAGCATACATATAATTATCTTTACATGGAACCTTTCATGCTATAGATTTCGCATCAATCTAAGCAGTAGGATAGGAGGCCTGCATAGCAATGCCACAGAGCCCTTCTGGAGCATCAATATCTCTTTCCATGCGTATGTATCCATTCTCACCCCAACTATTTCCCCAAGAATTCTTCACCAACCAATACTTGGTACCGCCACTAGTCCCATAACCAACTGCCGTGACACCATGGTCTAAGTCAGTGCCACAGTCTCCAGTAAAAACACCACTCGAGTAGAATTGAAATGCAGAACCACTCGCGTCAATGGCAACAGAAATTGGTTGATTGGCCACGGCCTTCAACAAAGACGACTCGCTATTGACAGGGACATCTTCATAACCTGTAATCTTGGCAGCGTGACTGTCTTCCTTGTTAGAATTACATGTGCTATCAACTGCTTGATAAGGATAGTTACTTTCAGTAGTGAGTCCGTCGTTCTTGATGATGAACTTGAAGGCATCATCCATAAGACCTCCATTACATCCTTGATCCTCGCTAGTGTCGCAGTCAACGAGCTCTTGTTCCGACAACGAAATTAATTTACCAGTTGTGAGTTGGTTGATTCCTTCTGTTGCTGCTACAGCTGAAAAAGCCCAACAACATCCTACATATCCAAAAACAAAATATAAGATGAAATCATTGAGATCCAATGGTATTAAGATAATGTTTAAAAAGAGTAAGCAAAGACGTCTTCCTAGGACGACCAATTTTAACATAGTCAATCAGTAATTATTAGATTGTTTTGAGATAAAATAATGGGAAAACTTCTCTGTTCTGTATACTCACCTCAGGCAACGTGTGTTTTCTCCTTGTTTATGTGCTTATTAGCTAATACATAGCTACGAAGATGTCTACTCGTTATTAATTGATTATCATAAAGAATAGGTCTCATTCGACTTACCACATTGACCTTGGTCCTTGATTGGAGTAACGGCGCCCTTCTTTCTCCAGTCCATAGTAGCTGGAATAGCGGATGCATTTTCATACTTAAATGACGACAATGTCCTACAAAATCTTGACGGTTTATAGCCATTACGAGCCTTACGAAACTCCTCATTCGTCAAATCAGCAAATTTATTGACCCCTAACTTATAAGAGCGAGTCCCAGCTTTGTTGAAGGACTCAATGAATTCAACATTCTCTTTGAATATCTTGAATCGCCTCGCCTTCTCTGCATCACTTTTGTAGACAATTCCATACTGAGCCATCCACTGCTCATGTCTTTCAGGCATTAACGCCTCATCGATGTTTCGAGCCGACGCATGAGAAATCGACCAGATCGTAACAACTACCAACGTGGAAAAAAGAATCAGCTTAAACTGGACCATAGTGTGAGATATGGAGCTTCCAAGAGATGAATTATTTGATGTGTAAATGATTTTAGTGTGCAGACACGATGCATTTCCATTACCAAAAAGTTAGTATTTATAGGCTTTCTTTCGCCGTTGTATCAAAATTTGATCTGCTTCTTCAAAATTTAAAAAAATATATTTATGCCATAGAATGCCCGGCAGGTTATGTCTACAATGGACAACAGCTCCATTACGTTGACGATGTTCCATAATGATTCCCTTCACTTTTCCTTAATTTTTCTTTTTTCTTTCTATGTGCTTTTGTTTTATAAGAAGATTGATCGGTTCTTTGGATCTTTAGAATAAAAATTTAAAAAAATATATTTATCCTTTTATCTTCACGAGGACATATGCGAAAACCTAACCTTGAATTGATGAGTTTTACACCTAGGGGAAATTAGTATAACTGAAGTATTAGAAGATATTGTAGTTAATATTTGATGTGATTAGATGTTAGTAATTAATATGATTAGATGTGGTGTATATATTAGATATACTTAGTTATGGTATATATTCTTGTTACTATTTTGTAAAGATAATGTAGATATGATTACTTGATTTGAGGGATTCTTAGTTGGTAGAATAGAATATACATATCTCATGTATTTGTAAACAATTTTGATAAGGAAATATACTACGTCATTGCACGTTTTCTTCTTGGTATCAGAGCGATAAACTTGATACATTTTTCTTTCGCCGTATTCATTTTTTTCCGGCGACATTATCCGACCGGCTAATCTCATGGCCGACAATGTCCTAGTCACAGCCGATCCAAAATCTGCATGCTACTTGCATCCTTCTGACCATCCTGGTCTTCTTTTTTTCACTCAACCATTAGGAGAAAATGGTGAGAACTACTTTGTTTGGCGGAAGGCATTTGTCGATGCTTTGTAATCCAAGAACAAAGCAGGTTTCGTTGATGGCACCATCCAACGTCCGGATCTTGCCTCTGTTAATTATCCTTTTTGGCAGCAATGTAATGTGCTAGTCTTAGCGTGGTTATCCACTTCACTGGTGAAAGAGCTTCAAGGGACCGTTGCTCATGCGGATTCTGCCCGAGAAGTATGGGTTGATTTGGAAGAACGTTTTATGCAAGGTGTAGATGCTCGTGTATATGAGTTACACCGTGCCATAGCTTCCCTCTGACAGGAAAAGAACACTGTTTCTGTTTATTATAGGCGGCTTAAGGCTCTCCGGGGAGAGCTTCAATCTTTTGATGAGATACCCATTTGTAGCTGCGGGCTTTGTACGTGTGGAATGTCAAAGGCCATGGAGAAAGTTCGTGAGAAAGAAATGGTTTTTGATTTTCTCATGGGTCTAGATGAGACCTTCGGTACGGTACGTTCTCACATTCTGAGTATTGATCCCCTTCTCTTGGTCGTGCATATGCCATTGTAGCGCAGGAAGAGAAGCAACGCACTGTTGCTCAGAATTTGGTGTTGCAATTCGAAGCTGTGGCCTTAGCCACTTGGCAGCCCTCCCAAGACAGCCGGCCGGCTTCCTGGCAATCTACCCAGGACAGTCGGCCTTCAAAATTCAAGGGCAAAGGGGAGCACCCTTGGTGTAGTCATTGTGGTAAGGTTGGAAATTTACGTGAGACTTGTTTTGACCTTATTGGATATCCTGCTGATTGGAATCGTAGCCGTCGAAGTAAGGTTTCTGCAGGTCAAGGTCCGCCTTCTGCTGTAGGGGTGTCAAAGGGAATGGTTGCGCAATCTTCCGCTGTTTCCGAATCACCGGCTGCGTCCTCCACCTTCGCGGGCCTCACTCTTGCCCAACAACATCAGTTGGCACAGTTTATTGATCATCTCAATGGGGGTAACTTTGGCTCCACCTTACCGCCTTCAGGCAAGCCAGACTCAGGTATTGTCCCTTTTTCTTCTACTTCACGGTCCGGTTGGATTTTGGATAGTGGTGCTAATGCTCACACTGTAAATGATTTATCTCTGCTTACATCTATTGTTTCTGACAAGTTAACTGCCACCGTACAAATTCCGAATGGTGTGCATGTAGCAGTCCGTGCGGTTGCGACCGTTCACTTATCTAATACTTTGGTACTTCATGGTGTTTTGAAGTTTCGGAGTTTTCTTTTAATCTCATTTCTGTCAGTCACGCACTGACATTTGGACCGGATTTTTGTGTTGTGCAGGAGATACCCTCGAGGAAGCTGATTGGAGTGGGTAGGTAGTATGATGGTCTCTATCATTTCATGTTCATTCAGCTCATTCGGCTGGTACCACACATGCTGTTGTCCAGTCCTCAGCGTCTCTTTGGTATCGTCGCATGGGTCACCTTCCTGTGTCCAAATTTCGTTTTCTTCTGCCCATTCTAGTTACAAATAAAGATGTTTTTTGTGATGCTTGTAATCGGGCTAAACAAACTCGTTTACCTTTTTCTGTTAGCACTAGTGTTACTAGTTGCATTTTTGAATTGATACATTATGACATTTGGGGGCCTTATAAAACACCTACTTTGTCTGGGGCACGTTATTTTTTAACCATTGTGGATGATTACAGTCGTAGTACTTGGGTCTATTTGATGAAGGCCAAATCTGACACTTGTCGTTTTCTATTGCATTTCTTGCGTTGGGTTCGTACACAGTTTGGGCGACTGGTGCAATGGGTTCGTAGTGATAATGAGTTAGAGTTCACTAGTCATTCTCTACACACTTATTTTTCCGAACAGGGCATAGATGCTCAGACTTCTTGTGTTCACACACCTTAACAAAATGGTGTCGTTGAATGCAAACATAGACATCTTTTAGAAGTTGCTCGTGCTCTTCGTTTTCATGCTAATTTACCCATGTCATTTTAGGGGGAGTGTATCCTTACTGCTGTGTATCTCATTAATCATATGCATGCTACTCCTCTTCATAATAAGACTCCTTATGAATTTTTAATGGGTCATTTGCCTTCTTATACAAATCTCTGTGTCTTTGGTTGTCTTTTTTATGGTTATATATATCATGGTCACCGTGATAAGTTTGCTCCACATCTGCGCCTGGCATCTTTATTGGTTATCCTCATTCTCAAAAGGGTTACAAGATCTTTGATCTTTCAAGTCGTCAAGTTTATGTTAGATTATAAAATGTTTTGATGATATAAAAAGATGCTTTAAAAGGACTAAGATGGAATTTCACACCTCGAATTTGAAGCAAATTGAGAAAAACATATTGCGAGACGTAAATCTCTCATAAATCGGTTGAAGTATACATCAGCCCCTCAGGAGACACATGGATCGATCCATGTGAAGTTTGGTAAATGTTTGAACTCTCAGATCCAAGCCATACTCTCAGCCAAGAGACGTGGATCGATCGACGTAGATCTGAGAGACATAGTTCTCTCAGTCAGGCATACGTCGATCGATCGACGTATAACTGAGAGACGTCGATCTCTCAGCTAAAGGTATGTCGATCGATCGACATACATCTGAGAGACGTCGATCTCTCAGCTAAGGGTACGTCGATCGATCGACGTACATCTGAGAGACGTCGATCTCTCAGCAAGCAGACGTCGATCGATCGACGTTATTCTGAGAGACATCGATCTCTCAGCTCTGGCACGTAGATCGATCGACGTCTCCAGAATTCAAAAATTTTCAAACGTTGGAACAAAATCCAAGGGAGATCTATGATATTTTCTCTCTCCAATCTTGCTCAAATTTCTTATGGACTTTAACCCAACATACTACATGCTTCCTTGACTATTTTAACCATGTCTAAGATTCTCTAGGGTGGCTATTCAAGATCAAATCACTCCATAGGGTGGCTAAAGACTTATTGGGCACTATCTTGACATTTTTGAAGATGAAGACTTGGTGGAGAGACTCAAAAACGTGGTCAACTTTATCTATAAATACAAGAGGCTTGGATGAAGCAATTACACACTTTCAACATCGTCTAGCTTCATCTTTCATTGTTGTATGGTTCTCTCATACTTGTAAATTTGTTTAAAGCTTGTTTAGCTTTTCTTTGTTCTTCATTGTTGTATATTGAGAGAAGGAGAGTCAAGCACAAGAGGAACCATAAATATTTGATCTCTTGCTTGTGCTTAGACTTGTGAGAAAGTGTGAAACTTACTATATTTCTTCAACCCACTATAAGAAGTTCTTGAGGGAACTTTTGTTGAAGTTGTGAGGAAGCAAGAAGTTGTTCTTGCTAAGAGCTGTAGTTGCTGTAGTTGCACAAGTGTGTTTTGTGCAAGAAGTTGCTGTTGTTGTTGCTTACACTAAGGTTTTAGTGTAAGTGTAGCTGTGGTTGTTCTTATTGTTCATAATAAGAAGAGTAGTTGTTGAAAATCCACTTTGGCAACAAAGTGGTAGTGGAGTAGAATCATTTACGATTCGAACCACTCTATATCCGGTGTACTCAGTCACTACTTCTCATCTCCCATTCTTGCTCTGATTTTGAATATCTTTTGAGTTGAGCCAAACGAGAAAATTCCGCAAAAGAGCCAAACACTCTATTCACCCCTCCCCTCTCTAGAGTGTATTTCGGACCTAACAGTTTATGCTAGTCGTGATGTCACATTTTATGAGGATATTTTTCCTTTTTCCTTCTCTTCAAATTTTGATCCTGTCTCCAACCCAGTTTCCGTTCCATCCCCCTCGGCTTGCTGGGATATCACCCCTGAAGTTTCCCATGCCGAGGAGTCTTCTGTCTCAGCAATACCTTCGTCCACTAGTCAACCGGCGGCATCCACATTGCCGTCGGCTCCTGTTCCTTCTTCGTCCACTTTGCTACCATCTTCTCGCAGAATGCGGTCTCGTAAATTGTCACGTCGTCTTGCAGATTTCGATATTGTCTTGCCTCCTTCCCTTGTGCCATCTGCTGCTTCCACCTCTCCTACAACGAACTCCACGGTATTTCCCTTATCCACTTATCTTTCATATGCTCGTTTATCATCTAATTATTATGGTTTGGTTGCCGCAATCATTGATGGCGATGAGCTAGTTTCTTTTAAGCAGACAGTGAAACATGCTCATTGGCGTGACGCAATGCAGCGTGAAATTGCTGCTCTTGAAGCTAATCGTACTTGGACTGTTGTTCCTTTACCCCCTGGCAAACGAACCATTGACTCCAAATGGGTTTACGAGATAAAATATAATCCAGATGGTTCTGTTGAACGCTATAAAGCGTGTCTAGTCGCACGCGGTTATACTCAGGTTGAGTGTGTTGATTTTCATGAAACTTTTGCTCCTATTGCTAAGTTAGTCACGGTTCGGTGTGAATAACACTTTTTTGCTAAGTTAGTCATGTTCATCAATTAGATGTGAATAACACTTTTTTGCACGGTGATCTTACTTAAGATGTTTATATGCGTATTCCACCAGGTTTTTCGCATAAGGAGGAGAATAATGTTTTTAAACTCCAAAAGTCTTTATATGGTTTGAAACAGGCTTCGAGGAATTGGTATGCCAAGTTCACGTCATCTCTTCTTCCACTCGGATATTCACAATCTAATGTGGATCCATCTTTGTTCATTTTGAATACTTCATCATCTATTGTTGTTGTTTTGATTTATGTTGATTATGTTATTGTTGCTGGGAATGATTTTCCTCGTGTTACAGCTCTTAAGGCCTACCTTGATCGAAAATTCAAGATCAAAAATTTGGGCCCTCTCAAATATTTTCTTGGGATTGAGGTTGCTCGTTCTCCTACTGGCATGGTCTTAAATCAACATAAGTATGTTCTTGATATTCTTTATGTTAGACCGTGCACCTGCAATGAACACCAATAGAAGGGGGGTGAATAGTGGTTAGCGGAAATTACACTACAACCTTTTGTTAAAATCCCCTTTGAAAACAGAATCTGAGACCACCTCAGATTCAGAACCCGTTTTTCAAAAATTCACAAATAATTGTACACAACTCCAAATATGAAACTTTCCAGAATTGAACTTCAATGAGTTAAAAAGACTCTGTCAAAACATCACATAAAAATAAGATCGTTCGACCCTTCAAACAAATAAAAAGATTCAGATGGTCAATCTGGACAGAATTGGACAGAATGTTGATGATTTTGCAAAATGTGTTTCTCTTTGAATACTCAACCAAAAAGGTTGATCTTTATGTAAAGACACTCCTTAGGAAGTGTAGATGAAGTTTCCAAAAATCCCTGACCTTAAACAATTCTTGAAAAATACAGAATTTAAGTTTTCTCAAAACTGGTCAGATTGCAGCCAGATTGGAGCAGTTATCTTTCAAAGACTGAAAGACTAACTTCCCCTAGCTCAAATCAAGTGATTCTTGTTGCAAATGAAAGCTAACAGTCTGAAGTATAACTCCACCAAACATCACGAATTTTGAAAATGTTTAGCTATTTTTTCAAATTGTGTGAAATTGGGTGAAAACTGCAGTCAAAAACGGGCAGAAAACAGAAATAAAGAAACAAGAGAAGAACACCAAGGATTTATCCTGGTTCGGTCAATGTGACCTACTCCAGTCCCAAGGAACACCTTTCTTTGGATTTCACTATGAAATGAAAACCTTACAACAAGAGCCAAGCTTGATCCTTGGGTTATACACCAACCCTATTCAAGACTTGGATAATCACCTTCTAAGCAACACTTAGTTGCAACTCCTCTAACACCTATTGATGTAGCCTTATAAAGATGGCTAATCAATCTTACAAATGAAGCTCAAGAGGCTTGTAGCTCACCACAATACAACAAGAACACATTTGATGTAATGAACAAAACAACAACAAGAAGAAGATGAAGATGAAAGCTAGACAATTCAACAAATGCTTGTGAGCTTCAAGTGTGTTTCATCTTCTTCAACATTGCCTCCTATTTATAGTGTGAATTGAGCCTTGGAGATAAGAATGTCATTTGTCACCTTAGACATCACCAATTACACATGTCTTCATTTGATTGAATCTTCACTTCAAGACTTTGCACACTTGGCACCTTCAAAACACATGATTTGTCCATCTATGTCATCAAAAATTCCAGCACTTTTGACTAGGAAAATCTCAGATTTTGATGGATAATATGAAATATAAATGAGATGATAATCATGAAAAAACTTCTCAATGTTAGATTAAGTTTGTTGCCTCATTATAGGGCATATGGAGAAGACTTTTTCAGCACAAATTTGAATAGCCTCATAGCCGTTTATAATGTTGCACGTGCACCATGTTGTCAATTGTTTGCCACAAAGAATGTTGAAAGTGGACCTGTTCTTTTGATGTTTAAAAAAAATCCATTTCTTGGTGAGTGCATTGGGCCAGTGGAGATCAATTTTCCACAAAGCATATCTTTTGAATTAGCAACGTAGTGGCAGCCTAACATCTGCTTGAGTCTCTTTGTCTTTCCTTCTTTTTTTTTTAAAGTTTGATATTGACGAAATGGAGATATCCATTTCCTACAACTTTCCCTTGTAACATTGTAGATTATAGACTCCGAGAATGATATAGAGCTCCAAGACAATAATAAGATGCGACAAAAATAGTCACGTATTTAGACCGTATCGCAAATGTTGTCGTCTTATGAAATGTTGATAAATGGTCAATACAGAGTCTTCAAGAATATCATAGAGCAATCCAGAATAATGATGATAAACCTACTCCCATAACATATATAAGAGAATCTTCAAGATAGAAATAGAATGTGACATCTCAAATCGTCACATATTCAGCTATAGTCAACAATATCATCATGTTAGATAAATAAGATAGAATCACCATATAATCCTCAAGATAATAATAACTCAACTCTATAATGAAGATAATAATATGCTCAAGAGATTCCTTGAGTGAAAATACCAAAAATACCCTCGGGGGTAAAATGACCAAAATACCCCTGATGTGAGAAAACTCCAGAAATGACCACGATGGTCAGAAATAACCATGATACCAACTTTGTCATCATAAATATTAGAAGAATATGCTCTTGAAATATTTCCACCATATCATGTTCCTACAAAACTCAAATTACCAATTTTGCCCTTTTTGGTAAGTTGTAGAAACTTCCAAGGCATGTTAGTCACAAGACAATAATAATCACCAAAAACACATAATAAGCACATAATGAGCATGTATAAATCATGTACAAATGAAAACAACCATTTTATCACATTTTAGAAAAAATATTTCTAAAAACCATAGACATCGATCGATCGAAGTGCCTCAGATTCAGAGATCGATGTCTCACAGAAAGTTTCAGAGTTTGCCTCTGACCTACATCGATCGACCGAAGTGATGGTTCGATGTACATCGATCGATCGATGTGTCTCAGGTTTAGAGATCGATGTCTCACAGAAAGGTCTTAAACTTTTCTGCCTTACATAGATCGATCGATGTGAGAGATCTGTGTACATAGATCGATCGATGTGCAACAACCTGAGAGATCGATGTCAAATTTTTCAACTTTTTCAACTTTTAATCACATATAACACCATGTGTGACATTTTTAAGTATTCACCACTTAAAATCATGACTTTGAAAATTATCCAAACATATTTCTCAACATTGGGAACATGACTTAAGATGGTGAATCAAATTTGGAGAATTCGAAGGTATTCAAATCTAATTTCAACGTGAATAACCTAAGGGGTTAGGAATGAACGTATGTAGCTTTACAAAGTACAGAAGAGGAATGTGAGGGTTCTTACATTAGCTTTTGAGTTCTAGAATCAATGTTTAGGTGATGTCGACTTGCCATGAAGAATAAACTCGAGTGTGTGAGTGAGATGAGCCTCGTGTGACTGATTGATATGTGAACGTGATTTGAAGTATGTGATTAAAGAATGTGATTGATATGAGGAGGCTTGCATCATGACCTTGCATTTGCATAATGTTTTGAAAAGAGCTGTGCTTCGGCACAGGGTATAAAGTTTGCGAAACTGGCTGTAATGTGACACGGGATGGAAATATAAGCCGTGGAGCATTACAGGGTATAAAGTTGGCTGTAATATGACACGGGATGGAAATATAAGCTGTGGAGCATTACAGGGTATAAAGTTAAGCTGTGGTGTGTCATGGGATGGAAAGATAAGCCATGACCCAACCACAGGGTATAAAGTTATGTGACCGGATATTGTGACATGCATTGCACTGTTTTGAAAAGAAATTGCATACGCATTTGTGACTGTGTAGTGTAGTGCATATTTTGCCATGCATCACGCGAGTCGTCACAATATGATTGGTTTGTATCTGGATTGTCATTGAACTGCTAAGTGCGTATGAGTTACGGTTCTTGCTCTGTTATACTACTAGTCTATATTTTTGAAGTTATACAAGACATGTGCCCCATCAATCCCTTGAATTATATATTACTCATGTCTTGCCATGTGTCGATCCCGTATGTCATATAAGCAAGTTACTTGCTAGCGTTTTCGCTAAGGGTACTACCTTTATTTTGCAGATGAGCCTAGCTATGATATGATCTTTATAGAGGACGATGGCGAGTGGGCCGAATGGGATGCTTAGAGTCTTATTGGGAGATAGTAGAGGCTGTTGCTAGTTATTTTCAGTTTCTTTCATTCACTCGAGGATTTAGTCGGCTTACCATGAACACTCTTTTGTAATTTCATTACCCTTTGATGTACAAATTGGATGGTTTGGATTTTATTTTGCACGTGTCTCCGTGCTTATTCTCTTACGTCATTGATGATGTGTATTTGAGAGATGAGACGTCTTGTAGTCTTCTCAGTAAGCTACGACGGGTGCACCGGTTCGGATCCGCTGTCCAGGTCGGGGCGCTACACCAACCTTTGAGGGGACCACTGATCCGGAGGTGGCATAATTTTGGCTAGATGAGGTAGAGAAATGCTTCAGGCTGGTGCAGGTGCCTGAAGAACTTAAAGTTGATGTGGCCACGCCTTTATTGAGTGGCAGAGCGAATGCCTGGTGGAATGGGATTATACCTAAGATGACTCCCCTATTCTGTGGAGACAATTCGTATGGGCCTACAAGGATTACTACGTGCCTGAAACTGCCATTTTGGAGAAGATGAGGCAGTTTGATAAATTTGAACAGGGGAGGATGTCCATTTCCGACTATGCTGATAGATTCCATGCCTTGGGTAAATTCACGCCCATGGTGTTGGAAAACAACAGAATGAAGATGCTTAAATTCGAAGAAGGTTTGAACCCCCGCATACGGATGGCTATACCGGGGTCTAGTCTGAAGACATTCGAAGAGATGCTGGATGCTTGTTACCAGGTAGAGAGTGACATGCGCCGGTCACAGCCTAGAGAGGCTCGTGACGAATCTAGCAAGAGGCCCAGGGATGATAGAAGTGGGGGTAGACCCAGACGTTGGGTCAAGATTCCAAGAAAAGGCCAGGCAGGACAGATTCAGAGGGCCCCACAGCCGAGTCAGCCTGACCGTCAAACTCCTGGAGCATGCCCGCATTGTCAGAAAAATCATGTAGGAGAATGTTGAAAGAAAACCGGAGCGTGCTTCAAATGTGGGAAGACAGACCATAGAATAAAGGATTTCCCCGAGCGGAAACAAAAGCCACAGGGAGAACCAGGGCCGACACAGCAGCAAAGGGGCAGGCCCAACGCGAGATTCCATGCGATGACGGACGCCGAAGTGCAGGAGGGTATGGACGTTGTGACAGGTATGACTTAAGTTAAATATTAGTTGCTTAAGTTGAATTTTAGTCGTCTAAGTCGGAGATTAAATGTGGTATATGTTAAAAAAAACCTTTATGTGCCACACTTTTTGTGTTTAGGTGTGATTCTAGTTAATAAAGTGCCTGTGAATGTATTATTTGATAGTGGAGCCAGTCACTCATTCATTTCTAAGCGGTTCGTCAAAGGACTCGACTGTCTACCCGAATGGCTTGAAACCCCTTCAGGGTGCAGGCAGCCGGCGAACAAGTGCTGGTTTCCCACCACCAGTACAAAGACTGTGAGTTGGATTTGGATGGGAAGGTGTTTTCTGTGACATTAGTTCCAATTCCGTGAAGGATTTTGATGTAATATTGGGCATGGATTGGCTGACCAAGAATCATGCCACTATTGACTGTAAACTTAAGCAAGTGACCGTTAAGGACCCTAAGATGAATGAAATAAATGTACAAGGAAATATCAAGCTAACCAAAGCCCCGAAGAAAATATACCTGATGGCGATTAAGGCTTTCAAGGCTTTGAAAAAGGGAGCAGAGGGACTTATGGTATATGCGTTGGACGCGAAGCAAGAAGTTCCCTCCATAGGTCAGATTCCGGTAATCAATGAATTCAAGGACGTATTTCCGGATGATTTACCGGGAGTTCCACCATCGAGAGAAGTGGAGTTCGCAATCAATTTGATTCCAGGAGCTGAACCTATATCCAAGACACCTTACAGAATGGCTCCAGCTGAACTTAAGGAGCTAAAGGGACAACTTCAGGAGCTGTTAGATAAGAAGTTGATTCGTCCCAGTGTATCCCCTTGGGGAGCTCCTGTATTGTTTGTGAAGAAGAAAGATGGCAGCATGCGGTTGTGTATTGATTACCGAGAGTTGAACAAGATCACCATCAAGAACAAATATCATCTGCCAAGGATTGAGGACTTATTTGATCAACTAAAGGGAGCCCGATGGTTCTCAAAGATCGATCTTCGTCAGGGGTACCATCAATTACTCCTGAAGGCAAGTGATGTCCCTAAAACAGCTTTTCGGACACGATATGGGCATTTTAAATTTTTAGTGATGCCTTTTGGATTGACAAATGCCCCAGCAGCCTTTATGGATTTGATGAACACCGTATTCCGAGAACAGTTGGACCAATTCATAGTGGTGTTCATCGATGACATTTTGGTCTACTCTCCTGACGAGCAAGCTCATGCGGAACATTTAAGAGTGGTGTTGGAGATTTTGAGATAGCAAAAACTATATGCCAAATTCAGCAAGTGTGAATTTTGGCTAAGGAGTGTAGCCTTTCTCGGTCATATGATTTCAGTGGACGAGATTTCTGTGGATCCTAAGAAGATAGAAGCCATCACTGAATGGTCAAGACCTACAAACGTGACCGAAGTCAGAAGCTTCCTAGGCCTTGCAGGCTACTATAGGAAGTTTGTTGAAGGATTTTCTACAATAGCAGTTCCATTGAGCCGACTTATGCAGAAGAAGACTAAGTTTGAATGGACTGCTGAATGCGAACAGAGCTTTTCTGAGCTCAAGAAGAGATTGACCACTGCCCCGGTGTTGGCGCAACCCACCGGCACCGACGGTTTAGTGATCTATAGTGACGCGTCCAAGAAAGTACTAGGTATGAACATCATTACAATTAATGCGTTGTATATACATATACTAGTCTTAAACTCACTTTCTGTTTATAGGTAGTGTCTTGATGCAAAACGGACGAGTTATCTCGTATGCGTCGAGACAGCTGAAGCCATATGAGCAGAATTACCCGACGCATGACTTAGAGCTCGCGGCTATAGTGTTTGCTCTTAAGATCTGGAGGCACTACCTGTATGGAGAGAAATGTGCAGTGTTCACGGATCATAAGAGTTTGAAGTATTTATTCTCGCAGAAGAAGCTTAACATGAGACAAAGGAGATGGTTGGAATTACTTAAAGATTACGACCTAACCATCAACTATCATCCAGGTAAAGCGAATAGAGTGGCAGACGCGTTGAGCAGAAAGTCTAGTCATGCAAGACAGTCACCTTTAGAGCGAGAGATTGAAGAGTTTGGTCTGGACGTTATAGACTCAGTGGCAAATGTCCTTACAGCCTTATCTATAAGGCCAGATTTGGTAGACAGAATCAAAGAAGCTCAGCATGAGGATGCAGCACTGAAGGAAATCCGTGACAAATTATCTAAGGGACCACTAAAAGATTTTCAGTTGAGAAAAGATAAAAGTTTATGGTTTCAAAACCGGCTATGCGTACCAGATAAGGAAGAGCTTCGTAGAGAACTGTTGAGTGAGGCTCATAACTCAAGGTTGTCTATCCATCCCGGCAGCACAAAAATGTATAAGGACCTCAAAAGGAATTATTGGTGGATAGGGATGAAGAGGAGCATAGCGGAGTATGTTGAGAGGTGTTTGGTATGCCAACAAGTTAAAACAGAACACCAACGACCTGGTGGTTTGATGATGCCACTTGAGATTCCTGAATAGAAATGGGAGCACGTGACTATGGACTTCATGATGGGGTTACCCAAAACCAGAAATGGGAATGAGATGATTTGGGTAATTGTAGACCGCTTGACAAAGACAGCTCATTTCATAGCTATGCCACATGGTACCTCTTATGAGAAATTATCCAACATATACGTGGATAACATTGTGAGCTTTCATCGAGTCCCGTCAGTATTGTGTCGGACCGTGATCCCAAGTTCACTTCTAAGTTTTGGAGGGCATTTCAGAAAGCGATGGGTACCGAGCTAAGAATGAGTACCGCCTATCATCCTCAAACGGATGGACAATCCGAGAGAATCATCTAAACTTTGGAGGACATGTTGAGAGCATGTGCCTTGGATTTCAAAGGAAACTGGGATAGCATGCTGAAGTTGATGGAGTTTTCATACAATAATAGACATCACAGTGCGATCGGCATGGCGCCGTTTGAAGCATTATACGGACGCAAGTGCAGGTCCCCGATTTGTTAAGACGAAGTTAGGGAAAGGACAATCACTGCACCAGAATTGGTGGAGCAGACCATTGGGAAGGTGAAGGTGATAAGAGAAAGACTAAAGGTGGCTCAAGACCGTAGCAAAAGTTGGGCAGATTCTAAAAGAAGGCCCCTACACTTTGAGATTGGGGAAAAGGTCTATTTGCGATTTTCACCCACCAAGGGAGTGGCGAGGTTCGGAATGAAGGGCAAGTTAAGCCCTAGATATATTGGTCCATACGAGGTGCTTGGCAAGGTTGGAGAAAGTGCATACCGACTAGCGTTGCCTCCAATCTTATCACAAGTACATAATGTATTTCACGTGTCACAACTAAGGAAATATGTGTCGGACCCGAGCCACGTTCTTGAGGCTCAACCGCTGGATGTTAGAGAGGATGTCACATATGAAGAACATCTAGTGAAGATTGTGGACAAGAAAGATCAGGTCCTACGCAGGCGCGTAATTTCGTATGTTAAAGTTCAATGGAGTAACCATACGGAACGTGAAGCCACGTGGGAGCTTGAAGAGCAAATGAAGGAGTTTTATCCACATCTCTTCCAATAAGGTACGTCAGTTTCGAGGACGAAACTTTTTGTAAGAGGGTGGAATATTATGCCCCGCACCCTCCGTAGAGTAAATTAAGGATAAAAAGAGGTTAAATGGGATGGATGACCATAAATGGTAATGAATAAAGAATTAAGTAATAGAAATAATTGGAATTTATTGAAAGGATTAAATTTAGAACTAATTAGTATTTAATTTAGAATTGAATATTAGAATTTAATCCTTTATGATAAATGAGATAATAGTATATAATTTAGAAACTCAAATTTCAACCTTCCCATATCAAAACTGACAGATCATTCTCTCCATTATCAGAAAAGAAACTGACGCTTCTTCCATCTCCTCTCCCTTAGGCGATTGGGCACTTTGGAACCCTAAGAGAAGAATCTCTTCAAGAATCAATCTAATCTTCTTCTGTTCTTCGTTTCTTCTTCGAGTAATCACAGGCAAGTAATCTACTTATGAGTTCCTACGTTTTGCGAAAGAGAAAAGGCCTATTTTTGTTATCAAAATGGATCACCATGTAGTAATTTCTTTCTGTGAATCTATATGTGATTTATGTGTTTTGGTTTTGAGATTTGGCCGTTATGTGATTGAAATCATTGTTGTTGTTGTTGTTGATTATGTGAAATCATGCCAAACCCAATCCCATGAACCCTATTTTGTGCTATTTTCGGATGGAGGGTTAAGAGGGTGAAAAAGGTGAGATTTTGGGTTGGTTTTGGTAATGATTGGAGTTTTCGGATTGAATCCTTGTTTGTTGCGTTAAAGGTGTTGTTTTTAGTGGATTAAGGATGGATTGATAGTGAGGATTAGGCTTGGAATGGTTGGAAGGGAGTTTGAAAACGTTTGGGATGAGATATGCAGGAATTCGCAGAGGGAATTCTGGAAAAACGGTGACATCGATCGATCGATGTCAGAGTTCGAAGTACATCGATCGATCGATGTCTGACGGGTGAGAGATCGATGTGCCTCAGTAGTACGTAGATAGATCGACGTATAAGGGGGTGAGAGTTTGATGCTCTCTGATGAACTTCGATCGATCGATGTGAGGGTTCGCAGTCACTTCGATCGATCGATGTATAAAGGGGTGAGAGATCGATGTTCTCTGATAGACATCGATCGATCGATGTGAGGGTATGAAGTCACATCGATCGATCGATGTGAGGGTAATGATGTCAACCAGTTTTGTGGGAAAATAAGGGAAGAAAGAGGGAAGCTAGGGGACCCTTTGGGTGACCTTAGGGACTTCTTAGGACATGATTGAGGTTAGTCTAAGTCTTGGGAACATGACTTAAGTTGGTGAATCAATGGTGGAGACTTCGTAGGGTAATCCGCTGTCCGGGTTGGGGCGCTACAGACATGATAATATTCATCAAAATCAAATAATAAAATCACAAAAATCATGTATGAAACATTAAGAACATATATACAAATTAAAACAACTATTTATCATATTTTAGATAACATGAAGCGCTTTGTTAGGAGAGGCATAATTACTTCTTCATGGATTAAGCGCTTTATGTAGCATGTAATGCTGTCACCAGAACTCTCTGTTCAGAATTTCCAAAGGATGAAGCGCTTTATGTAGCGTGTCATGTTGCCACCAGAACTCTCTGTTCAGAGTTTCCACAAGATGAAGTCTTTATGGAGCGTTCAATGTTCGATCTAAAGTTTCTGTTTGAACTTTCTAAAAGATGAAGCGCTTGATCGGCGTTTGAAGCCCGAAGAAAAGTTTTAACATATAATGCTTGTGCAAATCATCAAAACCAAATCATACACCAACATTTTCTCACATGTTTAATATATTTCAACTACTTAACACTTATACCATCATGTGTGATATCCCTTGGTATTATTTAAGTATGTGTCACTTAAAATCATAATTTTAAAATTATCTAAACATATTTCTCAACAACCACGTCATATATAATAATTTGATATCAATTAAATACACATAACATGATCCTGTTAAACATGACTAAAGATGAGATAGATTTTGAATTATAGAAACGAAAAACAAAGAAAAGACTCGTACTACTTATGTTTAGCTTGAACGTTTATCGAGTTTAATCCCAACTATTTTAGACAACTATTTTATCAACAAACAAAACCAAAATCGGGAAATGTGTTTAACTTTTATCGAGTGTTAAGGTTAACTAGTTTAATTTTGGGCAGATTTCTTGGACAACATAAGATTAACAAAGAAAATTGAAATCGAGTTTGAATGCATTTGACTTTTATGGAGTGCTAATGAAAAATTATTGATACCTGACCTACGACGCAGATTCAAATAAATCAAATAAAAATGAAACCATACTCTAATGGTGTGGAGTTCTCTCTTTCTAGTTTGCAGTTAAGAAAATTTCGATCTTATGAATGAGATCTAAGTTTGAATTCATTAATTATTTGATTAAAGTGTAGGGTAAGGTTGAGTATATCGGATCGTCTCGCGATCTGGCTTCTTCTAATATCCTGTACAAATACGAGAGCTTTGTTTACCAGAAACTCTCTTTATTTCATTAAAATTCTTGTCCAATTATAGATCCATCAAAACTTGCGTTAGAAACTTTTCGGATGAGATCCTAGGAGGCTAAAAGTAAGGCCGAATATGAGGTCTCCAATCACGCGTCGACACGTGTACAAAAACATTTTAAAAAAAATGCAACACCTATTTGCTTTTGTACACGTGGCGACACATGATTGGAGACCTCATATTCTACCTCACTTTTAGCCTCCTAGGATCTCATCCGAAAACTTTTTGTCACAGATATTGATTGCATAGATAGTCTTAATTTTTTTTTCCTAAATCCTTTAAAAGCTAGAAGCATTTAATTAATTACTCAGAATACGTTTTTTTTTTAAAATTACTCCGAATACGTTTGGTTTGGTTTGGTTTGGTTTGGTTTGGGGTGTCGAATGGAAAAATAAAAATCATTTTAAGTGATCTGTGTTTGTTGGAAGAATATTGATTGCTTCTCATCTTTTCCAGACTTTTGATGTCGTTGAAATATATTAGGTATGATTGGTGTTGTTGTTAAGAATCTTTCATACCCCTCTCTCTTTTAGATATTATTTTGATTTTACAATTAGAATCAAGTATACTGGTTAGTGTCTATTTCAACCTTTATACCAAACAATTATCTATTTACTAGTCATACATGTACCAATTCTGATGTAAATCATTTCGATTCCGATCGGCATGTGTAAAACGAACGCCCTAAAATTATATTGAAGCAACTGAATTCAAATCCATCTTCAAACTCGATTTGAATTCAAATACATCTTCAACGGTTTAAATAGATCGAGCTTGAATAGATTAATAAAGATCAACCCGTAATTCCTAAAAAGAAAGAAAGAAACAATCTGTAAGCTGTAGTAACATGTCTAATTCGTACTCGAGTCAAGTCAACAGCAAACTATTCCAGAGGATTACTTTTGAATTTTTTTCAACTTTTTAAGATGTAGTTTTATCATTTGAACCATGAGACATTCTCATTATTTTTTTAATTTTTATAGTATTTTTTAACATTTAATGTGTTATTTTATTTCAGTATTGATAGTGATTATGTTTGTAGCGCCCCGCCCGAAACCAGGGTTTCGGCTCAGTGCACCCGCCATACTCTACTCCATAGAGTACAAGGCGTTGATACTATACATGTACATGTCAACATGAATTGTAATCGATATAGCGGAAGCAACTTAAAAATAAGCTCACGACATGCATAATAATAATACAAACCGTTCAAATCCACACAAATCACCAATACAGCCTCTCACGATAGTCTTATTACATCACAATGAAATAAAGCTCACACAACAGGTACATAGCTTCAGCCTACATCTCTGCTCACGGATACTCTATCTAGGGTTCCTCCTCAATGAACACAGCATCAGGGTCCCTGTTCTCTGAAATGTTAAGAGGCAAGTATGAGCGATAGCCACCGACTTTTTATCGCTCAGCAAGTAGTCTTACCAGATACGACATGTGGATCATACATGGGGAGACGGGGTAACAAATCATAATAACCATACATTTTGAGTGTAATAAGCACGTCTCCTTTCTAACAAGTAAAGTATCATGTCATATCAATAAACTGGTGTAAACTGGAAGCAGGTAAATAAAGAAGATTTCAAAGCATACATATCATAACATCTCATTCTACTTCATCCATAACATCATACTACATCCATACTTAACTCCTAATCCATACTTATACCACCTTTGCCCACTTTACATGTACTACATTTTCATACTTAACACTACATTGTCTACTATAGTGCTGTCATATACTTAAAGAATTCTTAATCATAACTCTAAGGTAACATGGTCATGACGTGATGCATAAAACATGACTTTTCATAAAATGACTTTTCATTAACATGACATGATTTTCATAACTTGCGTAAAATGACATATTCATAACTTGCATAACATGACATTTTCATAACATGAAGACATAACATTTTCATCATTTGCTAAAGCACTTTTCATAAGAATAATACGCACGACATACCGAATGATTCCCCGTATAATACATGTGTGACATAACATCATGAATCATATGCACATGTGCTAACGGTGACGCATTATGACTGAGACCCCGTGTCCCAGACCCAGTGTTACACTCAGCCACAACGTAAACATGGGCCCCTGACACCTACCACTCCAGTCCCGATGTCAGGACAGCGCTTCAACATAACATAACATAATCATGATCATGAACAAAACATAACATATCGTGTCTCATCGGAATCATTCGTCTCGTGTTTATTATTCCTATGCATATGAACTTTTAAAAACATGAGATGTGACAACATAACTTTGCAAATCTTGTTTTCATGCAACGTGAGACTCGGTCAAATACGGGTATCTTGTCATACTACCACTGGTAACATCACTCACTTAATTTCCTTCTACATATCACAACTTATACAAAATACCCTTTTCACCTACAAATAAGTACCATTCGGCCATCATACTAAAACAGCCCCCTTTTTCTATTATCATCACACAATAATTTGGTAGCATCTATTCCATACATGCATATCATAATTCATAACTTAAATGCCTACATCATGAAATTTCTAATTACCTTAACATTTCATCGTAGATTTCATAACTTGCATCTTATCATAACCTATTATGTTAGTATACATAACATGTAACATATCATATACATATACTATAAAAGTTAGTAATCTTATACTTATGCACACATAAATATGAACTATTTATGTTTCCTACTTTTCATAACATAATACATAAATTACATACTTAGCCTACTTTCATAACTTAACATATTCCTCATATATACATATATACTTATAAAAAAATATGATGAAATCATCTTTGTCACTAAGGCCTAAAGGCCGAACATATATGTACATAGTATATACATATATAAGTCATTTTGTGATATATTATGTAATATCCAAAACTTATTCATTTTTATATCTTAACATATTCATCATATATACATATATATACTTGTATAAAATATAATGAAATCATTTTTGTCACTAAGGCCTAATGGCCGAACATATATATACATGGTTATATACATATATAAGTCATTTTATGATATATTATGTAATATCCAAAACTTATTCATTTTCATATTCTAACATACATATTTGTATACAATATTTTAAAAATCATTTTTTTTATACACAACAAGGCACTATGGCCGAATATCATACATTCATATATAAAGTTACTTTATCTTTAAAAATTCATTACATACTCATGTTCTTATCATAACATAAATATGGTTCACACATACATCAAAGTTAAGTCATTTTACCATTAACCAACTATTGACCGAAACATACATATATATTTGTAATAATTCATATACTCTACATATATAGATACATATAAGTCATTTTAAATACCATTATTCATATTTAATGTAGGTAGTATACTTATGTGTACATAATACATATAGAAATTATTCATAATCACAATAGAACATAAAAAACCGAAATATATATATATATATATATATATATAATACATAGGTACATAATACATAAAACATATTACACCAATACGTATTCATTTTCTCCCTTTAACATATTCACAAACCGTATATATATGTATATATATATATATATATTCATACAAAATAGTATACTTATTTATATGCATCTACACATCTTTACCTACATATATATATACATGTATATAAAGATCCGTATATATATACATATGTAGATCTATACGCTTATACATACATACATATATATATATATATCAACATACATATTTTATAATATGTATGTATATATACGTGTTTATGTATCTATATGTATGTAGTGTACGTGTGTATATAGTGTATATATGTATATACCTATTACTCAAACATAGATCTATACTTTCTTGAGAAGAAATCTTGAACATACTACATGATGATCCAACTTTGATATGAACATAAATACTTAGTATTAGTAAAACCATGTAGGATCTAGGAAGAATACTTGCCTTGGTTCACTTTTCTTACACTTAGATGATGGTTCCTTCACTTGGTTTGGAAGAGAGTTCTTCTTCCTTCCTTCCTAGTATACACGGTTCTTGGGGTTAAAAAGGAGGGTTAGTGAGCAACTTATGAAACTAATTATATGGAAGAATCAAACTTAAACTTTATAATGTTCTTACCTTGATTTCCTTTGATTCTAGATGTTACCACCTTCTTGAACCTTCCTTAGTTGATGGAGTATTTATGGTACTTGATTTGAGTGATGTTGGTATGAAGAAAGGAGAAGAAAATATTCTCCTTGTTGAAGGCACAACTTTCGGCCAAGAGGGGGAGGAAGGGGGTGTTGGAGTGTTCTTGAGTGTTTCTTGGATTTAGGATGAAATTAGTTGATTTGAAGATGTATTATTTGAGGAGTTGAAGAAGAAATAAAAATTTCTTCTCTACTAATGGTGGGGGGCGGCCAAGCATGGGAGGGATGGGGTGAAAGACAACCTTTAGACAAGTATGGGTGTGAGGAATGGGTTTTATGACAAGATTCTTAAGCATGCTAATTTTTTTATGCTAAATGTTTAAAGTGTAAGACAAGTTGTCTTCACCTTCCTTTTCATTTTCCTTTTTCTTTTTCTTTCATGTATATATTTTATTTTCTTTTATTTAAAGTAGTATAAAATTGTTGTGTCATGTATTTATTTTTGATTTAATTTATACTAATAGTTTAAGTTGTTACTAACTAATTAAATTTGAATTTCTATTGTGTAGATTCAAATGTTTATGATATAATTGCTAATGGATCGTACACCTACGAGATTACGTATATGGTATTGTAGGTTGTTACGACATGACGAATTTTCCGGGCTGTAACATTCTCTCCCCCTTATAGAAAGTTTCGTCCTCGAAACTTACGTACCTCATACGAAAAGTTGTGGATATTGCTTCTGCATTTGCTGTTCCGGCTCCCAAGTCGCTTCTCGTTCAGTATGATTACTCCACTGTACTTTCACAAATGAAATTGTCCGTCTCCTTAACACTTGCTCCTTACGGTCCACAATCCGTATGGGAACTTCTTCATGCGTAACGTCATCTTTAGTAGTCACGGGTTGCTGCTCCAGTATATGATCCGGATCGTGTACATATCGTCGTAACTGGGATACGTGAAACACATTATGTACCTGAGATAATGTGGGAGGTAAGGCCAACCGGTATGCAACAGTTCCAACTTTCTCGAGTATCTCATAAGGGCCAATAAATCTAGGGCTCAGTTTCCCTTTAATCCCAAATCTACTCACGCCTTTGGTCGGTGAAACTCGCAAATATAATTTCTCGCCTACTTCAAACTCAATCGGTCGTCTCTTTGTATCCGCTCAGCTTTTGCTTCGATCTTGAGCAGCCTTCAATCTTTCACGTATCATTTTAATCTTCCCCAATATCTGTTCTACCAGTTCTGGGCCCATAATGGCTCTCTCGCCAACCTCATCCCAGTACAACGGAGATCGACACTTTCTTCCATATAATGCTTCAAATGGTGCCATACCTATAGAACTATGATAGCTGTTATTGTATGAGAATTCAATCAACTTTACTGATTTGTCCCAGCTACCTTTGAAATCCAAAGTGCAAGCGCGTAGCATATCTTCCAACGTCTGTATGGTACGTTCAGACTGTCCATCGGTCTGCGGGTGAAATGCTGTACTCATCCAAAGTTCGGTACCCATGGCATTCTGATAAGCTCTCCAGAATCGCGATGTAAAACGGGGATCTCTATCGCACACAATGCTGACAGGTGTTCCATGCAGGCTGACTATCTCATTCATATACATGCTGACCAGCTTTTCTATGGATGTCTGGATTGACATGGATAAGAAATGTGCCGATTTAGTGAGACGATCCACGATTAACCAGATCGCATCATTACCATTGCGATTCTTAGGCAGTCCGGTAACGAAGTCCATCGTAATATGCTTCCATTTCCACTCCGGAATCTCTAATGGCTGTAATAGTCCTGCCGGCCTCTGATGTTCGGCTTTAACTTGTTGACAAGTATGACATCTCTCCGCAAACTTCGCAATGCGTTGCTTCATACCGTTCCACCAATAATTTCTTTTAAGGTCCTGGTACATCTTTGTTGCTCCCGGATGTATGGATAATCGCGAGTTGTGAGCTTCCGTCATGATCTCTCTTTTAACTCCATCAATGTTTGGCACACACAATCTCTCTTTGAACCAAAGACTGCCATCATTATGCAACTGAAAGTCCTTTACCGGTCGTTCTTCAAACTGCTTAACAATGGTCATTAACTCAGAATCATTCTTTTGCGCCTCTTTAATCCTATCAATTAAAGTAGGAGTGATCATCAATTTAGCCAGAATATTTGCAGTTGAGTCAACCACATCCAATCCAAACTCGGCTATCTCTCTCTCTAGAGGCGTCTGCCTAGCATGACTTGACTTCCTACTCAATGCATCTGCTACCTTAGTTGCCTTACCCGGATGATAATGGTAGCGAGATCATAGTCTTTCATCAACTCCAACCATCTTCGCTGCCTCATGTTTAGTTCCTTTTGGGTGAAAAGATATTTTAAACTCTTGTGATCCGTGTAGATTTTGCATTTCTCTCCATATAAATAATGTCTCCATATCTTAAGTGCAAATACAACTGCCGCCAATTTCAGATCATGGGTGGGATAATTCTGTTCATAGGGTTTCAACTGTCTTGATGCATAAGCAATTACTCGTTCTTTTTGCATTAATACACAACCTAGTTCATTCTTCGAAGCGTCGCTATATACCACGAATCCCTCTCCAGAGATTGGTTGTGCTAATACCGGTGCCGATGTCAATTTCTTCTTAAGTTTGGTGAAACTCTGTTCACAATCAGAAGTCCAATCATATCGCGTCTTTTTCTGCGTCAATCGAGTTAATGGGACTGCAACCCGTGAGAATCCCTCAACAAACTTCCGATAATAACCTGCAAGTCCTAAGAAACTCCTGACCTCAGTCACATTTGTCGGCCTCGGTCATTCCGTAATAGCCTTAATCTTTTTCGGGTCTACTGAAATACCCTCCTTAGACACAACATGACCAAAAAATGCAACACTATGGAGCCAAAATTTGCACTTACTGAATTTGGCATATAGCTGCTTCTTTCTTAATACATTCAGTGTTATTCTTAGATGCTCTGCATGGGTCTCTTCGTCCGGTGAGTATATCAAAATATCGTCAATAAATACCACCACGAACTTATCTAACTGATCCCGAAATACTGTGTTCATCAAATCCATGAATGCTGCGGGTGCGTTGGTCAGCCCAAATGGCATCACTAAGAACTCATAATGTCCATATCTTGTACGAAAAGCAGTCTTAGCGATATCTTCCGACTTGATTTTCAACTGATGGTAGCCAGAGCGAAGGTCAATCTTGCTGAACACTTTAGCACCCCTTAATTGATCGAACAAATCGTCGATTCGAGGCAGTGGATATCTATTTTTGATAGTGATCTTATTCAGCTCTCGATAATCGATGCAGAGTCGCATGCTGCCATCCTTCTTCTTAACGAACAATACTGGAGCTCCCCATGGTGATACACTTGGCCGTATGAACTTTTTATCTATCAATTCTTGCAACTGTGATTTCAATTCCTTTAATTCGGCTGGGGCCATTCTATACGGTGCCTTCGAGATTGGTTCAGCTCCTGGAATGTTATTAATCTCAAATTCAATCTCCCTATCCGGAGGCAAGCCTGGTAGGTCATCTGGAAATACATCTGTAAATTCCTTGACTACCGGAATACTGTCAATCGATGGGGTCTCGGAGTCCTTTCCAAGAGCATACACAAGGAATCCTCTTCTACCCTTCTTCAGTGATCGAAACGCTTTTGCTGCTGTCAGATAAATATTATGTGGTATCTTTTTCATCTTAGAGTTCCCTTGATAAATCACTTCTTCTCGCATTGGATCCTTAATCATCACATGCTTACCACGACAATCAATGTAGGCATGGTGTTTGAACAACCAATCCATGCCTAGAATAATGTCGAAGTCCCCAATCTGTATGGGAATTAGGGTAACTTCGAACTTCTGTCCTCCCATTTCTATCTCGCAATTCTTATATATATGATGTGAAATGATCACCTGATCACCAGCTGCTTGAACGCGATAAGGTGTATCCAGCCAAGTCGGACAACTAGCAAGGTTCTTAACAAACCTTTTCGATACAAAAGAATGGCTTGCACCACTATCAAATAATACGTTGGCAGGCATGTTTTTTGTTAATATAACACCTGTCACCACGTCTGGGGCTTCCAGAACCTCCTCATCAGTCATCACATGTACCCTGGCATTGGCCCTTGGGCCATCTCTCTACTGAGGTGCGGCCCTCTGGGGTCCCTTCCTGGGCTCAGGACAATCTCTGATCATGTGTCCAGTCTTTCCACAATTGAAACATGCTCCAGTCTTCAAATAACAGTCTCCCCTATGCTGTCGCTGACAAGTGGCACACTTAGGTATCGCAGCTGCCTGTGGGGGAGGTGGTGGCTTCGGTGGCTGAAAATTTGGTTGATGTGCACGTCCACCATCTCTTTTAGCAGTCTTAGTCCATTTACTAGGTTGGCCATCTCTAAACTCTTGGGGCCTTTTGCCCCGGATGTCAGAATCACGCCTGATGATGTCCCTTTCTACTCGATAACAGGCATCCAGCAAGTCACCAAAATCCTTCGGGTTGGCATTCACAATTCAGGTGCGAATGCGTGGGTTCAGTCCCCTTTCAAACTTAATCATTTTCAGTTGTTCATCCCCCATAATTGCTGGAACATATCTTCTCAATGCAGTAAATCGGTTGGCATAGTCCGCCACTGCCATACCTGACGTCTGCACTAGAGACTCAAACATCCCTATTTTTTGTAAGGTAACTGATGGTGGAATATAGAATTTGCGAAACTCTCTGAGGAATCACTCCCAAGTAACTGGAGCTGGCAAATGCTGCAAATTAGTGGTCCACCATTCATCGGCCTCACCAGTCAGAAAAGGCTTGATAACCTGGGCTTTTATCTCCTCTGGTATTTGAATCAGCTCAAAATTATTCTGTACTTCTTTTAGCCATTTCTCGGCTATGTCAGAGTCAGATCCACCTTCAAAGTTAGGAATGCGGGCCCTCTTCATTTCTCCGTAAAAGAAACGAGTACCATGCTGTGGTTGAGGTGGTGGCGGTGGCGGTGGAGGTGTCGCATGATTCTGGTGGCCGTTGTTACCTACCGCCTGTCCTATCTGTACCAGAGCTTCCAGAACAGCCTGTTGAAAATCTCCCTGACCCTGCTGTTGTGAAGGTGGAGGCACCTGCTCAGTGAAAAGTGGAACCGGTCCTGTCTGCGAAGGTATCTGTGGTGGTGGAGGAGGGGGTAACTGTGCAGGTCTGTCAGCGCGCGGTCTACCTCTAGGTCGTGGAGACATCCTATTGAAGGCAATATCATTAATAATAAAAAGAAATCAATTTGTCTTCCTGACTAGTTCAGAATTTGTAAAATTTAGAAATATATATATATATATATATATATATATATATATTATTGGGGCTTAATAATCCAGGCAAAAATTTTAAATGTTATCTAGCTATCCCTAAACATTCTAAGGATTCTACTCTAGGGATATCACTCTTGGTCTAAGATCATAACTTAAGTTCTAGGATCATCACTTAGGTTCTAAGTGCTTACTTTAATGTTCCCGCCGTGGATCTAGAGCCATGCTCTGATACCAACTGTAGCGCCCCGCCCGAAACCAGGGTTCCGGCTCAGTGCACCCGCCATACTCTACTCCATAGAGTACAAGGCGTCGATACTATACATGTGCATGTCGACATGAATTGTAATCGATATAGCGGAAGCAACTTAAAAATAAGCTCACGACATGCATAATAATAATACAAACCGTTCAAATCAACACAAATCACCAATACAGCCTCTCACGATAGTCTTATTACATCACAATGAAATAAAGCTCACACAACAGGTACATAGCTTCAGCCTACATCTCTGCTCACGGATACTCTATCTGGGGTTCCTCCTCAATGAACACGGCATCAGGGTCCCTGTTCTCTGAAATGTTAAGAGGCAAGTATGAGCGATAGCCACCAACTTTTTATCGCTCAGCAAGTAGTCTTACCAGATACGACATGTGGATCATACATGGGGAGACGGGGTAACAAATCATAATAACCATACATTTTGAGTGTAATAAGCACGTCTCCTTTCTAACAAGTAAAGTATCATGTCATATCAATAAACTGCTGTAAACTGGAAGCAGGTAACTAAAGAAGATTTCAAAGCATACATATCATAACAACATCTCATTCTACTTCATCCATAACATCATACTACATCCATACTTAACTCCTAATCCATACTTATACCATCTTTGCCCACTTTACATGTACTACATTTTCATACTTAACACTACATTGTCCACTATAGTGCTGTCATATACTTAAAGAATTCTTAATCATAACTCTAAGGTAACATGGTCATGACGTGATGCATAAAACATGACTTTTCATAAAATGACTTTTCATTAACATGACATGATTTTCATAACTTGCGTAAAATGACATATTCATAACTTGCATAACATGACATTTTTATAACATGAAGACATAACATTTTCATCATTTGTTATAGCACTTTTCATAAGAATAATACGCACGACATACCGAATGATTCCCCGTATAATACATGTGCGACATAACATCATGAATCATATGCACATGTGCTAACGGTGACGCATTATGACTGAGACCCCGTGTCCCAGACCCGGTGTTACACTCAGCCATAACATAAACATGGGCCCCTGACACCTACCACTCCGGTCCCGATGTCAGGACAGCGCTTCAACATAACATAACATAATCAAGATCATGAACATAACATAACATATCGTGTCTCATCGGAATCATTCGTCTCGTGTTTATTATTCCTATGCATATGAACTTTTAAAAACATGAGATGTGACAACATAACTTTGCAAATCTTGTTTTCATGCAACGTGAGACTCGGTCAAATACGGGTATCTTGTCATACTACCACTGGTAACATCACTCACTTAATTTCCTTCTACATATCACAACTTATACAAAATACCCTTTTCACCTACAAATAAGTACCATTCGGCCATCATACTAAAACAACCCCTTTTTTCTATTATCATCACACAATAATTTGGTAGCATCTATTCCATACATGCATATCATAATTCATAACTTAAATGCCTACATCATGAAATTTCTAATTACCTTAACATTTCATCTTAGATTTCATAACTTGCATCTTATCATAACCTATTATGTTAGTATACATAACATGTAACATATCATATACATATACTATAAAAGTTAGTAATCTTATACTTACGCACACATAAATATGAACTATTTATGTTTCCTACTTTTCATAACATAATACATAAATTACATGCTTAGCCTACTTTCATAACTTAACATATTCCTCATATATACATATATACTTATAAAAAAATATGATGAAATCATCTTTGTCACTAAGGCCTAAAGGCAGAACATATATGTACATAGTATATACATATATAAGTCATTTTGTGATATATTATGTAATATCCAAAACTTATTCATTTTCATATCTTAACATATTCATCATATATACATATATATACTTGTATAAAATATAATGAAATCATTTTTGTCACTAAGACCTAATGGCCGAACATATATATACATGGTTATATACATATATAAGTCATTTTATGATATATTATGTAATATCCAAAACTTATTCATTTTCATATTCTAACATACATATTTGTATACAATAGTTTAAAAATCATTTTTTTTATACACAACAAGGCACTATGGCCGAATATCATACATTCATATATAAAGTTATTTTATCTTTAAAAATTCATTACATACTCATGTTCTTATCATAACATAAATATGGTTCACACATACATCAAAGTTAAGTCATTTTACCATTAACCAACTATTGATCGAAACATACATATATATTTGTAATAATTTATATACTCTACATATATAGATACATATAAGTCATTTTAAATACCATTATTCATATTTAATGTAGGTAGTATACTTATGTGTACATAATACATATAGAAATTATTCATAATCACAATAGAACATAAAAAACCGAAATATATATATATATATATATATATATATATAATACATAGGTACATAATACATAAAACATATTACACCAATACGTATTTATTTTCTCCCTTTAACATATTCACAAACCGTATATATATGTGTGTGTGTGTGTATATATATATATATATTCATACAAAATAGTATATTTATTTATATGCATCTACACATCTTTACCTACATATATATATATATACATGTATATAAAGATCCGTATATATATACATATGTAGATCTATACGCTTATACATATACATATATATATATATATATATATATATATATATATCAACATACATATTTTATAATATGTATGTATATATACGGGTTTATGTATCTATATGTATGTAGTGTACGTGTGTATATAGTGTATATATGTATATACTTATTACTCAAACATAGATCTATACTTTCTTGAGAAGAAATCTTGAACATACTACATGATGATCCAACTTTGATATGAACATAAATACTTAGTATTAGTAAAACCATGTAGGATCTAGGAAGAATACTTGCCTTGGTTCACTTTTCTTACACTTAGATGATGGTTCCTTCACTTGGTTTGGAAGAGAGTTTATAATGTTCTTACCTTGATTTCCTTTGATTCTAGATGTTACCACCTTCTTGAATCTTCCTTAGTTGATGAAGTGTTTATGGTACTTGATTTGAGTGATGTTGGTATGAAGAAAGGAGAAGAAAATATTCTCCTTGTTGAAGGCACAACTTTCGGCCAAGAGGGGGAGGAAGGGGGTGTTGGAGTGTTCTTGAGTGTTTCTTGGATTTAGGATGAAATTAGTTGATTTGAAGATGTATTATTTGAGGAGTTGAAGAAGAAATAAAAATTTCTTCTCTACTAATGATGGGGGGCAGCCAAGCATGGGAGGGATGGGGTGAAAGACAACCTTTAGACAAGTATGGGTGTGAGGAATGGGTTTTTATGACAAGATTTTTAAGCATGCTAATTTTTTTATGCTAAATGTTTAAATTGTAAGACAAGTTGTCTTCACCTTCCTTTTCATTTTCCTTTTTCTTTTTCTTTCATGTATATATTTTATTTTCTTTTATTTAAAGTAGTATAAAATTGTTGTGTCATGTATTTATTTTTGATTTAATTTATACTAATAGTTTAAGTTGTTACTAACTAATTAAATTTGAATTTCTATTGTGTAGATTCAAATGTTTATGATATAATTGCTAATGGATCGTACACCTACGAGATTACGTATATGGTATTGTAGGTTGTTACGACATGACGAATTTTCCGGGCTGTAACAATGTTGAATGTCAGATTATATTTATACAGTTGAATGATTTTAAGAAATCTGAAAAAGACGAAAGGAAGACTGCTCCACGCTATATATTATGACAGTAAATTGTTCCAAACTTAATTACTAGACTAAAATACCACCATAATTCAAAGCTTTATTGATTACACTCTACCATCGAGACTTTACAATTGGTATTTCACCCTCAAAAATCTACCACTCGATATCGATGTTCAAATGAAAATCTGTATGTCAGAATTTTTATATATTTAGAATTAGCAGGAAAAAATATAATGTGGAGCATTCAGCAAAAAAATGTTAGGTGCAAACAATTTCAGACCTATAATACATAATATGAATAATTTGTCTAAAGAAAAAAAAAGACTCCTAATATGAAGTAACAAGATAAGGTTGTTCTTACTAAAAGTTTAGCAGTAATTTTTTCATAAAGAAAAGATTAGTAGTAATATTTTTGGCACTTAAATCGAACCAAACCTGAACAACTCATTTAAAACTCAGGCCCGTATAAGAGCGAACACACACCACCATATCGTCATAGAAAGTCCATTTGGAGAGAGATGCAAAAAAGATTACTAGTAATATTTTTGGAACTTTAATCGAACTAAACCTGAATAACTCATTTAAAACCCAGCCCATATAAGAGCGAACACACACCACCGATATCGTCGAAAGTCCATTTGGAGATAAACTGCGCCCATAGTGATGATACGCCCACCACAATCTACAATCATAAGCCTACTGTAAGAGTGACAACTTTCGGATATCTAACCCTCCCATTTCTTTTGGTGTACAAATATCATCCCAAGCTTTTCAATGATGTCGTCCATTCCACAAAAAATTTGCCATTTTCCTGCTTAGAACACGAATGACACTTTTGGGCAGTCGTGAGCTTGCTATGATATGAATGGGCATAGAACACAATACATGTCTCAATAAGATAATTCGACTCGCCATTGAGAGTAGTTTAGATGACCAGGAATTCAACTTCGCATCAAAATGATCAATCAATGAAATACAATATGAAGCGCGATTGATGCCTTTATACAGGTATGAACCCAAATATTTCATAGGTAATTTCGTGAGATTCATACCTAAGGTGGTAGATACTCGGCCACCAGCAACCGCGGCTCCAACAACTACTTGGCTTTTATGAAGATTAACTAACTGGCCCGAGGCACGTTGATAGTCATCCAAAAAGTGCCTGAAATGATGCAAATTTCGCACTGCTCCATTCAAAAAAATGACTATATCATCAGCAAAGCCCAAGTGCGTGACTCTTGGAACCCGACCTGCTTGAAACCCACTTATTGTACCAGCATTCATGAGAGCATTTAGGCCTCTTGAAAATCCTTCTGAGGACAAAATGAATAAAAGTGGAGAGAGGGGATCGCCTTGTTTGACACCACGCGAAACCGGAAAGAAACCAGCCGGCTTACCGTTAACCAAAACGGAACACCTTGTAGAATGTACTCATATATACACACACACACACACACACACATATAATGCACTCAAACGCCCTTTTAGAATTTTTTTACATGTTTTGTCTTTAAACTAAAGAAAAGATGGTCCTCTAACTCGACACCATTTTAGGCGTGAATATGTACAGATGATCCGAGCCCGGTTTAAGCATACACATAAACAAAAACTTCATATCATAAACTAGTGAAATTAAGCCAATTTTTGATGTATGCACAAATAATACTTGCTTATTACATGTTTTCATAATTAACTTCGTAAACACACGTCATTAACACACATATGTGCCCACATACATAAAGACAAATAGACGTCGTGTATGAAACCACATATATGTGTGTGGTAGGTGTGTCTGAATTGTAACTATTTCATCATGGTTTAATAACACATGATTTAATAACAACCCATAACTCCAAATATTTTAGGTGCCAATCTTTGAGAGGGTCTCAAGATCCCGCTTGCTAGGACAGCAATTACAAGCAAACTGCAACATTAAAAAGAATATATATATCCGACTGCTTCTTAATAAACACAATTTTTCTTTTACACTTCCAAATTAATACTAGATGACTAAGTTCTAAGGCTCATTCTTCAACATAATGGTAAATGCTAAAACTGTCTAAAGAAGCAGGAAAGGAGAGTAAGGGGGGATAGAATCCTCCCACCCATTTTCCCTCACCCCACGCGTCACCGCACGACACGTGGCAGCAAGGAGGGGTGGTGAGGCTAAATGAGAGTCACCCGCATCTAGCCTCACCACCCCATCGTGCTGCCACGTGTCGCGTGGTCATGAGTAGGGTGAGGGAATTAAGGATGAGGAGATCACATCCCGAGTAAGGGAACAAATAGGCAGCTTTTATCTCTCCGAACCACCAGCACTGGTGAGTTTTGCGCGCCGCTCCTCATATGAAGCTGGAAGAAATTTTAGGATAATTAGAGACAAAACCACAAGGATAAGAGGGTTGTACAGACTTCTTAATGCAAATCAGGCAAACAAAACCACAAGGATAGGAAGTTTTTTAAGTTATGGATAGGATTGTTTTTTATTATAAAAAAAAAAGGCGCTTCCGAACTAGCCTCCCGCATTTACGCAGGATCTGAGGAGGGACGGGATTGCTTCGCAGTCTGATGTACGCAGTCTTACCCTACACTATATGCAAGATATTGTTTCTACGGTTCGAACTGTGACATCAAAGTCACAAATCATCAATCGTATCAGTTGCTTCAAGACCCGCTTCAGGTTTAAGGAAGCTTAATGCCTTGTTATTTCGTCACTTTTTCAAGTGGATGAAACGCGGAAGTTCCTTCAGTTTGATTATATATGCTTGTCACCTGACAAAACTCACAAAGTATACCAAACAAGCAAAGTACCTTGAACCCCTCAGCAATCAGTTCAGATTATGCAACCATGATTTCCTATAGGAAGCAGGTTCAGATAAAACTAATTGTTCATAAGAAGCTGTTTTTTCCATTTCCAATGAAGTCAAAGACACGCTCTTTTTTGACTTTGAAATATGATGAAATAAAGCAAAATGACTCACTAAATTGGTTGCGCTTCTTATATTGTGAAGTAGCAGTTGATCGACACAGTTTGACGCAATTTTCATTACGGGTCATCAGGAAAACAACCCTGTGTGTTTCTAACGCATGAGTATAGTTGCGTACATCCGACCCCATACCCGCCATAGGCGGAAGCCTTCAAAACGATGGGGTAATGTTGTTGTTCATAAGAGGGTGTAATAAAGCCGTTAAGTGCATAAATGTATACAATATCACTCCCTCTAACAGTATAAGTTTTTATACGATATGATAATTGAATATGGACCCAAACAGGAGGTTCTGAAGGTAAATATAGCTACCCCTCTTTTCCGAAATGAATACTAGTGTAACTGTGTGCTGATGAGAAGTGATAAGTGTATAAATTATTGGGTTCAAATCTGAGGAGGCCAACGGTGAGGCAAAATATGAGGCCTCCAATCACGCGTCGACACGTGTACAAACAGGTCAGCGGTTTAATTTTTTTTTAAAGACCAGTTTGTACACGTGTCAACGCGTGATTGAAAGGCTCACAATTGGCCTCCTCAGATCTGAACCGATAAATTATTAGTCCCTTGATAACTTAAAACTTTTAGATGAGACGAACAGTTTCACAGAGTTTAGGGCTTTACTGAACTTACGCTCCGTGGGCCTCGCCAATATGGAAATGTGGACAGGTCCTCTTCTCTTCAACCTTTCCTCATTTGATGGAGGGTCCTCTGAAAAATGCAAATATTCTTAGCACTGGGAAGAGAAAGAGCAGTGAATTTGTGGTATTGTAAATAAGAAGTTTGCATAAGAAAAGTGGGACAAACCAGTTTCAATAATAGAATGGCTTTGGAGGGCCTCAGTAAAAATTGCAGCCTGAAGTTTATAACTACGGCATTCTTGTTTTAAATGCTCACATAAAGCTCTTTTAGCACCTGTAATAAAGTGCATAAATTACAACATTTAGTTGGTAAACCAGAGACAGAAGTGGATAACTTTCAGTTGCAGAACAGCCAGTCCAAGGAAGTCACTAGAAATACTTGTAGAAAATCGAGTACAAATTAGACTTGTCTGTTTGGGCAAAGCATCCTAGTAGTTACTCCTTATCAGATAAGAGATGGACAAGTATGGATACACATCTTGGTTTAAACAAAATTGGTTGCTCTTCGTATATTGTGAAGTAGCAGTTAATCGACAAAGCTTGACGCAATTTTCATTACGGGTCATTGGGAAATAATATATGTATGTCAAACACATGAGTATGGTTGCGTACATCCGACCTTCCCATATTCGCCATAGGAGGGATCTTCTAACGCAATGTGGTAATGATGTTTAAACATAATAACCCAGTTGATGCAGCATCCCCCCCCCCCCCCCTCCCCCGTTTGTCCATCTCCATTGATCTCTACTAGGACTGTGATAAAACAACAGGCAAATATACAACAAATCAAGGCAGGGACATGATCTGGCAAAGTGCATGACATCACAAAACTTAATCCACATAATGTAATAAAATTCAAGTTAAATAAACCTATTTAAAACTTATATGCACAATGTAAATGCAGGCAATCTCCTGCAAAGCACCTAAAAACTACTGTCACCATAATTAAGCAAAAATTAAGTTTACACATAAACCTATCAAGCCTTAATACCGCTTCCACGTACCTGTCGAGCAAATGAATCTAAGGCCTTCAAACTCGCAAGACTGCAGAATCAATTGAACTTCTGGAGCCATTTTGTACTGTGGCTTCCTTGCCGTGCTCTTCGTGTCTAGTAGCAAATCTATAATCTGCAAACTCAACACATTTAAGTGAAAGCTCTTAAAAGTAACGACTAACAGCAGCAAGCTCTCACCACAGAGCTCACTCTATCTGCCTGCTGTTGTGTAGAACATCTAAAACCAACTACGTCCTTGGTTAGCCTCCTTATAACAACAACAATCATACCCAGTATATCCCAACGACAGCAAAAGCTATCGCTAGGGTCTGGGGAGGGTAAGAGACAGGCAAACAATACCTCCATCCCAAGGGATAGAGAGTTTGGTTAGCCTCCTTAAAGTTCTCAATATAGATTAAGATGAATTTTCCATCTTGTAAATGAAAAGAATCCCTTGTCTCCACAAAGTATATAAATAATACTTTTAGCAGAACAGAATAGATCTAAGTACTCTCCATGGGTAAATATTGATTCCATCATTCACTTAAAACTGAGCATGAATAAGACTTCAAAAAGCTTACGTACATCTGGAGATTCTAGACCTTCACCAATCAAGAAAAGTAGAGCCGCCATGCACCGTATCTGGTGCCACAAGAAAGCTGTACCTTTAATCTCCATTACCCACAATTCATCGTCGCCAAAGCTGATAAGTGAAGAGCACAAAAGAAGAATGTCAATCTCAGTATCACGAAAAATAAAATAAAAAATATGGAACAAGTGTAATAAAACAACGGTAGAAGACTTTAAGCAGGGCATCCCACTACTGAAAGCAATAATGTTGTATTCCAAGGGTTCATGTCTTATATGTCTATTAAACATGCGCCCCATCCCTGCAGCATTCCTGCATTGAAATTCTTTCCTCAAAACTCGCATTCCAATTTAGTTTACGCCTTAAGGCAAGAGATCATCTTCAGACATTGAAACACAGAGATGGATCACCTTGTCTTTTCTTTTCCATGACATGTTCTGTTATACTGAGTGCAAAATCGAAATAGTATACAACTTGTTGGTTAGAAAACCAACGTCTCTACTGCATGAAATAGCCTCATCTTTAACCAGTCAAAAGAACACTTCTTCACGTACATGAGGATACAAAAAATTGAAGAAATCAAAATCGCTCAGCTAATGCTGCTTCAAAAATGACCAATCCCTCTTGAAACTAGTGTACTAGTTGAAAGACAGAACATCAGAGAAGTGCGCATACAGAACAGAATTGCCATGAAAATACAATATATAACCTTTCATGGTAAGGGACAATCTCGAACGAAGTGATGTGCCTCCTATAATTGTGCACGTTTTTTGCATCCATCTTGCAAAAATTACGGAAATCATGTTGCCCAACAAATTTCTTGGCAGCTTTCTCCATAGCCTGGTCAAACAAAATATAGTAAGAATAAAATCAAATTCTACCGATTTGTTGCAGTATAGGTCCCTGATAACTCAAATCAAAATCAGAAGCTACTTACCAAAATATCAAGGTCATCTTTCCAGAAGAAATACTTGTACTTCCTGCTCAAACAACTGAACCTGCAGTGAAAACAGCATCATTAACTTGCTCCATATCATGTTCCCCGTAATAGCAACTCCAAAAATGAATAAAACGCTGGACTCCAAAAACAGTTCCTAGATATTCCACAATCGACTTGTAAGAAGTCCCAGATGCGGATTCAATGTTAACTTCAGTACTAAAACAACACCAATAATTTTGGTTGCACCAGTCTGCATGCATTTACTTGAATGTTTGAGGCGCTTAATGGATTTATCTGTACGAGTGATGAACAGCTTTGAGTACAGGGTAGATTGAGTACAGTAGAGTCGAAGTGTTTTTTTTGGTTAAGTTAAAATTTCATAGATAAACCAAATTAGATGATATTACAGAATATTTTGTCTGGGGTTGGCAATAACAAGCATATTTTGCTCAAAATACAATGGCATAATGTTTGTTCTAACAATATTATCCATAGTCTAGCGCCAATACAAGTCCCTGATGCCAAAGGCACCCTAAAATAAAAGCAAAAGACACCCCAATTGAGCAAACTAAAGGCTTCAAAAGTAGCAAAAGAGGAAGAAGATCCTCTGCTAAATTGTGAAACAAGAATGTAATAGACAGAACTGAACAGTAGAAAGTTAATATCTATGGGAGTATCATAAACCCTCAAAACCCTAGAATAGACGTGTCCAACAAAATGATAAAGCGAAAGCCATTGGAAATTCATGGAGAAAGTCTAAGCTGTTATGCGAAAGTGGAAAAGTGCCCACTGTAGAGGAGCAAATCTGTGGAGTAGCTTGCATCTTGGGGTGAAATTCTAGGAGCTTGAGCTGCAACAGTGGAAGAGGAGTTTGGAAGTGAGCAGAGTAGAGAAGCCAAAATGAGAAAGATCACTGCAGGCATATTCCAGTATGTGGAAGGGAAGAGGCAACAACAACATTTTGTAACACTCCAACGATGAGGAATAGGACGCATCAGGTGGTAACATATCCAAACAAACACCAGCAGACTGAAGGAGAGGAGAGGATTCCAAAGCTAGGTTTTGATATTTATAGGTAGTCCTATGTTGATGACAATCTTCCAATTCTCTTTTTTTCATCTTAATCCCTTGCATGAGGTGGCAAAGAACCTTATGTTTTATAGCACTTCTTTAATGACATTCTTCCTAATCAGCAAATGGCATCCAATGGAGTTAAAATGCATCTGGCATCTCCTTTTACAAAATCATTGATTTTTTGTTGAAGTAAACTTCTTTAAACATGGTTAAGCTTAAACAAAAGACTTGTTAATCCTCACAGCACAAAATTTAGAGGCTTAAAACAAACAAATGAGAAAAGGGAAAAAGAAAAGAAAAAAGAAACAACAGAAACGAAAAACAACCTCCATGAGGAGCAAGGAAAACATCTTTAAGCATGAAAATCACATTAGTTCATACGAGAAGCATTTATTGTAGGAACAGGAATCACGCAAATCTATTGCTTAAGTACAAGTTTTTTGAAAATTCTTTGATGGCTTAAGTATTAAATGTGTAAAGGATCATCATGGAACCACAAAGATTTCAGGCTATGTTAGCCCTTGAGGTGGACAACAAAAAAGCCTCAAATTGAAAAAAGAAAAAGAAAAGATACTACCAGACCTGTACAAACCTTGCACTGAAGTCAACAGGAGCAGGAGACCATCCCATAACTCGGATATCATCAGGGAGTACTTTGTTCAGTATTTGCACATAATCTATTTCCTCTCCTTCAAAAAGTAATGCATAAGAATAATCAGAAAGCAATTTAAGATATACTAAAAATTCAAGAGTATATC
>AP025070.1:25755036-25768095 GCA_036186865.1 Eustoma russellianum | reverse complement strand
CCCCCCCCCCCCCCACACACACACAGAGATATATATATATGTGTGTGTGTGTGTGTATTCAGGAGCTAGTACTTACAGCCACATAAGTTTGATTTGACAAAGATATAACTACACTGTCCAGACAAAATTATGGAGAATGAAAATTTCTCATATAGACCAACAGGCTGTAAAATTACTAGTTACCATTTTGAGAAAAATCCCTGGCGTATGAAGATGACGTCAGCATTAAGAAGCCGAAACAAAAATGTTGGAAAACAAAGTTTCCTTACGTGCCTGCCATTTCTGTTTTATATACCACTTTCCATCTAAAAAGAAAAATCGTAAGTCCAAATTATACATGCCTTGAACCAGCATTAAGAAACCAAAACAAAAACGCTGGAAAACAAAGTTTCCTTACGTGCCTGTCATTTCTGTTTTATATACCACTTTACATCTATATAAAAAAAAAATCTTAAGTCCAAATTATACATGCCTTGAACCAAAAAAAAATCCTGGGAAGGTCTCACAGTAACCTAAACCATGAAAACAAGGTTCTGGAAGAGCAATACAAGTTTTGTGCAGCTAAAGTCATAGTAGCCAAAGCCAGAATTCAGAAACATATTATAAAAAGTCCTTTTTTTTTTGGGAACGAAAGGAAGTGGGAGCGGGAAGGGGGTGCTGGGATCAATATCTGAAACCAGAGGGGGGAATCAACTATTTGTGAAATTTAGTTCAAGATAACTTAATGCTTCTCTATATTTGCAATCTCCAAAGGAAACAACCACTGGTTATACTCCCTCCGTCATAAAGAATATTGTACTACTTTGATTTGAGCCTAATTTAAAGAAGTTAAACTATTTTGATCACTATTTCTACTCCATCCGTAGTTGATGTAAACTAGAGAGAACATGTAAGTGCTAATTGAAACGGTAGTATGAAAACTTTGGCTACTATGATATTCCAATTTTTAGAAAATAGACAATATTTTTGGGACAAACTAAAAAAGAAACTAAGACGATATTTTTGGATGGAATAAGTAGTACTTTTGAAGGATATCATTCTCAAGATGGGGTCCTAGAACATTAGGATTCACCACTCTCCAGTTGCACATGTTATACAGAAGCTTTTTACCATGGCAAGGGAAAAAAAACTCTTGTTTTGTAATAATAATAGTAGGTCTAAGCATGATATTTCTGTCTCTGCGTATGAATGACAACTAGATGTTTCTTTAGATGATATTTCACCTGAAGTTTTACTGCTCACTATGCCTTCCACCTGTTTTGATCGCAGGAGTAAAGCAATCACCTGCATCCATTGACTTTAATGGTCACGACGAAGGTGAAGGAACCTTAGCAAAATGGCTCAAATCTTCAGAAAAAATGGCTCAAATCTTTCAGCATAAGAATATACAAAAAAGAAATAAAGAAAGACAAACATCAAGAGTTCAGAAGAGGAAAGAAATGGTGGCACGGAGAAGTCGTTACAAAGTCTGCCTATTACAGAAGCCAAGAAATGATAATTTTCCCTAATGGACTGGAGCATGGACTCTAGCTACAAGAACACCTATGTAAACTCAATAACTCAACAGCTCACTGTAATTTGATTGTCATACAACAAAAATATTTCGAAACATATCAGTTATGCCATTCATACCCACTTTTTCCTTGTGGTCTACCAGCTTTGCTCGAAAACATTTTCCCAACTCTTTCAAGAAACCAACAAAAGATTAAACCAAAAAAAACGTAGTTGATCCAAGAAAAGAAAGAGACGCCCCTCTTTCTTTAGTTTACTAAATTTTGCACCACCACCACCACCCCCCCCCCCCCCCCAAAGGTTGCCAACCAGGAGGAAAATGTGGCAGTATCTGCTGTGGTGCTAGTTTGAGTCCTAGAAGTGGCATTACCCATGTCCACATGCAGGGCTATACAGGCATAGAACCGATTAGTCTGACTAAAGTACGACAACATTTTCATATCAGGGCGAGAAAGTTGAAGTCTAACTGAAAGTTGGACTTACCAGAAGCGAAAAATTGCAGACAATAATCTTTAGATTTTAAACTCATAATACGTCACATGATTCCAATAACTTAAAGACCTGGTTTTGTGACTGATGACACCACTGTCACTAAACACTCAGCTGAATCTTTGTTTCCATGTAAAAAGAAGCTACTCAGCACCCAAATACTACCCTCCAGGTGTTTACAACTTGAAAGGAATATAAGTAAACAATACATTCCCAAGGAGTAAATACATTTTCAAATTTCTTGAATCTATTGAAAAATAAATAAAAGAAAAAAATTCATTCTAGAATTACTTGCCCAACAGAAGAAACTCCTCTGTCTGTTCTACCACATCTTGAGTATAGCAGTTCTTTCTTGTCTCCTCCATTTATGAGCCTCGTCTTCTTAAGAGCTTTGAATATTTCAGACTAAAACAAATTCAAATACCGAAGGTAAAGGTTATATCTTTTCCAAAAGCAAATGAAAAGAAGACGAAACAACAGAACGGAAAGGTTAAATTGCAATCCAAATAATATCCGGCATACTGAGGCAGAACCATTTTCCTAATCCTGGTATTTCCACGTAAATAAAGTGCACACCTTTAAATGTCAAGTGACAGAAAATGCTAATTTAAAATTAGACCTGGGCTCATGATATTAAATTGAAATAACAAGTGAGGTTTTACATGCATTGCCAGTAACAAAAAGAATACTCCCTTTTAATATCTTGTTATGGACAAACAAAGACTAATGTGACGCTTTTGCAGCTCTTTTCTAGGATTCCTGAGTCATTAAACAGGCACTTAAATTTAATTGAGAATCTTAGCAGCAACCAATCAAATCTCGATGATATTGCAATACCACAGGAATGGTTTTTTTTTTTTCTTTCCTTTTCGCTTTTATAGGAACTCAGCTAAATTTGTTTTGCTCTATGAAAGGAACGCAATGGAGAAGGTGCTTCATCACGCATATGAAGGAAAGCAATGAAACAAATAACCCCTTATAATCCTGATGAGTAGTGAATTATTTGGACCAGTGATTGCTTACGCAAGATAACGTTCCTATTTCTGCTCTCAAACTCAAATATATCCCTATCAAGAGTATGTATACGTAAGCATTTACATGTGTGCCTCCTATCCTTTGAACCAAGACCAAAGATAATGTAAACTCAAAATCAATCTTCAAAACCTCCAAAAATTTAAAGACACTAACTAAGAGTCTCCATTTGAAATATGAAAAGAAGAAATAAAAAAGGTGACAGGAATCACCTCTACTGTTGGATCCATCTGTGCTTCAGAAGCAAAACCAAAAAACCTACCAAAGAGCACAAACGATGATAAAGTAGACACAAAGGTCAGGGGACAACCTCCAGACACAAATGCATGAAGAAATATGTGATAGTTAAATACATTAGCTCATTTACTGAGTCTAGCACACGAATAATGTAAGCTACATATTTGAAGTGTGCAGTTCTCGCTGGTATATAATGACAGAAAGTAGAAAGAATGGGTCATATCTTTGGTGAAGCTCTCACCCTACCAGCCGCAAAGTTGCTTTTTGTCCATCCAGTTGAAAATATTTAAATTCTTCAAAAATTAAGAAAAAATTATCTGATTGAGTTAAACCGACACTTAACTATCATATGAAGTTGAAGGCAGCAAAATGCTTGAATATTTTCATGAGTTACCAACTTCCTGAAAAGTTTCACTTGGCCGACAGATGCATGCCTTTCATCCTTCATCGTTATAATAAGCCATGCGAAAGCAGTCTACGCACATTTGCCATGATGTTTGGCCAATTGAAACACAAACACAAACTATAAAGCTAACTGAGACCAGATCGTAGCTATAACTGCAATTTATAAGTTTACCTCTGACCAAAGTACATAACTTTTAGAGCTACAAATCTCTGGTGAAATTCATGCACTCTCGAACCTACACCTGCAATTACATTCAACAAGAAACCATAATAGCACATTTGATAATTAAAAATTCTCTTCCAGTAACCCATTAAAATATTCTAGCACATCTAAAACCCCTGTAACCAAAAAGAATCAAAATTCCTTTGAACTTAGAGGACAAAAAAATGACAAGTTATCCCCAGTTATCCCCAATCATACAGCATAAACACACACCTGGGATTATCTCTTTTGACTCCTTGGTAGCATGTGGACCCTCTAATCTCAATCCATCTAGTCCTTTGATGTCTTTTTTAATCTGCAGGGAAAAAAAGGAAGTAGAACCCAGTAATGTTATTGAACATAGATAGAAGCGGGAAAGAGAAATTCAAACTTGAAGCGGACCTTCTGGCAACGGCAAGTGGAAATCTGAGCTGATAAAAGGGCATTTTCTGATTCCAATTCCTTTGTTTTCATTAAACGTATTAGTTATTTGTATGAACGCGAATAGAGTTTTGCAAAGTGAAGAAATTTTTTAAGGTACCTTCACTCTGGATTGAAGTGATTGCAGTTCTGATTGCAGAGCCCTGATGAATTCAGTTTCATTCTTTGATGTCTCGCCGGCGGCGTGTAGGACACCGGAGCTCGGAGGACTCATTGTTTCGGCCGGTGGAAGATTAGGCAGAATAACCGATGGAAAACCAAGGTCACGTGTCGTTTATCGTTTGATTTTGATACAATTACCTATTAACCCTTTTCCTTTTTTTCCTATAGGGAAAGTTTTTTCCTTTTTCTTTTTTACTTTCCCCAATGTATTAAAATGGCCGGCCTTTCTCGTAAGCTTGCTGCTTTGTGACCTTAATGTTACGAGTTTAAGCCGTAAAAACAGTCTTTTACACAAAGTGTAAGATAAAACTACGTACGTAAGATGGTGAAGCGATCTAACTCATCTCCTGATCCTGCGCAAATGCAAAAACCTAATACACCAATAACGCTTTTTTATTAAGATGGCAATCTGGTTAAATATCTCTCAATTAGATCTGTTTCATTCACAAAATTCTAATTATACAGGGATGACCTCTTGTTTTTAGAATATTCAAGTACCGACCATTTGAGCCAAACCATGGAAGTAAAAGAAAACAACAACAATAATCATATCTAGTATATCTAAACAATATCAAAGGTTATCGCTAAGGTTGGGTAAGAGACAAGCAAACAATACCTCAATCTCAAGAGATAGATAGTTTGCTTCCAGTGAAACCTCCGACTCTATATGTACATGTATAAATAATACAATTAATAAGAATATGTACTAATGAAGGATTTCATTAAACATAAATAGAAAGCTTCAAATATTAAAATAATTATAACAGTGGATATGCACAAATAGTTGAAAGAAAAAGACCAAAAAAAAGTGCAAAGTCAACCTAAAGTGTAGAGATTATCTAATCCTCCAAGTATACTCTAAGGTGTCCTATATCATGTTTATCCCTCCTTAACCTTAATCATCTGTCTCCATGAACTCCTATCATGGACAGACGTTGGTTTATGCTCGAGCTCGGTACAAAATACTTATAATTTTACTAGAGATATAATCGTCTATGTTCGAATAATTTTAAAAGTATTCAAATACAAACTTAATTTTACTGTCACACCAACATTGTCAATAGCATTAATATTGTCATTAGTATCAAAAATACCATAAGGAAAGAAATATATGTTGAAAAATTCTATACTTATGCCGCACGTAAATAGAAGTCTTGGTTGTGTCTCAGTTACTAATCATCGTCTTGAATTTGATAGGAAAAAATACATATCAAATGTTGGATTATTTAAATTTGCACATCTAGAATTCCGATGCATAAGCAACTGTTTAATTTAAATATACAGCCAACAACCACAACAACAACAACATTACCCTATTGTCTTATAGGATTCCGTCCATGCCGAGGTATAGAAGGTCGGATGTACGTAACCATACACATGTGCTAGAATATACAGGGGTTGTTTTCCGATGATCCATAATAAGAATTGCGTCAAGCTGTATCGATCAATTGTTACTTTACAATATAAAAAACGCAGTCAATTTAGTGAATCATTTTGCTTTATTCCATCATATTCCAAAATCAAAAAAGAGCGTCTCCTTAACTCCATTGGAAATGAAAATTGTATATACAACCAACTACATATTTATAAATACTTATCTTTGACATGCATGATTAAATATGTTTAACGAGTATTCAAATAAAGTTACAGTGAAGATTCCACATCTGCTTCAAACTTTTTTTTTTTTTTCAGTTTCCATTTTGTGTACCAAACATGAGTAGCTTAGAGACATACCTGGGATTCTCTCGGAAGAAAAGTACATTTGCATCCTTAGGCTCACCTTTTGTGGTATTTTTGCAGAGGGCAATTTGGGGCTTTCGGCATCAAGGATGCAAATGTACTTTCTTCACGGATAAAGCTGGTATATGAAAAAAGAAAAGTAACATATGCGTTATATAACTAAGTTGTCGTTTGGTTGGAGTATATGGGTTTGGGCGTAAAAGTGATAGTTGTTTGGTATTGAAGTGGGAATGAATATGATAGACATTGATGGTGTTTGGAACGTATCGGAATTGAAATAGATATCGAATATGGGCGACCGAAAAAATTTGACCGGCCGGCGGCGGCAGACCGGCGGCGAATGGTGGCCGGCGACATTGACCGGCCATACCCCCATCCCCATATTGATAGTCAAGAGGGCTAGTATATCAAAAAACGATATCCATTACCAAATACTTGGATATCAAAACGAAACATATACCCCCTATTTTCTTAAACAAACAACTTTTATGTGTTTATATTTCTCCAAACCCATACCCTTTAAAGGAAACCCCAACCAAACACCCCCTAAAATGTTTCAAAAATTTATTATTACAGTTATAACGCCATCAAATTACAGAGTACGGTTGAGTTCTTGAGTTTACATAGGATTCTTGAAGCTCAATTTTTTGGTCAATGCCGGAAGAGAGTTCATTAGGGATAGGATCTCCTCACCGCTCCCCCCTCACCGCGTACGTGACCGCACGACACGTAGCAAAAAGGAGGAGTGGTGAGGCTGGGTGAGGGTAACCCTCATCCAGCCTCACCACCTTCTACTGCTGCCACATGTCGCGTTTTGGGCCGTGCGGTGAATCACCGCGCGGTGACGAGATCTCATCCCCATTAGAGTAGCACGGATCTAATTATCATCGTTTACTTCTGCTATAGGCCAACTTCTCCTTTGCAACATTTTTTTTTCCTTTTAAAATCTAATTTATATATATTCGTATATGTTTACCGTGAATGACCGTGAAAAAAAAAGTGAATACAATTGTGTAGGATAAGTCTGCATACATCAGATCGCGAAACGATTTGGCTCATCTCTGAATTCTGTGTAAACGCGAGAGCCTAGTACACCTAAAACGCCCTTTTAATTGCAATTAAATGCTGCTAACAAAAAAAAGATATGGTTGTCATTCATATTCATGGACTGAAAAATCCATGCTTAATTCTTGTATTAATATTTTTTCTTTTGTGATTAAATGAGATGTTCTCTTCCGCCATGATTCTTCGGTGAGGTATGTAAAGGGGTGTCAAACAGGTCGTGTATCGTGTTTCGTGTTTCATGTTTTTCGGATTTCGTGTATCAAAATGTCATACCCATACCTTACCCGTTTGCTTCGCGTGTATGGATGTAGATATCTAAACCCGTACATGTCAGGTTTCGTGTCGTGTATCGGGTATACCCACAAACTTGACAAGTACAAATATTTCAAGTCATGTACATGTCATTTCATGTACTTTTCAGGTATTTTCAGGTTTTGTGTATTTTTTTCAGGTTTCATGTACTTAAACGACTATTGATACAACGTATGAAACAATAATAAGTACACAACCAAATGTTAAATATTAAAATGAGTGAGGTCCTCTAAACTTAAACCACTTGACTCTGCAATAATAGATTAAAGAAATGGGATTTGGGAATGGAGGAAGGGGGAATCGAATAGGGTTTACTTAGTAGCACGGTAGTTTTTTTTTTTGAAAAATTTATTTTTTTATTTTATTAATTATAAATTTTAATTAAAATACATTTTTTTAATTTCGTATATAAACGGGTACCCGCGGGTATACTCGGACACGACCCGCCATTGGCGGGTATCTTTCAGGTCCTACCCGATTTGTACACGAAACCCGCCAAAGTCATACTCATACCCGCAAAAATTCGTGTCAGGTTTAGGTCGTGTCTGAAATTGCCACCCCTAGGCATGTAGAACTGAAGAGTAGATCAACCTAGTATCAAGGATCAGATATTAAATGTCTAATTTTCACCTAGGTTGTTTAACAAAACTTTCCCGACGTTTTAAAAATACCTTCCACGATTTTCACCTAAACCCTAAACCACAAACCTTCCGTTTTGAAAATACCTACTACGATTTCTGACGAGACATCCATTTTGGTTAGCAGTTTTGCCGGTACCTTCTGGGATAAGATCTCATCACTGCAAGGTAGTGCAGTGACGCGTGACCGCGCAACACGTGGCAGCAAAAGGGTGGTGAGGCTAAATACAGGTGACCCTCATCTAGCTCACCAGCCTCCCTTGCTACCACGTGTCGTGTGATCACAAAAGAAGGTGAGGAAAGTTGGAGTGAAAAGATCTCAACTCGTACCTTCTACGACTTCCGCGAAGGTGTCCGTTTTAGTTATGCCGTCCCAGCGTCATCCTGTTTCCGCCATCCTGCATCATTTTAATGCTAATGACTACAAACGTTCCAGAATGGCCTCAATTTTGAGCTTCTAGAATCAATCCGATAAAAACAACAACAAAAAAAAAAAGGCTAACATCTACGAAACATCTTCACGCATTAAAAAGGTACAACAACGACGACATTACCCCATTGTCTTAGAGGCTTCCGCCTATGGCAGAGGATGGGGGGTCAGATGTACGCAACCATACCCATGTGTAAGAAACACACAGAAGTTGTTTTCCGACGACCCATAATGAAAATTGCGTCAAGATGTGTCGATCAAATGCTACTTTACCATATAAAAAGGTACAGTATTCCAATTATCTTTGCGATTTTGTTTATTTAAACCATAAAATCAGCAAGCATATCATTCATGAGCTGAAAGAAAGAAATGTACAAACAGATGCTCTCTTCAAGTACTGGAACCAACCCAACTCATGTCTCCTTTATAACAGATTCTAGAGCAGTCAAATTTGAAGCATTATTACACTAGGCATATTATTACACTAGACATCAATTTCAATAGCCATGGTATGAAGAAAACTAGACAATTGCATATACTAAAACTATCTGCGCTAAAAGGTCTGATTACCTTAAAGCATACAAAAAGATCCCTTCAGACACTACTTGCATCACGAGAACAAAAATATTTCAGTATGCTTGCCGGCTGCACTTGGACCCTCCTTTATCCACTACCATAGAAATTACAACATGATCATCACCAGTTCACTCACTACATTAAGACTCAACCAGTCCTTTAACTATTATAACAGAAAATACAGCACACTATTATCAATTTGATCATCTAGTGTGCTCAAAATGGCATGATTCCGCTGCCATTAGGAACAAGCCACCAAAACTGCCAAATAAACAAAATAGAATCTCCCAAGTCAAAGCACATATACGTTCCCTTTCCGAGCCAAATTAGGAACCGCATTCACCCCATGTCAAACATGCAACCCTTTCAAACATCTTAAGATCCAGAGATATAATCAAACATAGCAATAAAAACATCAACAAAATGACTACTCCCAAAACTAACAACAGCGTCAAGGACGCTGCTACATCCAGAGAGAACAAGCTTGCTCAAAGAAAAAAAGAGATTTATAGGCTGAAAAATGGGAAGCTCTAGGCATAGGACGGTAGGAGAGTTGTAGGAGAATTATAGATGTTTTCAATTTTGAAGGGCGGGCTCCTGAGACAGGTTCTTCTCAAATTTTACATCTCATTTCTATCGCAAATTTACAAGAATAATATTACTCATGCTGAAGTTAAGATGTGAAAGTTGCCGTAGCTGAAACGTGAATGATGAGGACCAATGAATGAAAAGAGGGTGTCTTCGCATACTTTTCTCTTACCCAATGTCATTCACGATTTTCATTTTACATTATAACTCCCTCTATATTTGCACACGTTTTCCCCCCAACATCATTCAAGATCGTAGTTTCACCTTATAACTCTCTCTACCACATATACTCGTCCATGCTACTTCAATGTCTGACAGTATGCATACATGTTCATGACGGCATGATCCAGCCCTGATGATGGTTGATAACTCAAGGAAAGAACAATGTCGGAACTCATCAATACCTTCTCATCAACCCTTGATAAATCTGATGTAATTGAGAAACAGTACCATAAGCACAAAGACACGATTAGCCCGTCTTAGAGTCAGACAGAAAGCAATCCAACTTCCCCAGCAACAATACTAAGATAGTGAAAACTGAGCTCCATTTATAACAATTTTGAAATTTTCATTCATCACTATCAGGCAAAGAGAGCCTGGATAGAAGTAGCAGCTTGCGTAACATGCAACATGCTTTAGCATAGAGCATGAAGAGTTAGAAGTAAACTGGCTCATGGTGTAAGTGACGACCAGTTTGACAAGTGTGTATACAACTACCAGCACTCTGGCTTGAAGTGTTAAGGGAACTCCCCTGATATTTCTCATGTTAAAGTAAGTTCCAAGAATGTCATGTTGCTTCAAAATCAAAAGGTGACTATGAACAATAACGCTGGACTGTCATCAAACAGAAAAATCCAACAGAAGCAGCTAATTATAGTAAAGCCTCCACTTTATATAATATTTAGATCCTCGATCATCACCGATCTCCATTCTATCATACATAAATAAGTTGAGGACGGATCAAATTTTCAGAAACTGTGAAGACCACGTCTCGAGGTATCGATAAATATAAGAACAGGAAAATAAATAGTGATCGAAAAAGTAGAAACGACTGCGGTCGACGGATGACTGAAAAGAGGTTTACCGGAAATACCTGGTCGGAAGCAGTGCCGGAACGTTGGACAAAGACTAGTGCAGCTAAATTAATCCAAACCCCAAATGAGCAAGGTGAGTTCTTCAAGATTCTACTAGGCAAACCCCAAGTCCAAGGAAATGCACTGACAGATTATACTTTGCTTTTTAGGTTACCGGAAGCTTTTCAGTGTTCATATTTATGTTCTCTTTGTTTTTCCCTTTTTTCCAAATTGAAGCTGCCATAATAGGCTAGGTGTATGCCCTCGTTTCCACCGTCGCAACTCCCCAGACCCCTTCCCGGTCCCATCGAGAAATTTTATTTTATTGTGTCAGGTGGTTCAATAAAATAATGATAAATAAGTTTTGTTTACCTGCAAAAGAGTAATTGGTCAAAACAAGATGCCTATAAATTTTCTATACATTTAATTGGTCAATGACCAATTAATCATACTTGGTCATTGAGCATTATAAAATTTGTGCGGTCTCACCTAGCTGACTACGCTAAACAATTTAATAAAACGTTGGCATCATAACAAAATGTTAGAATGATATAAATCATATAATGTGTCGGAGTAAAATTGTACATCATAATTCGCATTGATTAAATTAACAACGTAACTAATTTTAATATTTAGATTAGTTATAGAAATTTATATAAATTAGCACCAATAATTGATACTTGGGATAAGTATTTATAGCGACAAAAAGAAATGTAAGCATAATTATTTTATTTCTAAATAGTCTACCATTTTCTTTTCCACTTTCTATCTTTCATATCTTAGTTATTCTTTGGAAAACTTTATCTACATGCAGCTTAATAATTATTTTTCATCTATTTATTTTCCTGTCATTTACATCATGCTTATTCTTTGGAAAACTTCACCCACGCCCAACTTGATATTTATTTTTCGTTTATTTACACCTACATACAAAATATATAGTATATAGATATACATCAATACTTCAAATACAAATTGAGAGATGCTATAATGATAGAACCACAGTTTATAGTACATCACAGTCAAGTTCACGCTTACCTCAAAAGTGGAGCTATACAAGGATCGAATATTTTTTGGATGCAAAAAAGTCATATTACTCACGGCCTATCGTTCCATGAGCAAGTGCTACCGCCCCGTGTTGGACCACTTCGTCTACAAAGTAAAATCCATCACGCTCAGAACCACACCCAACTATCTTCCCCGTCTGAACATCCTGCGGAAGACAGAAGGTCGGGTGGATTGGTACTGTGCAGTTTGGTTCTTTAGTAAGATAACTAATGGACAAAAATTTATGCGACAGTGTAGTAGCATAAAGACAATATTTTAAGGTAAGAGATGGGGTTAGTTTGATGATTACAGTCCCTTCGACATAGGAACACACGTCATTGGCAGTTTGGATAATCTTTTTTCTTGGTGGAGAAAGCTAATTAAAGTCATTAATGTCGTAAGACATTGTATCAGTTGCATCACAATCGAATAACCATGAAGAATTTTTTATAGACTCATATGGACTATTATGAGAGTTATGATGGTCGAATTGATTAAACGGAGAAACTGAGGGGTATAATTGACCATTCTGGAAATCAGGGGGGCGCTGAATTTTAAAACAGGCACTTCACCTTTTAACTGATCCTCCTTCTGAGAATTAGGGTTGCCGCCTACTTCTTTCTTCCAGATGCTTCGGCAGCAGGCTGGTGCCTCTCCCTGCGATGCCTCCGAAGCCTATATTTTTGCGCTATTGCTGGTAGCCTGTGGGTTGCCCGTAGCGGATCCTATCATTGCTTCCTTCTTTCTTCTCTTACGGGTGTGCGGCCACCATTCTGGAAAACCTATGAGATGGAAGCAACCTTCTGCGGTATATCTGCTTCCCCCGCAGTGACTACATCTAAGGTGAGCCTTGTCATCTTCGCAACGGGAGGATGAACCAGATGGAGCACTCCTCCCCTGTTCTGATCGTTTTTTTCTACTCATCCACCGGATTCTCCTCGGGTCTGCTGGAACCAATGCCACTGTTTTCCTTTATTATCTCTCCTTCTCTGTTCATAATAGCCCCGTGGTGAGCCTCTAGCCGGTTTTGCGAATAAGCTCCCTCTCCCGAAGGCAGAGGATCTGTTTTTAAAATAACCCTTTTTTCTGCATCATATTCGTTATTTATTG
>AP025070.1:25733481-25755026 GCA_036186865.1 Eustoma russellianum | reverse complement strand
CCCTTTTTTCTGCATCATATTCGTTATTTATTGCTTGAAGCAGTTGATATAACCGATTTTGCTGTAGTAGTTGGTTGTACAAATTTATGTCCTTTGGACATTGCATCGGGTCGGGTAGTCTTCGGTCTATCTCCTTCCACCGATGGAGCTGGCTGTAGATGCGTTCTAAGGGTTGAGATTCTTGTTTCAAACTGTTGGCTTTGACCATAAGATCATAAATTTGGAGAGGATCCCTCTCATTGCTGTAGGTTGCTTCTATACCTTTCTATAAGTCCCACGACGTGGGGTAGTCAATGTACTGGTTTATAATCTCTGACTCTATATTTTCTAATATTCATGTGAGGACAATCAAATCCGATTGTCTCCATTGCTCGTACATATGATCTTTTTTTGGGGAGGAGGGGCTATGATGTGCCGGAACCTCCCTCTCCCATCGATTGCTAGACTGACTTTGCGTGCCCAGACTCCATGATTTCAGTCATTCAATTTTTCGGTCAGGTTGGTTTGAGCATTGGATGAAGTTTCTACTGAGCTTTGCTTGGGTGCCCATTTTGCAGTAACTCCAATACTTGGGACAGATTCAAGGACTCAGTCATTGGGTTGGTTGCCCTCCCCCCTCCCAACATGTGATGTAATGGACTGTGGAGATTGGTCTGCCATGAGGAGGGTTTCAGGTAACGATTTCAGGTAGATGATGAGCTTTCACATTTCATCATTTTTTCAAGGAAGGAATGATAGCTCTGATACCATGTTGAAACAAATTAAAACAATTTGTGTTTTTCCATTGATAATTATGGTGTCGTATGACACTCCTTATATAATACAAATGGGAGTACAATTAGGGATTGAGGATAATCATTTCAAAAAGACTCAATTCATTGAGATACCAATCAAAGATAACACAATCACAAACGTTTCCTTTTCTAACATATGCTGACAGTAATAGGCTCACATTAGCAAGCACTTGTCAATAGAATATGAAATAAAGTCTTTATAGGAGGTTGACTAAGTGTGCATCACTTCAGTGATGCTCACAGCTTTGATACGTTCTCCTGCCCCCACACACATCAGGACCTTTCAACTGTAGCTTTTGAAAAAAATGGTTCATGTAGCGTGGCAATTTTTCTTCAAGTTTATTTGGTTGCCGTAATATGCGATTTAATGCAGCAGAATTTGATTTAGAGAGGTGTGTGCCTGTGCAGTGGACTTTGTGATAATAGATCTGCAGTTAGATTTAGTGCTGCTTAACTGCTTTTCTTCACAAAATTACAAAAAGGAATACCTCCTTGAGTTCCTCTCGAGGGGTACGAGGAAAAAACATACAAACAAATGCAGGAAGGGTGCTGAAAACTAAAGATGGTAGTGTAAGAACACCAAGTTATGCTTTCTTTCTTTAGGCTAGTGGTGCTGAGCTGACATCAATTTGGTAGAGGACCACATGCCCAACCAATACATCCCTAAAGATGTCAGGTAAATTCCTATGTTAAGCAAGACTTTGTTTTGCTTATAAGAATATAAACATAATGATGATAATGATAAATAACTAGACTGCTTGTCCCCCCCTCCCTCTTCCCCCCTTCTCCTCTTTACTAGATGACAATTATAAAACTCAACCTTAAACTGTTCCGCTCCCAGTAAGTTTTTTTGTGAATACTCCAACTCTAATACGGCAATCCATATATATGTTTTCTACTGAGGCATATGAACTAGCAAAAGTGGTTTCACGATTGAGAATGTGGGAGGTGAGTGTGTAGGACAAACCATGGATCAGATCGCCTATCATGAACTGCCTGATACATAAACAACTCTGTATGTCAGCATTTTTGGTTTTGTTTTAGTTGCGTACAAAACTTATACCTGCATGTCTTGGGTCATGTTCTAATATTTGATCCAACTTCATTGTAGTTTGTAGGCAGAGATTAATGAACATCTTGGAGAGGAAGATTCCTGGTTCCAGAGTGTGATATCATCAGCAAAAGGGAACCTCCACTTGCTCTGCTTTATGAGGCCATTTCTGCTATAAACTCTATATTTATGTTGGAAATCAACGCATCTTGTGTATAATTTTAATTCAGACTTACAGATTAAATTATTTTTCCCGATTTTATTTATTTTCTCGTGTAAACTTGATCGAAGTAAACTTGGGAATACAATCAGAAAGAACTCAACATGCTCTATCATGCTTTGAATTTGACAGCCAATTGAAGACTATAAACCTATTCTGATGTGATGAAAACACGATTTCACCAGTCTGTATTAAAATATACGTCATACGAATTCTCAAAACAAGGACAGGGAGGGGGGAAGGGGAAGGAGGGGGGGTGTCTAGGGAAAAGCCCCCAAAATTTTATATAAACATGATTGTTATTCCTTTGATGCAGGTACTTGAGATAAAAGTTGAACCCAGGGGAACTCCTCTTTGTAGACAAAGCTCCCATCACACGAATTCTCACAAGTATACACAACGATGGTTGCCCAGTCAAGCGAGTCTACCTCGTTCTCCACACCAAAGTAATAAAGCAGTTGTGGCAATACCTTACAACCAAAAAAAAATACGTAAGCTTAGTTGAAAAGATGCAGACATATCGCAAAATTGGATCAGGGTCTTGAGCGGGTTAACAAAATTAAGATATGAGACTCTAAGAGTGCAGAAATATTGACAAGGGAATCAGCAGGCACAACAAGAGTTCATGTTGCAAGCACCTGAAATTCACAGGTCCGAGGGCAACCACAGTAGACGCATTTGGGGATATTGAGTCGCAGAGGTCGTCCATAAGACATGGGCCACAGAGGTTTGGCTTTTCCACACCTATGGTACCTGATAGAAAGGGGTAATCATTGACTGTTCTTCATGGCTTAAAGAAACAAACACAACATTTCAGTTTAACCCCTGGACTTGCTATTAATCTCATCTAGTGTGTTTTGTTCCAGTCTGCCAGTCCCTTATCCATCTATATTTATGCTAATGTGATTTTTGTGAAGGATAATTAGTTCAGAAGTGCAATAACTTTGTGAAGTATCTGTTGTTAAAATTTTATATCTACCCTATAACACTACAATTTATTCCTTTACTGGAATCAAGGGTAAATTTACAAACTTCAAGATAAAGGGAAGGAATGCGACAAGAGAGATCCAAAGTGACTAAATTGATACAGCAAGCACAAAACACATAAACACACGCAAAAAAAAAAACTCAAATTACCTCAAGACTTGCTCAGGGGCCCAGGATATTCTTTCTTGAAAAGCTGCCCAGTGTTTTTTGTTGTCGTCCCCCTATTTGGACACACACACACACAAAAAAAACAATATTGAGTTCGAATATCTTCTATCTGAGCCACACATAAAAAGTAAAATCACTACCACATGGCATACCTCAAAATTTGACATGAGTGACTCAAGTGAATCATCGACCTGGTCCCGAGCAACCAGGGATGCACCAGATTCGGGAGTAAAATTTTCCATACTATCACATTCTTCCTCGGTCACAATCTCAAATTGCTTCCAGAGATGGCATTTAGGCCCTGTTTACAATAGAAACTGCCATCACTAGTAATGTAGAGCTGACGACTGAAGAAGCTGTAGACATCATTATTCTATCATGAAGTGGAAACACACATCATCTGTAGGAGTTTGACAAAATCACAGGGTACTTGTGTTTTAACTGTGCAAATCACATTTCCCAATGTACAACATATGCTATTTACATCAGAAAAGCTTAAAGATGTTCAAATATATTACCTTTTTCTACTTCAGCATTTACACCAGGCAAAGTAGACGGTGATTCCATCTGTGCCCCAAGAAGTCTTCGACAGTCGGTTTTGTGACTAGACTGCCAATGTGCAGCCTGTAAAAGGTGATCCATCAGTGCACCAATTTCAGGAAGAAAGATAAGGTTAAAGCAAATATCTATAAATAATCCAAACCTGGTGCATCTTGGAGCAGTACCGTGCCTTTTTACAACTACCACAAACTTTGCTCCCTCTCCACGTACCACACCAGCAACAGAGTTCAGCTGCATGAAGTCAAACCTCCAAAATTAGAGAAAACATATAGAAAACTAAAGGTCAAAAAGGAGCATATCGAACTGAAAACTCTGTGATTCAACTATTAAGATAATTACAACTTTGATTTGCTGAAGCAAATATTTATAGCTTACCTGCAGTTGTCAACGGCTTATCAGTCCCATCATTCCTTGGCGGATTGCTGGAGTAGAAGGAGTTGGAGCGGGGCAGTTGGCAGCGAAAAACCCTCACACTAGCATTACAACAAAAAAGAAAGTCAGTAGAAGGATTGATGCTCACTGCAACCAAACCATCTCAACTTAATAAAACAAAAAGGACCTTCTGGAGGACATTTGATAATCCATTTTGCACTGTTCATGTTGATCTCTAAGCAGGCAAGCCATGGATGGGCACATGAAGACATATAACATACGGTGGAATGTTGATTCCTTCTCAGAAAGTGGAGCATAAACCTAGATGAATTAAGCACGTGTAGATTGATTTAAGCATGGTAGCCACCAAAGACTATAAAAATATGCAAGTTATATAAGACTATAGAAAGCAAGGGATCACATAAGCAAAGACAATAATAGGCAACTGGCACTCTGAAAAAAAAGGGGGAAAGCCACATAAATTATGTAATTTAAGCTCAAGCAGCTGGACACGACAGTCAAGCGGAGTTTAAATGCTCAATGACTAGCCTTGCAGGTCAATGAGCTGAAAAGATAGCATATATACCTTGTAATCTTTCAAATAGGCATATAATAAAAAGGTTGGAAGTCTCTCTGACTTTGAAGTAGACATCAAAACTGATATCAAGCTAGCTTTCAGACTAAACTAGTACATTCATGCCAAGTTTGAGTTTCTGCATTTTATTGGGGAAAAAAAGAGTTTCTACATTCCTGTCAATCCGAATCCTCAGCAAGCATTTTTATTTTTGGCTGAATGAGTTTTGATTACTTAAAGAACTAGAGCACAAAGAACTTGTGCACTATCAACTTCTAGGTAAATTGGAGAGGTATGGATATTTGACGGACAGAGTACGAAGTAGCAACCCAAATGAATCCCCGTCGCAAGAGCATTACCAGAAATCAGACTATCACTTATACCTGAAGCAAAAGTTGCAGTGGTTGATCACATAAACCGCAAAGATAAGATGTTCCACTGGGCAAGTTATTTGGCTCCAACCACGCCTAATTACCAACAAAATGCTTAAAACATCATGATTGATGAAAGCTAATGATAATTAAGGGAACACGCCTCAAGGAAAACACCCCCCCTCCCCTTCTTTTTTTTTCTTTTTTTCCCTTTAAATGTAACAAGTTCAACTTACAGGAGTACCGCCGGCTATGCTGGGAAACATGTGTGGTAGTAATGACCAAGAATGCTTGGGACTCCCCACAAATCCCAGTGTAACAGGCTGATTATCGTCGTCGTCGTCGTCAGAAAAATCCTCAATTAAGGCCTTACCCATATCATGCTCATTAAGGGAAGTGATATTCAATTCTTCCAACTTGTTTTCTATATCTTCATTCATCTTGCTGCACATTTCTGAAGATCAAGATCATAAATATAAGAAATCCTCAAGGTTAGAACAACCAGAATACTAGACGCCGCTAAGATAATCACAGAAATTCGTCGGCAAAATGACGCCTATGCTTGCCTTATTGGACCGCGAAACAGAGATTTGTTTTCCAAATGTATCTTATGCGTACGGAAACGGCGTCTAACAATCTTCGAGTCTTCTCAATGTGCAAGCCATAAATTTGATGTGTAGTAGTATTCCGAGCAACAAGACATTCAAGTTTAAAACTTCAAAATCAGAGGAGGGGAAAAAGCTTTTGCAGGTGTAGATTTCCTAAGATATCTCTAAATGCGATGCAATACAACTGCAAGCGATGGATTGAGGAGGAAGGAGAGTAGAAGATAGAAATAATTCCACATCGTTTGCAAGAACATCAATATTTTGAAGAAAAAAATTCCTTTTCAAGTCGTGAAAAGAATTGAAATTTTTTTAAGCTGCTTTACAAGTACAGAAAAGAATTAGCCTTGTAAAGTTTAATATATTATATAAAAAAATGTGACTTAATGAGGTATTTTCGAAAATAAATGTCTTTTAAACTGCAAAATATAGATATAACTCGGTGTACGAGCTTATATAAAATATTTATCTGCTAGAGAAACAATAGTCTAATATTTCGTATAATTTTTTTAAGTCACCCCTTAATGTCAAATGAAAATCTGCCTATGTACCATTTATTATAAATCTTTAACTTGAGTTATCCAGTCCTAGCATGGCACACTAGATATTGATCGACTTAAGGTATTCTAGTTCACCATGCTTCCGCGCGCCACACTGATCCACTGTATTTCTTTACTTGATTATTTGAAGTTATGATCCTAAACTTAAGAAGTTGATCGGTTTTGAACACGTATACCTAGCATATCCCATACAATTCTCCCTTATCTAAGGTTAATCATAACTCTCTAAGCTGTGATCTTAGTAACCCTAGTTGAATACTATATAATTGATTTGAATGAATTACAATGTTAACCAGAATACCACACTACCGAAGTTAGTTGATATATTAATGGGTCAGACAGTAACTCAGGCTGCCTTACCATAATTGCAACATGGTACTCGGTACCATTAGGGTAAATTAAAGTGGGTCCATATTCTTACTTGGACGGTAACATCAGAGCAGACTTAGGTCTAAGTTGGGACCATAGCTACTAAGAAATGAATTATAATAGTATGATAAATACTAAGAAATGATTTATAGTAGGATGATAGAAACTAAATAACGATTAGCGTTATAATCAGTAGAGTTTAGTTAAGGATATTGTACAAAAGAATTTATAGTTTAGGGTTAAGATGTTGAATGTAGGATAATCAAAATAGGCCGACGATATTAGTCTTATTAGAGGTGTTAAACAATAGCGACACGCAAGAATCGACTATAGTATGTGTCTTGGAATATTATATCATTACAAGATTGTGGGTTAAGTGTTGACATCAGAACATTTAGTTAGAATCTAGTAGGCTTGAATTAAAATAGAGTAAGCATGAACCAGTAGTGGTTGCTTGTTCGGGTGAGATTTAACTAGAATAATTAGCGGTTTATGTTCATAAGCATCGCTTATGTTCAAATCATCACTTATGTCTAAGATTGTGACTTAGAGGCAAAATCGTAACTTATTTTCTAATATCATGGCCTAATTCTACATTTCCGCCGTGGATCTAGGACCATGCTCTGAAGATCGTACTGTCGGCACGTAATACCTTTTGAACTCATTCTGAAATTAAATCCAATTGAACGGCAGTGTCCGATGTGTTGCGTCAGCACCCCTCTGCATCCACTTGCAGAAGAATCTCAAGTCTGACCGTGGTGGTGGAGCCTATGGCTGCCGATGTTGTTGCGCCATAGCTTGAGCCATGACCAGTAGTGCGTCGATCAGGGCCAGGGAAAGCCCGACCCGCAGTGGATCCCCATTCTCAGAGTGGTTCCCATTGTCGTTCCTACCGTTCTCTTCTCGGCGGCATATTTGCTACGACAAGGAAAATTTCAGTTTTTTTTGGTCAAGGGCATTTCAGGAAATATATAAACTTAAGAAACAGAAAACAGTTACATACAATGAATAAAAACATAAATAGAAACCAACCGTGCCCCCGGTTCGATCATCACTTAGTCTAAATCAAACCTATTATAAGGTCAAACTTAGTCTCAGATCATAGCTTACATCTAGAATCAAACTTAGCCTCAGATCACAGCTTATGTCTAGAATCAAACTTAGTCTAAGATCAAACTTACATATACGATCGAAACTTAAGTCTATAGTCATCTCTTACGTCTAAGATCATTTCTTAATTTCTACGTTTTCCGCAGTAGATCTAGAGTCTTGGCTCTGATACCACCTGTAGCGCCTCGTCCCGAACCCTAGGGTCAGAACCGGCACGCCGCTGTATTCCATTAAGGGATATACAAGACGTCTGTACGAATTCTTGTCACTTATCAAAACGACAGAGTATTCGATTGCGGAAGCGAAATAAATCAATTCAAAACCTTAAATCGAAAGTAAAATCCCCAAAATCATATATAGTTAAAATCAAGTCATAATCCCTTAAACGATGTCGTAAAATAACTAAATAAGAAATCCCTAAACTATGTCCTCAAATGAGATAATAAATAAAATAAACTCCCTCAATTATTGATCCTCAATCTCCAAATAGTCTCTACGAGTCCCACTGAGCCCACTCTGAATCTTCTCCACCCCATATGTAATCATACCATGAATCGTCTGCAAGAAAACAAAACGAACGGTGTGAGCGACAAAAACGTCACTCAGTAGGTACCCTGCCTGCATCGGCCCTGTGAGATCATACATGCTAGGACAATAGTGAAATACATATAAGTACGTTAATACAAAAATAGATTGTCCAAGTTTTCGCAAATACGTATAACAATCATAACTTCTTAAAACAATCAAAACACATAATCGTGCAAAATGAGCGTGAAATGCAATGCCACATACGTGATGCATGATAACCCTACATTCTCAGAAACATTCATCTAGTCGTGCAATGCATGACCCCGGGTCCTAACCAAACGGAACGGAACGGAACGAAACAGATCAGATATGCAACTTACGTCTTGCATATCCTAACAGAACAGAACGGAACAGAATAGAACATATTATATATGCAATGTCGTGATGCATGAATGCACGGAAATCACATTCGAAATCTTCCTTTACTTTCCTTTTCCTTTTCTTTTTCCTTTCTTCTCCTTTTCTTTTTCTTTTTCTTTTCCCTTTCTCAGCATCTCGTTCCTGCGCCTTTCATCCCCCCACCCCTTTTTCAATTTCTCTTTCTTTTACCTTTTCTTTTATTATTCTTTTTCATTCCTTTTCACGTTTCTGCCCCTGCTCAAATTTCACTAGAATTCCCCTATTCTTTCTCAGAATCCTGCTGCCGCCAAACAACCCTCCCCTCACCCGCTCCCCTCAGCCCCCCCTCTCTCCACTCCCCCCTCTCATGCTCACCCTCAGCCGCCCCCAGCGCACCACCCCCTCCAGCCGCACCCCCCTCTCCATCCCCCAACACACCCTCTCAGCTGCCGCCCCCCTCACCCTTATTCCTCCATCCGGCAGCACGTGGTCATATCCCACCACCACCGGCCACGCGCCGCCGACGACACAAACACTTCTTCCTACGATTCCGGTATTCACACGCACATCAAAAATCAAATCTTTTTCGAGTTTCATACGAAAATAGCATCATACGTATATATACATATACGATCATATAGACGGACATACAATTCATCACATATACATATAATCTAATAATCAAGCATCTATACAATCACCAATACTAATGCACGATCTCGTTTTCATAGAGAAATTAAAGATTATCGTTTTTACATTCAACGGATGTTAAGAGGGCACCTACCTGGCAAGGCAATTTACTACGTGTTTGAAGGTTGATCGGGGTTGGTGGTACTCCTCCTTAAAAGCGGCGGCTCGGTTTGGGAGCAAGAAAGCATCGCTGCTTTCTTCTCTGCGGCGTAAGTTTTAGTGAGGGAAAGGAGAAGCCTAAGCGTGGTTTAAATAGATATTTGATTAGGGTTTAGGAAAAATTTCCTAATCAAATTAGGTTTAATAATTAATTAGCACAAATACCCCTTTTACCCTTATTAAAAAAATGGGATATAACACTACCATTTGGGCGAGATTGGAATAACCAGGTCATTCAGTTCTACCAAGCATGTAGAAACATCCAGATCAAGAGGGGTGCAGATCAATGGATCTGAAAACCAAATAGACGGTTCTCAGTAAAAAGTGCCATTGTAGCCCTGCAAATTCACTTACCAAAAAATGAATGGACCAGCATTGTATGGTGCAAGCATTCTCTTCCCCGATATGCAATTGTCTTATGGCTTGCATGTTGGAAGAGAATGATAACACAAGACAAATTACTCAGCTAGAGGATTATAAACACAAATTCCTGTGCACTATGTGGAAGGCAACCTGAAGACCATGACCATCTTTTTTTCCAATGCCCTTACTCTTACATGGTAAAGGCTAAAGTGCTAAGCCACAACAAATAAAAGATCAGGTCCACGGGATTGCAGGACAGGATAGTCTAGCTCAAAAACAACAATGGATGGGCAACATCATTTTAAAAAGATGTAGCCTATTTTGCTTTTTCCTCCACTGTCTACTATCTTTGGAGAGAAAGGAATAATACGTTGTTTCAGAAAAATGGGAAGAGTCAGGAATTGACAATCAAAGACATTCTCCAAAGTAGCACATACAATGTTGGCAATTGGAGAAAAGATAAACATGATAAATTCAACTGGGATCTAGCCATCAATCTAGGGGTCTCAACTGGAATCCTAAAAAGGACACATCGCACTTAACTATAGAATTTAAGCACTTAAAAGGATCACGGTATGAGCATAATCCCCAACATTATCTATCTTAGTTGATTTTACTAGTGGACTGTTGGATTCATTTATGTTTATGGAGTTCTTCCATGTTGTATGTGGTTGTGGCATCTTTCCATTGCAATTGCAGGTCAACTACATTGAAAATTGGGGTCTGTGGACGGAGAGTAAACCAAGGTTGCAGGTTCCACAAACAGGAATGGGATTCATTAAATTGGGGACTGAAAAGGAGACTGAATAATCCAAGCACCTACCATTTTGTCTTACCCAAGAGCTCCCAGCGGTCGATTTTGGAGCTCGGAAGTGTGGCGTGTCAACTGGGAGAATGGATGCAGCATTCTCCATCTTTTTTCTATATTTTGTACAAATAGTATAGTTAGCAAATGGATCTTAAAGCAAATGATGCCAAATCATTTGTTGTTTCCTATAGGTAGTAATATTGTTTCGATTGGAAATATTTTGTACAGGTTGGTAATTGAATATCTTATGTGAGCCACCTTTAATTTTGTGAAAGTTAAGCTTGTAGTTGCATTTCCAAACAACAACCTTTTGTAATGCTACCGTTTGCGGTTATTTATAAAATTTTAATTCACAAAAAAGTGTTCCAAAGAGCATGTATAATAATAATACCCGTTCCAACTTCTCTACTAAACATACATGGATTTACAACTCAAACTCATTCAGATTCTAGCATATATAATTCCAATTCCGATACCGAAATTCAAACCAAACGCCTTCTTAGTGATAATATTCCCTTAATAAGTGGGACAATCGAAGAGTGACTCTCAATTTGGGATTAAGGGAATAATCCCGAGCATACACACATGCAATTGGAAGCCGAGACTTCGAGCAATGATAAAAGATGTTACCCTGAAACCCAAGAAAACAGCATCCACTAATCTTAATATTAGATATACGCCAAGACTATGTACAAAAGGTCTAGCCGAACCCCTTACTAGACACAGAAAGGATGATGCTTTCGTTTCCATAAATGCAAAATGTAACTGAATGTTACAAGTCTTAATTTGCACACAAGCAGATGAACAAAAAAATTTAAAAAAGGGCAATTCTAATTAGCACTAACTTTACATTTTAACTACCCTACGGGAAAAATGAGGTGAGGAAACAAAATGAGATATCAATTTAGTAGCCTAAATAACCTACTTAATCTGTACCGGAATATCATAGATCGACACGAGAAAATATCGTTCTCCCTTGGGAGATGAATCTAGGGTTTTGTAGCTGGGCTAACAAATCAATTTGATTAAGCATTCAATTCCAGAATAAAGAAAAAACATCAGAAATCAAAAAGTAGCGACAGTTTACCCTTGTAAATTTGACTGTTTCTTCGCGTCAGCTATTCGTATGGAGCACACTTTTTAGTAGCAACAAAACGTCCGGAAGGGATTTGGGCCTCGGGGGTGAATTTTAGGCGGTGCACTGCGGAAGCTTGGTGGCGTATAAACCGGAAATATTATCTTGAATTCTTGATTATGCAAATATATGATTTTTATTTTTTTTTACTTTACCAAATGTATGTGGTATTTCAAATAGATACTCCACCCCTCCCACAAATAGGGGTTTAGATATGGAAAGGCTAAAGGCAAGACAAAATATAAAGACTTCAATCACGTGTACAAAAGCAGTTTTTTTATAAAAAATAAACAACGATCCCTTCTTTAAAAAACTGCTTTTGTATATGTGACAACGCGTGATTGGAGACCTCATATTTTAACTCACCTTTAGCCTCCCCAGATCTGAACCCTGTCTCAACATAATTAAAACAATTCAAATTATTTTAGTCACTATTTATATTTTAATTATATGTATATTTTAACCAATTAATGTAAATTAGAGAACTTGTTCGAGTGCTAATTGAAAATGAAGTATGGAACCATTGATTATTAATATGTTCATAGTTTTTGAAAATGAATAATATTTTTGACACAAACAAAATAAAACTATGATAAAAAATTTTGGGCAAAGGACAGTATCATTTTTCATTTCATTAGTAGCCTAATGTTTTCAAACGAAGGGCAGTATCATGGTCTGATAGGTTGCTAGCCCAATGTTTTCTTAAATAAAAGATGTCTAATTGAAAAGTATAAGTTTTGGATATGAGTGAAACATGAATGTAGGATCTTCAAGGCACCACTAGAAGGGGAGTTGAACAGTGGGTGCGGAAAATGTGGTTTTTAAAATAGTTTTAAACCAAAAACCCAACTTCTGAAAACAGTTCCTGTTTTCAGGACTAGTTTTGAAACGTTTTGAAAACTAGGTTGCAGGTCTTCAAAAATTCTGAAATTTGGAGAGAACTTAGCCTCAGATGTTTTGAGTATCTCCTAAAACTTTCAGATCAAAATTCAACCTCTAACCCCTTGAAAAATCGTTGGTGGTCAGATTGCGCAAATCTGCCAGAACTGGTAGTCTGTTTTGAAAAATTAATTCCTATTTGTCCTTAACTCCAAATGCTCTAAAAATTTAATGACTAACCCCTTATTAGTTTTATTTAAATGGGTTGAAACAGTTTTGAAAAATTCTTTTGGAAAGTTAGTCAAATACGATCAAAGTCTCAACCTTTGTAAGCCTGAAAATCAGACTGCACTAGTCTCAGAACTTTGGACGTTTGAATGACTTATATTTGTCCAAAAGGGTTGAAACTTGCTCCAAAAGAACCTTAAGACGTGAGGCTATGACTCTGAAAAGTTTCGTGATTTTTGAAATTCGTTTATTATTTTTACCAACGTGATTAAAAACAATAAAAAGTGTTGAAACTGAAAGTAAGTGCTGAAAGTAAATAACACCAGAAATTTTATACTGGTTCGGTTATAAACAACCTACTCCAGTCTTCGAAGACACCTTCCTCGGTTAGAACTAATCACACAACACAAAGAACACTTTACCACATGGTTGATGGAGTTACACACCAACTCCAACCCTTTACAAACCTTGTATGTGAATACAATGATCAAGAACACCACCACCTTGTAAGTGCAAGATTGATCATACTTTGATCAATCTTTTACAACAATAAAGAGAATATGTGGTGGTCTATATGAAGCCTATTCAAGTATATGAATATGAATACAATAGGCTTTTAGAGAGGTAGAAGGAAGAAGATCAAAAACATTTTTAGCACATCAATTTGCAAGACTTGTCATGTCTTTTGTTTGCTCTCTTCTTTCCTTTTTATCTCCATATGGCCGCCCCCTTAGCTCATTCCTCTCTTGAAAATTATCTTCTAAGTCCTTGGAAGAGTGTATTGCATCATTGTGACATTGTCTTGCTTACTTGGTACCTCCTCATTGGATGATCATTAAGCTCTTGCTTACTTGGCACTCATTGATTGGATGGATGTTGTCATCACTTGATGACTAGATAAATCTGAAATTAAACCTCAAAAAGCATGTGCCAATTAGCCATAAACTTATTACCATAAGTCACAAGATCATCCCACAAATTAGCTAGGCAAATAACTCCAAGTTGCCATCCAAGAATTCGGCCATTAAGCTTTTGCACATATTGAAATTTCAACATGTGTAACATTTGCATTTCATTCAAAATATTGCCAAGTTTACTTTGATTTAATCCGAGAAATCAATCACCATTTAGTGCAAGACATTCTTATCATTTTTGGAATAAAAATTGGTTACCAATAGTGCCTCAAAATCGGCCAACATACATTACACACATGCTGAAAATTTCAGCATGTGTGATATTCAAAGATATCACCATTTTAATTTCATAATATATTCAAAATACTTCCATACTATCTCCCAATTATCCACTTAATTCAAGACAACAAAATATGGCTCATTAAGGGATAAAAATCGGCCAGCCTTTAACACACATGCTGAAATTTTCAGCATGTGTCACAAATGTGACAAGATTTGAAATGTTACCTTGTGTAGCTCATTTCTTTATGTCACCAACATTGTATGCTTCATTCTTGACCAATCAAGATGCCAACAAAGCTCCACATATGCTCCAATATAGCTGGTTTAGGCGTGTGACATGAAGATACATGTGCTGAATTTTATTTTTGCAAACTTTGTAAAATAGTGCACATTTAATTATACACACATGGTATATTCCAATCAGTGCTTAATTAAATTTTCTAGAACACTTTGAGATGTATGAAATATGTAAGAAGTGTCTAGATACATGTTATATGCCATGCCAAAAATGTTCCATGTCTCGTGTACGTAGAAAACCGAATTTTCGACGTTTATTGATTACCCGATTTTTCTCTAATTAAATTCCAACTTTTTGCACATGTTATATATATTATGTTACACATAACATACATAAATTAAACTTTAATATTCAGTACTTAGTCTGATCTTAAAGTGGCGCCCAAAACATGTGTCAAAATTGAAATTGGAATTTCCACAATTTGGCCTTAATTGAGGGTGATTTGTGTGTGCCAACATGGAATGATTTTATGGCTGCACATACCATGTAAGCCATGAAATTTGTGGCTATTTTTGAAGTGTAGGGGCTGGCCATTTATTTATGGCAAGTACGTGACACGTTGGCGAAGTTTCGGTATTCGCCCGATACGACAATTTTCGGTTCAGAACCTTTTAACATGTCGTAATAAATTTGTCATCACCATGACTTATATCATATGATATAAGATATGAATATACTCATAAATATGAGTTAAGCATAGGGGTGTGACGTTAATGTACGTACGTAAAATATATAACGTGTCGGTAGTACGTTGGAATATATGTGTATTTGCCTTTTTCAAAAATCTAAAAATATGTATATATATATTTGTTGAAAATGGCGTGTAAAGGGGGTGGATAAACTTTACTTTCTTCAACTTGTTACCTTTGTGCCTTTTCCAAATATAGCTTCCTTTAATGAACTATTTAGTTTAATTAACTAAGTATTTCACTTAATGAACTAGTTTAGTTCATTAATGATGGCACCTGAAAATAGTTCAAACACAACAGATGCTTGCCATTTGATGTAAGCTTTAAAGTTTCATAGCTCGTTAGTACGACAACATTATATATGAACTATATAAGGCAAGTTTTATGCAACAACGTGTCATGTCATAAAATATGTCATGCATTTCTTTGTAACACGTTAGTTAAATCATGCATTTTGAAATCACTCAAACCCCTTTTTCTCTACAATGAGTCGAGAGTATTAGTTGTGAGATTTGTTATGGACCTGATCGTTAGAGCACGTCTTTCTATTTTCATCAAAAGTGCATCAACATACATCTATAAAACTCATATGAAGTTTGTTTTCATATCAATATGAAGGACTTGACCGTCAAACTAATTATAGTAGTCGAATATCAAAATAAATTAAGCTTTTCCTAAATAAAAACAATAAAAGAAATAGAAGAAAAATAAAAATTATGTAGCTGGGAAAGGCCGGATTGCAATAAAAGGAAAGCAGGGTATTTCTTAAAAAAAGGAAAAGGGAAAAAAATAAAGCACGGTATAGAAAATTTTTCCAATTTGACAGTATTGATTTAATGTTGGACACTCGTGCACAACCAAAAAAAATTAACATGTATGAAAAATCCAGTTGCCTTCTTTAATCAAAATCAATATCTTGTTAGACAAATAAAATCGGTTCAGATCTGAGGAGGTTAAAGATGAAGCAAAATATGAAGCCTCCAATCACGCGTCGCCACGTGTAAAAAACAGTCTTTTTAAGAATGGATGCTGGTTTTTTTATTTTAAAAAAATTGTTTTTTACACGTGACGGTGCGTGATTGGAGGCCGCATATTTAGCCTTGCCTTTAGGAACCAATAAAATCAATCTATTTAGAAAAGAGATGAACATAATTCTCCTTCCGGGGCTGCTGCCCACGTTCGGAAAGGGAGGTTGACAATGGGAAGTATTGGATGGGTCTGCTGGAATGGTAACGAAAGCAGTTAAAGTATATAAAGAGAAGACGATTGGTCGAGAATCTCTCATCACAAGAACCCTAGACAAAACACCACTATAAAAGATTACAAGACTGAATAAAAAATGAAAAACGTAAGAGTGAATGTGCAGTTCCCAAGTGGAAGATGATGAATCATGGAGTGAATTAAAATGGTGTCCGATTTTATAATAGATGCTGGTGGGGATACGTTCGGGTTTTTTTAATGTTGGTGACACCCCAAACATCGCCAACATTTTCTCCTCTTAAATTCACTGAATCACTTGTACACTCAACGTTAACATATAATAGAAGAGTGTTCTTCGTATATTAGGTTTTCGTGTTTGCATAAGGTTCGAAAAGGAGTCGGATTGTTTTGCGATATGATGTACGAAACTTTTGTTGGGAGTAACTCACTTCCGACAAAATTGACTTCTGTACAGTTTGCTAGTGAAATAAAAATAGTAGCCGATCTGCCGAGCTGAGGTCGGGTCGGATCGACGTGCCAAGTCAAGACAGTCCAGGCGGTGCAATTGAGTTTGCGTTCTCGACAGTCAGCAGACCTGCCGTCCTCAGCCCTTCAGAACAGTTATGTGCTGTCAGCCTTCCAGCCGAGCTGAACTGAAGTCAGATTAATCGGTCAGATCATATCAGTCCAGTCAATGCAATTGTATTTGCATTCTGGATTGATAACTGACCTGTCGACCTTGGCACCTCAGCACAACAAAACAACAGTTGTGCTTTCAGCCACTTCAGCCGAGCTCAGCACACCAGCAGAGCTCAGCACAACAGTGCTGCAGACCAACAAATGTTCAGAGCTCAGCTCGTCAACACCGTACAACAACAGTGCTGCGCTATACTTTGATCAGCTGAGTCTGCTTTGTGCTGAGCTCAGCTCGGCAATAACCATAACAGCTCAGCTGAGTAGAGATCCGAGATGAGTCTAGGACTCTGTCCTTAAGACGTATTGCTCCGGTATACTATGTCTAACAAGATGGAACAATCATCTCCCAGGATACAACGGAGTCAGTTCAGACGAGCGACACTGCAGCGTATGAACTCAACAAACCTGTAAGTTGTACAGAACTTCTTGGATTACTTGGAAATGCAGAGTGTTTGTGTATGCGAGAAAAATATGCAGAGAGGAAGATTGCAGAGAAAAGAGAAGAACTTCAGATTTTTGAGCGAATGACCACAGAGGTCAACTTGACCACTATTTATAGGGAAATTCTGAGGTCAGTCTGTTACAATCAGTTTAACCACAGCCGTAGGGTCAGATACCTGCTCGGCCTGAACCCTTGGATCAGATAACCACACCAGGTCTTCCCTCAGCCGTCACATCAAATAACTGTTCAATCTAAGCCGTCAGATCATAACAAATTCAGGTCAGCTCGGTACGATTAAAGCTCAACAACTTCTCAAAATTTAACCTTAGTCTATATTAACAACCTGGAGAAGTTTAAACTCAAACAAACTTCACTCCAACGGATAAGATCCGACCAGCTGCTTCAGGACCCGGCCTGCAGTCTGCAGCGTGCAGCCTGCAGCCCGCAGCCTATCAGGATCGCAGCTCAATCTGCGACCTGAGCCCAAAAGATCCGCAGCTCAGTTCGCAACCCATGCCCAGGCATGGGCCGAGCTGAGCTGATTTTCCCTTTATTTTGAGCATTAATTTCTCATTCATCTGGTATCAGAATTGAGTGATTCAAAAGCCTAAAATTATCTACATGTCACGTAGATAATGAAGGACTCATTAGTTTCTACTCATCATTAAATAAATTAATCATAATCTTAGCTCAAAATATATTGGTAACCACAGTTTAGAACTTGACCCAAATTCAATTTCTTTATATTTTCTCTAACAACTTTATCATACACTTTATGTAAGAAACTTTTTATGTCATTCGAACCTGTGACCTGTCATAAAGAGCAAAGTTGCTCCAAAACTCATTTACATATAATAATTGCGGTCAAAAAGGGAACTGCCATGACATTTCGCGATTCCCAGTCTACTGTCAAATATATTAAAATGATTGATAAATGTTGCCTTTTGTTCAAATGTCAGCCGATAATAAAAAAATTGTTCTCAAAATGTAGGCGACATGTTAGCAAACTTTGAAAGACTACAATATTTTATGCACTCATTCAAAACGATTGATTCTTGTGCTAAAATAAGTCTTATAATGTCTAGTTTATGTTTCCAAAATGCCTTAACAAGAAACTATGTTAAGTAAGATTAGAAATGCACGTGTTTTGAAGACTCATTAATATGTTGGCAGATGGAGCAATAATCTTTTAAAGATTGAATGACTTTCATTTTCTCAAATTCGATGATTCTTGTTGCAAATGAAAGTTAAAATTCTAAAGTTTATTGTCACCATAAATCAAAGATTTTAAAGACAATTACTATTTTAAGAAAGTGTAAAAAACAGGATAAAAAATAAAGAAGAAAAGAACACAAGAAGTCATTCTGGTTCATTCAATGTGGCCTACTCCAGTCCCAAGGAAAACATTCCCTTAGATTTTCACTATCAAATGATCATCTTACACCTTACAAAATATTTGATTTTTGGGTTATACACCAACCTCAATCAAGCCTTAAACTCAGCACCTTAACAACAACAATCAAAAAATACCTTGCCACCTATTGATGTAGCCTTATAAAATAGCTAATCAATTACTAATTTTATGAACAAAAGAGGTGCAATTGCAGCAGAGTGACTACTTAAAACAATACAACTCAGCTGCAAGATTGAAGAACAAGAATGAAGAAAAGGAAGCAGTAAGGAAGGAAAGAGTTCAAGGTGCATCTTCCTTCTTCAATTTTACTCCTATTTATAGGTTTGAGCAGCCCTTTATGATGATTAGGATGTCCACATGTCACCTTCAATGTTATATCATATGCCCTCCTACATATAACACAAATCTTACACCCTACACCAACATCAAAAATTCGACCAGCACCCTCCCAAAGAATACACCATTCGGCCGCCACCCATAGGAGCAAGAAGGAGCCAAATTCTTGTCCGTTCAATCTTGATTCTTTGTACGTATAATATAATCAAAGCTAAAGGCATAGTACCCTTGCTATATTTTCTATGTTTTGCAATCTTATGGCGTTATTTTCGTATCAAAACCGGATCATGCATGTTTGTATTTGTGATTGCATAGATTGATGATTATACGTATATATGTGTTGTAATTATGTATCGATTATGTGTATATATGTATGAAGATGGAATCATCCTTGTTCTTGTACATGTTGGGCCACATATATGGGGAGGTGTCGCTGCCTAGGGCAGCCGCCATGTTGTCCAAGTATATTTATGTTTATGATGCATTATTCCAAATTGTATATGCATGATAGATTATGTGATGACATACGTGTAATTGGAAATTTTTACGATGCATTTTGTATGTGTTGGCCAAATTGAATATGGGCTGGACAGAGGTGATGATTATGAGTTGAATAATGACGGATTATCGTGAATTGAATCGTACGTTCATCAGATTAATCAAAATTGGGGTTTTGTCGTCGGAGGGAAAAATCATTTTTTGAAAAAGGGAATTTTCGTGATTTGATGGCGGAATATGGTCAGAAATGAGGAGAGAAGAATTCTGGTGGTCGGAGGTCTGGGGTACGGGTGGCACGTGAGCCTCGATGCATGGCTGCATTTCAGGTCACATGTGTGGGCGCGTCTGATGTTTGATCCCCGCGATTTTTACGGTAGTGTGTTAAGCGTGAACAGTACTAGATTTCTATGGGGTTAAATGTGAGAAAAAGTGAGCGGTGCAAAATTTAAGGTTTAGGCCGATAGGTTAGTGCACGGGGAGAGAAGTTAGGGTTTTGGTGGGGAAAAGGGGGGCTGGGCCGAGGGAGTGAGGGGGAAAGGTACTAGGCTGAGGGGCAGTAGGGGGCCGTGAGGTTAGGGCTTAGAGTGAGGTGAGTTGGGTAGAGGGTAGGGGGAAAGTGGGTTGAGGGCGAGACGCGTAAGTATATGTGCGCATATGCACGTGTATAGGTGCAGACTTATGCGTGGGTATACTTATACGTGGGAGATAATTGAATAAAATATCAAAAAAGAAAAATCATAATGAAAATGGAAATTGATTTGACGATCAGATTTGATGATCGAAAATTGTTATCGACAATCGAATATTATTATGAAATTGCATATTTTGAAAGTCACCCTTACAAAGGAAATATATTGCGGAGTTGAATTGATTCCAAACCCGAGCTGTCCTAACATAGACTATCAGTGAGATAGGTCACTCAGACACATATGACTGCCAATTAAGCCGTCCAGACACATATGACTATGAGGAGATAGGCCGCCTGGACACACATGACCATTGGGGAACCAAGTCCATAAATCTTGCAATATAAGTCGCTTGTAAGGTAAGAGCCATGATCATTGCATTGCATTGCATTGGTGAGAAATGGATATCGCATATCGGTATCAGAAATGTATATCAGATATAGATATCGAAAGAGATATCGGATATGGATATCGAAAATGGAAAATGGAAACGAAAAATAGAAAATGAAACAGAAATTGAAATCGTAAAGACAGTTAATTGAGTTGGTATCGCCTGAGGATGATCAAGAGTGGAAGTTTCGGGATTGAGGATATTCTGATGAGGTTTTGGAGGATTTAGTTAAGGCATAGTCATGGATTGACCTTATGTTTTTCTGAGGGTTAGTATTTAATATCTACGTTTGACATTTGTATCGAGCCAAATTTGCCAAGACATTAATCTTAAACGATTATTTATTTCGAGGTTTTAATTTCTATGACTTCCGTTGACATCGGTTTACGTTATTCTGCTGACGTGTATTGATCGTATCGATGACTTGTGTTTTCCTTAAAAAAATACGACGGGTGAGTCGTTTTGAGTACTAGGGCTCGTGACGGGTCGCTACATTGTAATCCGATTCAATTTGGGATTGCAATCAACATGTCGAAAGAGAGCTCAGAGTCTTTCTTATAAAATGTATGGTCTAATTTTTTCAGTTCTGGCTAATTTTTGCTCAAATATTTGATATCTATTTCTGATTTTAAGTGCCTCAGCGGATGGCATCATCGGGGTTTTTAGAGTGCAAATCGAAATGGGATGATATTAGGAAGATGGGGCGAACAGCTCGGTGAAGATGAAGATTAGCAGGGTGAGCCTTTTTTTTTTTTTTTTTTTTTTTTT
>AP025070.1:25667523-25733471 GCA_036186865.1 Eustoma russellianum | reverse complement strand
TTTTTTTTTTTTTTTTTTGTTTTCTACACTGACGTGCGAGGAGATTAGGCTTTGCTTTCTTGTTTTTGCATAGAAATAATGGTTGGAGGAGCCAATGTTGCATAGAGATGACCTCATGAGAGTGGACATGAAGGATAACAGTGAATTTGTATATATGATTATGACTTTTGTTTATTTTGCAGAAAATATGAGATGCAAATTACAGAGGAGATGGAGAAAAGAAATGAGGAGAGAGGTGAAGAACAAAATGAAAACACTGAAAAGACTAAATAAACTCTCAAAAAGAGTATTTCTAAAACTAGTTTAGTGGCCCTGAAATTCTTTGAAAAAAGACAGCAAAATTTAGATAAAAGAAGATGCATAATGGAGACTTCATTTGCTAATCAGGAATTAAAAAAATTTGTTGATGGAGACTTCATTTGCTCAAATAGAGAGAGGGAAGAATGAGAATCTTGATTTAAAATTTTGAATTATTGATGGATGTTGGTTGATTTTGTGAAGTGGGGGGCTAATTTATTTTGAAAAATCAGAGAAGAACCAGTTGCAGCAGGAATGAAGGAAAGTTACGTTTTTTTTTTTTAAATTCATGTTCTTTTAACTAGGACCGATAATCGCTGGCACGATCATCAAACCAAAATATGTCTGCACATGCTCTGTGCAAGTTTGGGTTTGAAATAGACCCATAGAACACAAGTCAATTACGGTCAACCTGCGGTTAGCACGCAAAATGTATGATCCATGAAACAAATAATTTATGTAATAAAAAATGTCAAACTTGACAAGACAAGCTAGGGTTTTTTTAGTCCATTTTAACTAGGACTGGTAATCTCTGACACGATTAAGCAAACCAACGTGAACCCGCATATGCTCTGTTTGAGTTTGGGTTTGAAATGGACCCATGTAACACATGCCCGACAATGGTCAACCTGCGGTTAGCACGCAAACCGTATGACCCATGCAAAAAAAAATAATAATTTATCTAATAAACAAATGTCAAACCTGAACATGACTTAACAAAAGAACAATATGACTCGACAAATCTACCTATCTAAATGTCGACTTGAAATCTTTTAAAATTTTTAAGTTGATTCATTAATTTAAACAAGATCGGACAACCTAACAGGTTCAAGTCCGGATATAGACATATCAATCCATCAATAAACAAGTAATGTTTGGATTGACATTTTCAAATCCATCAATCCAACAACTCGAGTACGGTCCTTCTGTCAACTCTATTCTTAACATAAACGTATTTTGCTGTGGCTGGCTTGGTTATTCAGGTTGGAGTCGATAGGGGCATCCTTTCTAAAAGTGTAAAGCTTCTAAGATAACCATCATTCATACTTATCAACATGGGAACCTGATTCCAGCATTACACGATAATAATGTATTTAAAGAGATATTTGACTTACGATTTTAGAAAAGTACCATATACGTCAAAGAGTTACATGGTAAAGAGATACTCCGCAATTTTTAAAGAAGTACTATATCCATCAAAATACAACAACAACATTACTCCATATAAACGGGTATGAAAGATCGGATGTACGCAACCATATTCATGTGTTAGAAACACACAGAGGTTGTTTTCTGATGACCCATAACGAAAAGTACGTCAAGCTGTGTCAATCAACTACTACTTCACAATATAAGAATCGCAACTAATTTAGTGATTCATTTTGTTTTATTCTACAATATTCCAAAATCAAAGAAAAATGTGTACTTAATTCCCTTAAAAATGTTAGCATATATCCATCAATTATAGAATCATCAAATCACATGAAATCATGTTAAATTAGTTATACATGATGAAACACTTCTTTCTGAGTGACACCGACGTGACAATAGTACAAAACCTTCATGCACAGTGACATACACACGTGTTGATGTAAAGCTTCGGATTTTCTCACCACCCAGTAAGGATTACCGCAATCGCATCCAGCCTCGCGACCCTTTTGTTGTAAATCTATTGATTAACCTCATAGTCTTCTTCTATTACTACGTGTCGTACGGTCTTTTATTACCGTCTTTAAGGTGAGGGAATCCAGACCGGTGATATAAATGTTGGAGACAATCAATCCTGTACCAAGACGCAGTCGTACAACGTGTGCATATGAAACAAAATAAATCAAACCCGGGGCGAGTCGAAGACTCTGTCCTTAAGACGAATTGCTCCGGTATACTGTGCCCAACCGGTGTGAGCAATCGTCTCCCAGGATACAACGGGTACCTGTTCAGTTGAGCGGCACTGCTGAACTTGAACTCCTTCGAACGCTTAGAGTGTCCTGACTTCTCCCGGACAGTATGCAAGACTCACGTGCTATGAATGCAGAATGCGTTGAAATGCTAAGAGCTTAAGGTGTAAGTGTTGTGTAAAGAGTGCACCCTTAGCCCTCTTTATATAGGGAAGTCGGTTGGAGAACAAGGAACCGTGACCGTTGGATCAAAACCGAAGTTTGATTTAGGCCGTTGGATTAAAACCTCCTATCTAGATTAGGAAGGTTTAATCTCAGCCTTTGGATCGAAGATAGATTAGCAGGTTTAAACCTGGAACGTTGGATGGAAACCATATTCGGTTAAGCGGTTAAGACAGTTTAAATCTCGGCCGTTAGATCAAAGCTATCTTCCCTGCCACCGTTAGATCACAACAGATTGATCTTATTTTAAACCGGAGGATAGTGTTAGTTTCAAGTTTGAAACCTAACCGCACAATCAGAAGAGATTCTGTCCGCTGTCCGACTTCGATCGATCGAAGTGACATCGATCGATCGATGTGATCGATCGATGTCTGACAGAGCACTTCAATCGATCACTTTGATCGATCTAAGTGACATCGATCGATCGATGTGATCGATCGATGTCCTCTGATCGTCTTTGATCGATCCAACAATCGATCTAAGCTGCCTGATCCACTTCGATCGATGACATCGATCGATCGAAGTGACATCGATCGATCGATGTCATCGATCGATGTCCGTCAGACGCCTTTTTCCGCCACATGGACACTTCCAGCGTGGCATTCCTCCATACGGGTGACACCTCACCCATCTACAACATTTCCATCTGCTTTGAGCATTAATTTCACATTCACACAATACATAATTGAGTGAGTTCACATCCTAACATTAACTACTCGTTAAGGATTCATTAAGCTCATAGCACGTTGCACAACCAAGTTTTGCAACTTTCATTAACGGGCCAAAGCCCAAATCTTCAATCTCCAACGATGGGCCAAAGCCCAACCTTAAATTCTCCAACAATCCCCCACATGAATGGAAATTAATGCAGACACATATGCAAACTCTGAGGAGAAGTCAGACAAGAAAATATTGCATCAGAAGAGGTAGTTTCTGGCTTTGAACCTTTCTTAGTGATATACCATCGGATTCACTCGGCTAAATAGTGACTTGATGTCTTGAACTAGTCAGCCTTTGTTGTGAACCAAGACAACGATACTCACACAATATTTCCTTTAACACCCTTTTGGTTCTCATGGTTGTGTTCGTTTTGGCCATGAACAACCTGGTTTCAGAAAGTGTTTTAGAGAAATCTTGCCACCTAGACTTTCTCATAGAAGCGGCCCCACTTCACACTTACATAGGTGATTCCTATCAAGAGTATTCTGCCATACTCCACTTGACGTATCAAGATATAGGACATCATTAAAAGCCTTAGCTTACCCTACATTCTCTGCAGACAGCACTTTTATCAGACGGAATGAGTAAGTGCTAACTGAACCTTCATAACTTAGTTGTCCCATTGAACCAAGATTCTGGGATCTCCAGTCAACAAGGTTGGGTTACCATTACAAAGATTCATGCATTATGGGCTTCAATCCCATTCCGTTTGTCAATCTTGACATATGATCTCTAGGCAAGCCTTTTGTAAGCGGATCCGCAAGATTCTCCATTGATTTTATATAATCTATGGAAATCACGCCATTAGAGATCAACTGCTTAATGGTGTTATGCCTTCGACGTATGTGTCGTGACTTACCATTGTAAATGCTGCTTTGCGCACGTCCTATAGCTGACTGACTATCACAGTGTATGCTAATAGGAGCGATCGGCTTAGGCCAGCACGGAATATCTTCCAAGAAATTTCGAAGCCACTCAGCCTCTTCCCCAGCTTTGTCCAATGCTATGAACTCAGCTTCCATAGTGGACCAAGCTATACAGGTTTGTTTCGTGGATTTCCACGACATAGCAGCACCACCAATAATGAACACGTACCCACTGGTGGACTTCGAGTCCTTACTATCTGATATCCAATTTGCATCACAGTATCCTTCCAACACTGCTGGATATCTCGTATAATGTAATCCAAGATACATTGTGTATTTCAGATAACCATCACTCTGTTAAGAGCTTTCCAATGATCATCACTTGGATTACTGGTAAACCTGCTCAACTTGTTTACCGAACAAGCTAAGTCTGGTCTTGTACAATTCGTTATGTACATCAGACTCCCGATTACCTGAGAGTATTTCAACTGGGCAACAGGTTCGCCTCGATTCTTCCTTAAGTGCATACTTAAGTCAAGCGGGGTCTTTACCGGTTTCACATCATCCATATTGAACCGTTTCAGGACTGATTCAATATAGTGTGTTTGTGACAGTATGAGTCCCTCAGTCATCCTAGAAATCTTAATTCCTAGAATAACATTGGCAACTCCCATGTCCTTCATATCGAAGTTCCTCGTCAACATCTTCTTCGTGCTTAAGATTATGTCCCGAGTACTTCCCATAATTAGCATGTCATCTACATAAAGACACACTATCACATAAGCATTCTGTGTGCTCTTAATATAGACACACTTGTCACACTCATTGATCTTGAAACCATTAGCTAACATAGCTTGATCAAACTTCAAGTGCCACTGCTTAGGCGCTTGTTTAAGTCCGTACAAGGACTTAACGAGTCTACAAACCTTAGACTCTTGTCCTGGAACCACAAACCCTTCGGGTTGTTCCATATAGATTTCTTCATCCAACTCACCATTCAGAAAAGCAGTCTTCACATCCATCTGATGGATTTCCAAGTTATAGACTGCAGCAATTGCAACTAGCACCCTTATAGAAGTGATCCTAGTCACTGGTGAGTAGGTGTCAAAAAAGTCAAAGCCTTCCTTTTGCCGATAGCCTTTAGCTACCAACCTGGCTTTATACTTTTCAATAGACCCATCCTCTTTCAGTTTCTTCTTGAAAACCCACTTACAACCAAGTGGTTTACTTCCAGGTGGAAGGTCAACCAACTCCCAAGTGTGGTTTTGAAGAATTGAGTCTATCTCACTGTCAACTGCTTCTTTCCAGAATGGAGCTTCTGGAGTTGACATAGCCTCGGAAAAGTTCCTCGGTTCATTTTCTACCATATAGGTTAGAAAATCTGGTCCAAACAAAGTTGGCATTCTGGCTCGCTTGCTTTGACGAAGCTCCTCATCTCCTTGAGGAGTCGCCTCACGCATTCGCTTACCAAATCTTGTTTCTTCTTGAATTTTGTCTTTCCTCGGAAAGACATCTTCAAAGAACACTGCATTCCTTGACTCCATGACAACGTTTTCATGTATGTCAGGAATATCCGACTTGTGCACCAAGAACCGATATGCACTACTGTTAGTTGCATAACCAATAAATATGCAATCAACCGTTTTAGGCCCAATTTTCACCTGTCTTGGTTTAGGTACAGCAACCTTTGCCAGACACCCCCACACTTTCAAGTATTTGTAGCTAGGCTTGTGGCCTTTCCAAAGCTCGTATGGGGTTACATCCATCTTCTTAGATGGAATTCTGTTTAAAATGACGTTGGCTGAGGGAATTGCTTCCCCCCACAAGTTCTGAGGTAAACCCGAACTTATCAACATAGCATTCATCATCTCTTTAAGAGTACGGTTCTTCCGTTCAGCAATACCATTCGATTGAGGTGAATATGGTGCAGTCGTTTGATGAATAATGCCATGTTCTGAACAGAATTCATTAAACGGTGTATCATATTCGCCACCTCTATCACTACGAATTGTTTTAATTCGTTTGCTAAGTTGATTCTCAACTTCATTTTTATAATCCTTGAAAGCATCAAGGGCCTCGTCTTTGCTGCTTAGCAAATATACATAACAGTATCGTGTGCAATCGTCGATAAAAGTTACAAAATACTTTTTACCACCTCTCGTTTGCACAAACTTTAAATCACACACATCGGTATGAATTAAATTCAAAGGTTCAGTGTTCCTTTCTATTGAAAGAAATGGCATCTTTGCCATCTTCGCTTCAACACATATTTGACATTTTCCTTTATTATTAAAGTCTAGTTTGGGCAATAAGTCAAGATTACTCATACGTTGTATTGACTTGTAATTAACATGTCCCAAACGAAAATGCCATAAACAAGAAGACTCAAGCATGTAAGCAGAAGAGGAAGCAATTTTATTAGCCTCTGCGGGCAAATCTCTTTTGGGTACAATAGTGATGACATTCAATTTAAACATCCTATTCGATAAGTATCCCTTCCCCAAATACATGCCATTTTTCGAAAGAATAACTTTATTGGATTCTAACACTAGTCTAAAACCATGCATGACTAGAAGAGATCCAGATACTAAATTCTTCCGAATATCAGGGACGTGCAGCACATTCTGCAGAGTCAGATGCTTCCCTGATGTGAGCTTCAGAACAACTTTTCCCTCGCCTTCAATCTTCGAGGAGGCCGAGTTTCCCATGTAAAGTTGTTCATTGTTCCCGGGCTGGTACTCCGTGAACATCTCTCTGCTGGAGCAAACATGTCTAGTGGCACCAGTATCAAGCCACCACTCACGTACGTTCCCCACAGCATTGCACTCTGAGACCACCGCACAGAGATTTAGATCATCCAATGCATCGACTATGTTCGCCTTTGCCTTGGATTGCTTCTTCTTGGGCTTTCTGCATTCATTGCTGACATGCCCCTGAATGCCACAGTTGTAGCATTTCCCGGTGAACTTCTTGGCGATCTGCTTGCCTTTCTTGTTCACCCCGAGTTGGCCTTTCTTTTTCTTGGCCTCTGCAACATGGGCCTTAGCCTGACCAGAGCTAGATTGTGGCACTCTTTCAGATCTACGATTGTCCTCCTCAATGCGGAGTCGAACAATTAGATCTTCCAATGTCATCTCCTTTCTCTTGTGTTTGAGATAGCTTCTGAATTCCCTCCACGAAAGAGGTAGCTTCTCAATCACTGCTGCTACGACAAAAGATTCACTGAGCAACATGCCCTCCTCTTCCATCTCGGCAACCAACGTCTGAAGTTCCTCAACTTGAGAAACAACAGTGCGAGAATCAGACATTTTGAAATCCAGGAATTTGCCGACAATAAATTTCTTAGTGCCGGCATCCTCCGTAGGGTATTTCTTTTCCAAAGCCTGCCACAAAGACTTTGCGGTCTTGTACGTACAGTACAAACCATACAAGGAGTTGTCCAAACAACTCAGAATATGGCTCAAACAAACATAATTGTTGAAGTTCCAACCTTCAACAAAACGTTGGTTTTGCATATCCTGGGCTTGGTCCTCCAACGGATCCACCATAGGCGGGTCCTCAGTCAAGAAATTTGCCAATCCCACAGCAGTCAAGAAGAACAGCATCTTCTGCTGCCAGCGCTTGAAGAAGCTCCCACTGAACTTCTCCGGTTTCTCCACTTGGGCCACTACAGGACCCTGTGCAGGAGGAGCATGTCTTGGCACCCCAGCAGTTGGTGCCATTGGAGCAGAACTCTGAATGTCTGCACCATGAACCGAGCCTGAGCTTGCGTTCTCCATCAGATTACTGTTCAGTTGATCAAACGAATAGATCAGAACAGAATCAGATTTAAGAAAGGAGTAGAAGTAGACTGCAAATCAGTACGAAACTGCTTTTGCGAGAATAAAAAATGGTACAGAAATTAATTGAATAAATGAAAATACGTCTTAAGATTGTTGGAGACAATCAATCCTGTACCAAGACGCAGTCGTACAACGTGTGCATATGAAACAAAATAAATCAAACCCGGGGCGAGTCGAAGACTCTGTCCTTAAGACGTATTGCTCCGGTATACTGTGCCCAACCGGTGTGAGCAATCGTCTCCCAGGATACAACGGGTACCTGTTCAGTTGAGCGGCACTGCTGAACTTGAACTCCTTCGAACGCTTAGAGTGTCCTGACTTCTCCCGGACAGTATGCAAGACTCACGTGCTATGAATGCAGAATGCGTTGAAATGCTAAGAGCTTAAGGTGTAAGTGTTGTGTAAAGAGTGCACCCTTAGCCCTCTTTATATAGGGAAGTCGGTTGGAGAACAAGGAACCGTGACCGTTGGATCAAAACCGAAGTTTGATTTAGGCCGTTGGATTAAAACCTCCTATCTAGATTAGGAAGGTTTAATCTCAGCCTTTGGATCGAAGATAGATTAGCAGGTTTAAACCTGGAACGTTGGATGGAAACCATATTCGGTTAAGCGGTTAAGACAGTTTAAATCTCGGCCGTTAGATCAAAGCTATCTTCCCTGCCACCGTTAGATCACAACAGATTGATCTTATTTTAAACCGGAGGATAGTGTTAGTTTCAAGTTTGAAACCTAACCGCACAATCAGAAGAGATTCTGTCCGCTGTCCGACTTCGATCGATCACATCGATCGATCGAAGTGACATCGATCGATCGATGTGATCGATCGATGTCTGACAGAGCACTTCAATCGATCACTTTGATCGATCTAAGTGACATCGATCGATCGATGTGATCGATCGATGTCCTCTGATCGTCTTTGATCGATCCAACAATCGATCTAAGCTGCCTGATCCACTTCGATCGATGACATCGATCGATCGAAGTGACATCGATCGATCGATGTCATCGATCGATGTCCGTCAGACGCCTTTTTCCGCCACATGGACACTTCCAGCGTGGCATTCCTCCATACGGGTGACACCTCACCCATCTACAACATTTCCATCTGCTTTGAGCATTAATTTCACATTCACACAATACATAATTGAGTGAGTTCACATCCTAACATTAACTACTCGTTAAGGATTCATTAAGCTCATAGCACGTTGCACAACCAAGTTTTGCAACTTTCATTAACGGGCCAAAGCCCAAATCTTCAATCTCCAACGATGGGCCAAAGCCCAACCTTAAATTCTCCAACAATAAATGTATACTAAGATAAACCCTTGAAACTGGTCAGAATCTTTTCACCGGTAAAGTTGCGATGAAAAAAATCATCGTACGACATGTGACAGCAAAAAGAAATGTGATGTTAAATGAGAGACGACCAACCGATAAAATATAAAGCTTGATAAAAGTGCGTTGACCGGGCTGTGAGGAGATGTCAATTGCCTTGAAACACTCACGTGCTTTTAAATTTTAACCGGTGGCTGGTTCAAACACCAAATAATGAGTGGGATAGAGCAGCATTTACACATCATTTCGGCTAGTCGAACTATTTACAAACTTCCATTTCAGAAAAAAAGAAAAAAGAAAAACCTATTAAAAGTAGTCTAGTTATGCATTGTTTAGAAAAGGGATAAGGACAGAGAAATTATGGTGTTACTTTTGACTTTGCAGGTTGTAGTGTTTCCCTTCAAAAGGTTAGTTCTGATAGATAAATATGGAAACATGGTTGGAAACCATCAATCCTGTATTCAGACGCAGTCATTCGGTGTGTGCGTATGGAAACAGTAAAATAAACCAAACCCGGGGCGAGTCGAGGACTCTGTCCTTAAGACGTATTGCTCCGGTATACTGTGCCTAACCGGCGTTAGCAACCGTCTCCCAGGATACAATGAGTACCTGCTCAGTTGAGCGGCACTGCTGAACTTGAACTACAGCGAAACTTCGAGTGTCCTGACTTCTCTTGGACGTTATGCAGAAAGCACGAAGATGGATGCAGAAAGCGACGAATGCAGAGGATGAGTGTGTGTTCTGATCGCACACCCTGCCTCTGTTTATATAGGAGAGTCGGTTGGAGAATCGGTTACGCAAATGAATCTATGACCATCGGATCAAAACCGTAGATGAGCCAGAGCCGTCGGATGAAAACCGACGCGTCATCTGTTGGCGATTTGACCCGTTCAAATCTCAGCTATTAGATGGAAACAGAACTACGCGAAGCGTCGGATGAAAACCACATTCGGTTGGGCGGTTAGGTCAGTTTGAATTTCAGCCATTAGATCAAAGCTACCTTTTCCACCACCGTTAGATCAAAACCATTTGATCTTATCGATTTAGAAGAAGACTGTTTAAATTATAACCACCGTTCGATTTAAACCATAACCGATTGTTTGATTTAAATGCTTAATCTTCGGTTACAACCGTGATTTGATTTAAACTCAACCGCGGTTAACGCTCGCACTGGACCGGACCCTGAAACGGAGAGTTTTTGGGCCGCTGCGCAGCTACGCCTGAAGCCTTTAATTATTTACAAAAAATAATTAATCCAAAAGCCCAAATAAATTTTCTCCAAAAAGATAGGAACTGGCCCGAGCTACGAGCACATGAGCCACGAGCCCGAGCCCGAGCCGAGCCGACCGGACGGGCGGGCGGGCGGCGGCGGAGCGCGTGTGGCACTTTCTAGGTCTTCCCTCCGGTCAAAAACTTCTCATGCCTCAATGGCACATCTAAAGTGTCTATTCTAGCCATTTATAAGGTGGCTAAATATGTCCAAATGTCCAATGTGATATTCCTCCATAAGGGTGATGTGGCCTCCTAAGAATAGGACACATCACCCATTAAACCATGTTTTCTATCTATTTTGAGCATTAATTTCTCATTCACCCAGTATCGTAATTGAGTGATTCCAAATCCTAAAATTAACTACTCGTTACGTAGATAATTAAGGACCCATTAGTTTTCGATTTTCATTATCGGAAACTAATCATAATCAAGCTCAAACTATGTTGGTAAACCAAGTTTTGCAACCTTCCTTAATGGGCCAAAGCCCAAACTTCCAATTCCTCCAACGATCCCCCACATGAATGGAAATTAATGCAAATGCAGATGCAGAATTTAAGGAGAAGTCAGACAAGAAAATGTTGCATCAGAAGAGGTAGCTTCTAGCTTTGAACCTTTCATAGTGATGTACCATCGGATTCACTCGGCTAATTAGTGACTTGATGTCTTGAACCAGTCAGCCTTTGCTGTGAACCTAGACAACGATACTCACACAACATTTCCTTTAACACCTTTTTGGTCTCATGGTTGTGTTCGTTTTGGCCATGAACAACCTGGTTTCAGAAAGTGTTATAGAGAAATCTTGTCTCCCAGACTTCTCATAGAAGCGGCCCCACTTCACACTTACATAGGTGATTCCTATCAAGAGTATTCTGCCATACTCCACTTGATGTATCAAGATATAGGACATCATTGAAAGCTTTAGCTTAGCCTACATATTCTCTGCAGACATCACTTTTATGTGACGGAATGAGTAAGTGCTTAACTGAAGCTTCATAACTTAGTTGTCCCATTGAACCAAGATTCTGGGATCTCCAGTCAACAAGGTTGGGTTACCATTATAAAGATTCTTGCATTATAGGGTTTAGTCCCATTCCGTTTGTCAAAATTGACATCCGATCTCTAGGCAAGCCTTTTGTAAGCGGATCCACAAGATTCTCCATTGATTTTATGTAATCAATGGAAATCACGCCATTAGAGATCAACTGTTTAATAGTGTTATGTCTCCGACGTATGTGTCGTGACTTACCATTGTAGATGCTGCTTTGAGCATGTCCTATAAACTCAGCTTCCATTGTGGACCGAGCTATGCATGTTTGTTTCGTGGATTTCCACGACACAGCAGCACCACCAACAGTGAATAAGTATCCACTGGTGGACTTCGAGTCCTTACTGTCTGATATCCAATTTGCATTGCAATATCCTTGTAATACTGCTGGATATCTTGTGTAATGTAATCCAAGATTCATTGTGTATTTCAGGTACCTCATCACTCTATTTAGACCTTTCCAATGATCATCACTTGGATTACTGGTAAACCTGCTCAATTTGTTTACTGAACAAGCTAAGTCTGGTCTTGTGCAATTTGTTATGTACATCAGACTCCCGATTACCTGCGAGTATTTTAATTGAGCTATATGTTCGTCTCGGTTTTTCCTTAAGTGTATACTTAAGTCAAGTGGGGTCTTTATTGGTTTTGTTTCAAAAATATTGAATCGCTTGAGAACAGATTCAATACAATGAGTTTGCGACATAACAAGACCATCAGCCATCCGAGAAATTTTAATTCCTAGAATAACATTGGCAACCCCCATGTCCTTCATATCAAAATTCCGTGTTAACATCTTCTTTGTATTCAAGATGATGTCACGGGTACTACCCATGATTAGCATGTCGTCTACATAGAGACATACTATCACATAGGCATTTGGTGTGCTCTTGATGTACACACACTTGTCACACTCGTTGATCCTGAAGCCGTTAGACATCATTACCTGATCAAACTCTAAATGCTATTGCTTGGGTGCTTGTTTAAGTCCGTGCAGAGACTTAACAAGTCTACACACTTTCCTTTCTTGTCCTGGGACGACGAACCCTTCAGGTTGTTCTATATAAATCTCTTTCTCTAACTCACCATTCACAAAGGCAGTCTTCACATCCATTTGATGGATTTCTAAGTCGTAGACTGCCGCAATAGCCACCAACATTCTGATGGAAGTGATCCTAGTCACTGGTGAGTAGGTGTCAAAGAAGTCAAAACCTTCTTTCTGTCTGTAGCCCTTGGCTACCAACCTGGCCTTGTACTTGTCAATAGATCCATCTTCTTTCAGTTTTTTCCTGAAAATCCACTTGCATCCGAGTGGTTTACTTCCTGGAGGAAGATCTACCAACTCCCAAGTATGATTTTGAAGAATTGAATCTATCTCACTATTTACTGCCTCTTTCCAGAAAGGAGCTTCTGGAGTTGTCATTGCCTCAGAAAAGGATCTCGGCTCGTTTTCTGCCATGTAGGTTAGAAAATCTGGTCCAAAAGACGTCGGTATTTTGGCTCGTTTGCTTTGACGAGGTTCCTCAGTTCCTTGAGGAGTCGTCTCACGCACTCGCTCACTAGTGCTAGCTTCTTCATTATTTTTTGTCTTTCTTCGGAAAGACATTTTCAAAGAACACTGCATTCCTCGACTCTATGACAACATTTTCATGTACCTCGAGAATGTCCGATTTGTGCACTAAGAAACGATATGCACTACTGTTCGTTGCATAACCTATGAATATGCAATCAATCGTTTTAGGCCCGATTCTCACTTGTCTTGGTTTAGGTGCAGCAACATTCGCCAGACACCCCCCACACTTTCAAGTATTTGTAATTAGGCTTATAGCCTTTCCAAAGTTCATATAGGGTTTTATCCGTCTTTTTAGACGGAATCCTATTTAAAATGACGTTGGCGGAGAGAATTGCTTCCCCCCACAAGTTCTGAGGTAAACCCGAACTTATCAACATATCATTCATCATCTCCTTTAGAGTACGGTTTTTGCGTTCTGCAATACCATTAGATTGAGGTGAATATGGTGTAGTCGTTTGATGAATAATGCCATGTTCTGAACAGAATTCATTAAAAGATGCATCATATTCCCCTCTACTATCACTTCGAATTGTTTTAATTCGTTTGCTAAGTTGATTCTCAACTTCATTCTTATAATCTTTAAAAGCATCAATGGCCTCATCTTTGCTACTTAGCAAATAAACATAACAGTATCTAGTGCAATCGTCGATAAAAGTTACAAAGTACTTTTTACCTCCTCTTGTTTGCACAAACTTTAAATCACACAAATCTGTATGAGTTAAATCCAATGATTTAGTGTTTCGTTCTGTTGAAGAAAATGGCGCTTTTGTCAATTTTGCTTCAACACATATTTGGCATTTTTCTTTATTATTAAAGTCCAGTTTGGGTAATAAGTCAAGGTTTATCATTCGTTGTATTGACTCGTAATTAACATGTCCTAAACGAAAATGCCATAAACAAGAAGACTCAAGCATGTAAGCAGAAGAGGAAACAATTTTATTAGCCTCAGTGGGCGCAACTTTCTTGGGTACAATCGTCATAACATTCAATTTAAACATGTTATCAGTAAGGTACCCCTTTCCCAAATATAAGCCATTCGTAGAAAGTGTAAATTTGTTTTCCTCAAAAACTAGCCTGAAACCATGATTGACTAGTAGAGCGCCAGATACCAAGTTCTTCCGGATGTCAGGAACATGCAACACATTCTGCAAGGTCAGCTCCCTTCCTGAGGTCAGTTTCAGGACCACCTTGCCTGATCCTTCAATCTTCGAGCTGCCGGAGTTTCCCATGAAGAGTTGTTCATTGTTTATTATGGGCACATAGTCGTTAAACATCGTCCTGTTCGCACATATGTGTCGAGTGGCCCCTGTGTCCACCCACCATTCATGCGGATTCCCCACTGCGTTGCATTCAGTCACCACTGCGCAGAGATTTAAATCTTTCATTGCGCCGACCAGATTCGCTTTTGCTTTGGTTTGATTCTGATTCTTTTTGGGCTTTCTGCAGTCACTGCTACAGTGCCCTGGTTTTCCACAGTTATAACACTTACCTGTGAACTTCTTTGCAATCTCCTTGCCCTTGACGTTCACACCCAAAGTGTTATTCCTCTTTTTATTCTTTGCCTCAGCAACATGAGCCTTGGATTGACCAGACTGCGTGGTTGGCTTCCTATCAGCACGACGATTGTCCTCTTCAATTCAAAGCTGGACAATCAAATCCTCCATCTTCATTTCCTTTTGTTTGTGCTTGAGATAGCTTTTAAATTCCCTCCACGAAGGAGGCAGCTTCTCAATCACAGTCGTAACTTAGAAAGATATACTGAGCGTCATGCCCTCCTCTTCCATTTCAGATACTAACATCTGTATTTTTTCAACATGCGAAATGACAGTTTTGGAATCTAGCATTTTATAGTCGAGAAATTTTCCAACTATTAACTTTTTCGTGCCAGCATCTTCAGTGCGATACTTTTTATCTAAAACCGACCACAAAGCTTTTGCAGTTTTATAAGTATAAAATACGCCATAGATAGTATTATCCAGGCAACTCAGAATCAGATTCAAACAACAGAAATTAGTATAGGCCCATGCTTCAGCACCCAACGCATTCTGCATGTTTTGATGTTGATCCTCCACAGGTTCTACCACTGGTGGATCCTCGCTCAGAATCTTGGTCAATCCCAGCGTTGTGAGATAGAACAACATCTTTTGCTGCCATCTCTTGAAGAAACTGTCAACAAATTTTTCCGGCTTCTCCACGTGTGCAGCTGTGGCATCTGAGGCCCTCCGCATGGTGCCAAAGGAACCGTGTTGAACGGCGCACCGGCAGCAACGTTATTGGCCCCGTCAGGTGCAGACACGGAGTGTGCACCGTTAAAGCCTTGAACAGAGTTCAAGCTTTCGTTTTCTATTCCAGTTCAGTTCGATCAAAACGTATAGATCAGAACAGTGTCGGATATAAGAAATGGGTAGAAAGAGACTGCAAATCAGTATAAACACTGCTTTGCGTACAGAATTCGGAAATAGTACAGAAATTAATTGAATCAAATACGTCTTAAGATTGTTGGAAACAATCAATCCTGTACTCAGACACAGTCGTTCGGTGTGTGCGTATGGAAACAGTAAAATAAACCAAACCCGGGACGAGTCAAGGACTCTGTCCTTAAGACGTATTGCTTCGGTATACTGTGCTTAACCGGCATTAGCAACCGTCTCCCAGGATACAACGGGTACCTGTTCAGTTGAGCGGCACTGCTGAACTTGAACTACAGCGAACCTTCGAGTGTCCTGACTTCCCTTGGACGTTATGCAGAAAGCACGAAGATGGATGCAGAAAGCGACGAATGCAGAGGATGAGTGTGTGTTCTGATCGCAAACCCTACCTCTATTTATATAGGAGAGTCAGTTGGAGAATCGGTTACGCAGATGAATCTGTGACCGTCAGATCAAAACCGTAGATGAGCCAGAGCCGTCAGATGAAAACCGACGCATCATCTGTTGGCGATTTGACCCGTTCAAATCTCAGCCGTTAGATGGAAACAGAACTACTCGAAGTGTCGGATGAAAACCACATTCGGTTGGGCGGTTAGGTCAGTTTAAATTTTAGCCGTTAGATCAAAGCTACCTTTTCCGCCACCGTTAGATCAAAACCATTTGATCTTATCGATTTAGAAGAAGACTGTTTAAATCATAACCACTGTTCGATTTAAACCATAACCTATCGTTTGATTTAAATGCTTAATCTTTGGTTACAACCGTGATTTGATTTAAACTCAACCGCGGTTAACACTCGCACTGGACTGGACCCTGAAACGGGGAGTATTTGGACCGCTGCGCAGCTAGGCCTGAAGCCTTTAATTATTTACAAAAAATAATTAATCCAAAAGCCCAAATAAATTTTCTCCAAAAAGATAGAAACCGACACGAGCACACGAGCCACGAGCCCGAGCCCGAGCCAGCCGGATGGGCGGCCGGCGGCGGCGGCGCGCGTGTGGCACTTTCTATGTCTTTCCTCCGGTCAAAAACTTCTCATGGCCCAAGGGCACATCTAAAGTGTCTATTCTAGCCATTTATAAGGGGGCTAAATATGTCCAAATGTCCAATGTGGTATTCCTCCATAAGGGTAATGTGGCCTCCTAAGAATAGGACACATCACCCATTAAACCATGTTTTCCATCTACTTTGAGCATTAATTTCTCATTCACCCGGTATCGTAATTGAGTGATTCCAAAATCTAAAATTAACTACTCGTTACGTAGATAATTAAGGACTAATTAGTTTTCGATTTTCATTATCGAAAACTAATCATAATTAAGCTCAAAGTATGTTGCTAAACCAAGTTTTGCAACCTTCCTTAATGGGCCAAAGCCCAAACTTCCAATTCCTCCAACAAACATATCGAACGGTACAACTTTAAACCTTTCATGATAATTTTTGCTGGATGTTTTATTACATTTATTATTGATTGCCATATATGATTTAAATGTTTGGATTAATTCGAGATACGTGTAATGCGCAGCATGTTGATTAAGTATACACGAATTAATCATGAGGTGGACGTTATGTATGATAATTTTATATCTCACATAGCGTAAAACATCCACATGTTAAGTGATCATCGGGTATGTTCGTAGATGTATAGTGTGGTCTAAAATAAAAACCCTGAATATGTAGAAAGTCATATGGTCAGAGACCGCGATGGATGAGCTCAAAGTGCAACTACCACAAAGTGTACAATGTCTGGTTCCGAGGGATGACAACCCATGTGTGGCTAGTAGATAAATGTTGGTACATAATATCAAATATTAAATAATAATATTATTATTAAATAATATGTAATAGTGGATAAAGATCACTTGATAATATCAACTATATCTTCAGGTGGTTTGACATGAGAAAAACTCTCATCCATAAAGGAAGAGGGTTTGGTTTTAAACACAACTCTGAATCCTATTCCCATCAAGATTTTTCCTCTTCTCCCTCTATATAAAGGAGGAGGGCTTCACCTGAGAAAAGAGGAAAAGTGTGCCAACCTTTTCTATAAAGCCCACACTGCCTAGCCTCTCTTCGGATAAAGCAGTGAATTGTTGAATACTTTGAGGATAAAACAGTGAATTGTTGAATCCATTCAAGGGTGCATCAACAATTGGTGAAAGGTCGTGAATCTTTGGATCACGCCAGATCATCCGTTCAAGGGTGCATCAACAACTGGTGAAAGATCGTGTGAACGGATGCATCAACAATTGGTAAAAGGTCGTGTGAACGGATGCATCAACAATTGGTGAAAGATCGTGATCCAAAAAGGTCGTGTGAACGGATGCATCAACAATTGGTGAAAGGTCGTGAATCTTTGGATCACGCCAGATCATCAACAACAGAGCATACGTGGTGGCAGATCAACATAAAAAATGGAACATGGTAAAATTCCGCATTTTGTTATTTTGCCGAATGATTCAATTAAACAGTTTTATTCGAAGATTTTTAAATAAATCCAACATTAAAACCATGTAAATATAATCGAATTGCAATGCGTGTAACTTTCATACAGTAACCGTAATAAGAAGTACGATAAAAATATAACAAATGATCCAATGTGAATCATACTTTTATCATGCATGGTACAGTGAAAAAGCATTGGGATCAACTTAGTAATGACTGTCTTTCTGATTAGATTTCTTATTATACTAAGATTATTGCATTTCATTATCAATGGTTGAGCAGCATGCTTATTTTTTTAATATCTCTTACTCGAGTTATTCTATTCGTGTTTACTAAATATCTTCATTAATACACTAGTACAACATATTATTATTATTGTGTCATTTATACATGTATATATAGAGACGAGTACTCACTAGAAGCAAACTCTCTATCCCTTAAGATGTGATATTATTTGACTACCTCTCACATTTCTCAGACTCTAACGATAACTTTTATTATTGTTAGAATACACTGGACATATTTCTTGTTTTCATCGTCGTACTCGAGTTATTCAAAATTGTCAAAGGAAAAAGGAAAAAGGAAAAAGGGACCTATATGAAATCAATCAATTATTAACGTCCCTTCTTGGATGATTGAACAGGTGGGCATCTATGAAAGGAAAAGATATTCAATCAAATGTCAAAAACTAATTTTCACCAAAAAAAAATAAAGGAATAAATGCCAAAAAAATATCATATCATCACGCAAACTCTACTACGGTTAAGGACATGAACACAAATAAGGGATTTGATATGTTAGTGATTATAGATGTGTTAAAAAAAAAGAACATATATCTTCAATTTTTGTATGTTATTGGTGAATAAGTAATTAATGATTAATTATTTAAAATTGAAAACATTGACATAATATCATCTCACTGTTCTTTAAGTTGCTTCAATTACTCTTTCTTCCCCAAACCCCCTCCCCCAGCCCTGTCCTTCAACCACCCCTCACCACGCACCCTCACCCCTGCCGAAGAGCATTCTTTTTTTATAGTAATAAACAGGTTCAGATTTAATATCCTAATTTTCTATCATATTTCCCTGTCATATGCGTAAAAACAAAAAGTCTGATTATAAAAAAATTACACCAACTTGTACACATGACAAGAAAGTAATAGCTGACTTAGGACGTAGGTCAGCTGGTACTCAAGTGATAGATTGCATTAAAAATTACCGGTTCGAATCTTGGCAGCCACAGTATGGTTGTTCGGGCCATGTCGTAAACTCCTTATATCGGAGCGGATTTGAACTCAGACACATTGTGAACACCAAATCTTGAGGCCGATGAGTGACCTGATTTAGATCGTTTAGAAAGCTAGTTTAAATTGGTATGGTGGAGACCTCGGAATCAAGGTATGACCTTTTTTTAATGAAGGAATGTAAAGGGTTGTTGTCCCGGTTTGTAGTAGACACCTTGTGTGAATTATCGGATAAAAAGTATTACCAATCTAAAAAGTTGTTTTTGATTTATATAAATCACGATGTTCGTTAAAACTAGAACGATAAGAAGAAAAGGGTTAATGTTATAACCGTGTATTTTAAAAAAAAAGGGATAAAGAAAAAAAAAGAAAAAAAAGAGAAAATAATATGTTTAAATAACTAAATTTTATCCTAATCTATTAATTAACCCTTATCCTTCCCCAAATCTCTCCCTCTCATATTAAACCCTCATTAACCCTAACTTCTCTCCTCTCACTCTCTCTCATTTTCGGCAGCCACCCTCTCCCCTTTCCTCTCTCAATTTTCGGCCATAAGGGATAAAGGAAAAGAAGGATCTTCGATCCAAGATTCAAGAGGAGGAGATCACAACTCCAATCAGATCTTCATCACTCTCGCATAGCTATCAACTCTCGCTAGGAATCGAGGTAGGTGCATCCTAATTACTCCCTCAAAACGGTACGAAGGTTGCATAGGCAAAAAAGGGTATTTTTAGGTGGTGTTGTTGTCGTTAATTGTTGATTGGATCTTGATTATATGCCCCAAGGTGTTCATTTTCCGTTTACGTTGACTTCATTGTGATCTCGTTGTTGTACGTTTCCTTGTGGGGTTGTAAGGTCTTGATGCGTGTAGGGATATGTGGGATGGGTGAAAGGTTGAATGAGATTGAATGAATGGACTGCAGAAATTTCAGAATGAGAATTCTAGAATTCGGGGACATCGATCGATCGACGTCCAGAGGCTGAGGGTTCGACGTGCCTCAGATGGACATCGATCGATCGACGTTTAGAGGGCGAGAGATCGATGTACCTCAGAAGTACATCGATCGATCGACGTCCAGAGGCTGAGGGTTCGATGTACCTCAGATGTACATCGATCGATCGACGTCAACTGAGTGAGGGTTCGACGTGTCTCAGTTGGACGTCGATCGATCGACGTCAGAGGATGACGTCCAACTGTTTTCTTCCCCTTTCCCTTGCATTCATGGCACGTGCATTGCATGAGGTACCCATTGTCTGAGGGCGTGCGTGTTCGGAGGATACGTAGCGTCTATAGGGCGTGGGGGCCGTGATGATACGCAGCATCGGTCGGGCGTGGGTGTCATGTGATACGCAGCGTCTATAGGGCGTGGGTGCCGTGCGAATACGCAGCGTCTATAGGGCGTGGGTGTCTGAAGATACGCAGCGTCTATAGGGCATGGGTGTCGTACGATACGCAGCGTCTATAGGGCGTGGGTGTCCAGAACAGCAAGTGGTGGCTAGAGACCATGACGCTGGAGTTAGGTCCCGGGAGCATGCATTGCATATAGGTCCAGGAGCATTTTGTCTGACATGTTTCTAGTTGCGTATGACACGTTATGTGAACATGCATCACGTACTTGCGCATACATCTTGTGTGGATTGTTTACTTTCCGTATGAGTTATGTCGTGTTGTTTTATGTCGGTTACATGGTGTGTCTTACTTTCCGGTGACATGCTATCTGTCTTATGTGGCTACGTGGTGATATCTTTTTGGGTATGTAAGTTTTGTATTGTTTTGAGAGGCACCTACTGGGTGATTACCATCACTCACCCCTACTATTCCATATGTAGCCGAGACGGAGTATGATTACATCTACGTTGAGGATGGGTCCGATACCGTGGAATGGGCTGAGTGACTCGTAGATACGTGTGCGGCAAGGATGGAGACGGGCTTTTGGTGATGCCATGGGATGACACAGACATTTTAATATTCAGTATTACTTTTGAAAACAATTTCATGCTTTTAAATTTAGACATTTGACCTTGACTTGTAAGGCCTGGTCAGCCTAGAATTACTGTCGTTACTTCCTTAAAGTTCATTAATTTCAAATTAGTGTTGTGACTTATCGTTTCCGCAGAAAGAAAAGGAAAACTTTTCTATGTCAGCACTGACGTGTAGCAGGTTGATGTGACGCCTTGTATTCTCCTGAGTGAGATACGGCGGGTGCACCGTTACCGAGGATGGAGCTCGGGAGCGGGGCGCTACAGGTGGTATCAGAGCCCAGGCTTCAGATACGCCTCGGGAACGTGAGACTAGTTAATCACCCCTAGGATAAGTGATGATCTGTTTTCAAATGATTTTCTTAACTCAAATAAAAGTGAAGTAGACTTAAGCTATGATTGGGATTTTCGGGCGGTGAGTTTTGCTAGCAAGTATACATGATAGGTTACCCCTTTGTCCTCTACTTTTGCCCCTCTTCACAATACTCTTAAATCAATTTTGTCTAATGTGATTTAAATCGTCCGCAGACAATGCCTCCACGACGTGAGCCATCAGGAAACGGTGGAAATGACAGTGACGAACGTCAGGGGCAAGGGGCGATCCCCCAAAACCTGGCGGATACACTGGCTAATCTGACGGCCTTAATAGCCCATCAACAGACGCAGATGGCACAACAATATACTCAGATGACACAGCAACAGGCACAAATTGCCCAAATACTTTAGCACACTCAGCAGCAACAGCAACAACAACCACCACCACCACCTCCACCGCAGCAGGGTTTGAGGTTCTATTACAGGGAGATGCAGAACTCCCGAATACCGATGTTCCGGGGTACCACTCGGCCTGAGGAAGCCGAGATTTGGCTCAAAAACATAACTGAACAGATAAGACTGATACAAGTACCCGTGGATCTGAAAGTGGAGGTGACTACCCCGTTCTTGGAAGGGGAAGCTGAGAGGTGGTGGAACGGGGTGAAACGCAAATTGACTCCACCAGTGACTTGGGAGCAATTTGTTGAGGAATATAAGAAGCACTATGTTCCGGGTAGTGCGATACAGAGAAGGATGGCAGAATTCCAGCTGTTGACACAAGGGTCCATGACGGTTGATCAATACTCTGAGAAATTTCATGAGCTGGGCCAATATATGTCATGCATCATGGACAACGAGGAGGCCAAGATGCTAAAATTCCATACAGGGTTGAGTTTTCGCATCTAGCAGGCGATTGTTTGTGCAGAGACCACCACATTTGAAGGATTGCTGGAGGTATGTCGACGGGTCGAGAGAAATTTGGAAAGAGCAGCTGCACTAGAAAGACTGAAGAGGCCCCATGAGGAGCTGCAGACGGGCAGGTCAGGGAGATGGCTGAAAGTACCTCGGCGCCCTCAGTCCGGACAACCATTCCGGCCAGAACGACAGCAAAGGGCAGCGATTCAGACCCCGATGATTGAGGGTCCGGCACCGACTGATGCACAACCAGTAAGGGCTGCGGCACCTATCCCACGGTGTACACTGTGTGGACGTTTTCATCCGGGACCATGTCGGAAGGATCAGAGAGTGTACTATAACTGCGGGAAGCAAGGACATATTGCTAAGGAATGCTCAGCACCGGCTCAGGTGAACTCGCAGACACAGGCTCAGCAGGGAGGACGAGGCCGGACCAATGCCCGGGTACACGCGATGACGGATGCAGAAGTCGAGGGGTCGGGCGACGTGGTGACGGGTACATTTATTTGAGTACTTAATTTCGAAGTTGGATTAAATTCTAGTTGCTATTGAAGCATGTTGTGTGCTAAACCTTGAAATGTGGTAGGTGTGATTTTAATTAATAAAGTACCAGCAAATGTTCTGTTCGATAGCGGAGCGAGTCACTCGTTCATGGCAAGGAGATTTGCCAAGAAGCTGGATACTTTTCCCGAATGGATTGAGACTCCATATCGTATACAAGCCGCTGGCGACCAAGTACTCGTGTCTCATCATCGATACAATGGATGTGAATTGGAGATTAATGGTTTGCAGTTCTCTGCGACTTTGATACCGATTCAGATGTTCGACTTCGACGTTATTCTGGGCATGGACTTCTTGGCGGAGTATCATGCAAATATTGATTGCCGGCAACTCCAAGTTAGCATGAAGACACCAGAATTGGGGGAAACTATCTTTCAAGGGAATCCTAAATTAAAGAAGGTGCCCCAGAAGCTTTATTTAACTGCAGCTCAGGCATTTAGAGCGCTAAAGAAAGGAGGAGAAGGATTCTTGATTTACTCAATGGGTGCTGAACAAGAGGTTCCGCAGATCGACCAAATCCCTATGGTAAAGGAATTTACAGATGTCTTTCCCGAGGAGTTACCAGGACTGCCACCAGAAAGGGAGGTAGAGTTCGAGATCAATCTCATACCCGGTGCAGAACCCATATCCAGGGCACCCTACCGCATGGCTCCAGCAGAGCTCAAGGAGTTGAAGGAGCAGTTACAAGAACTGCTGGACCGTAAGTTTATTCGACCCAGTGTATCACCCTGGGGTGCTCCAGTCCTGTTCGTGAAGAAGAAGGATGGGAGCATGAGACTATGTATAGACTACCGGGAACTCAACAAGATCACTATCAAGAACAAGTATCCATTACCTCGAATTGAAGATCTCTTTGATCAACTACGGGTAACGATAAGTTAGAACTATAATTTGAACTTTTCGATTACTTGATAAAATTTCACCACTAACGAAATTTATTCCAGGGGGCTAGAGTATTTTCCAAGATCGATTTGCGATCCGGTTATCACCAGTTAAGGATCAAATCAGGAGATACAGCCAAGACCGCCTTCAGAACACGCTATGGCCATTATGAATTCTTGGTTATGCCTTTTGGGCTAACCAACGCCCCAGCCGCCTTTATGGATCTAATGAACACAGTATTTCGGAAACAACTGGACAAGTTCGTAGTTGTGTTCATAGACGATATCCTTGTATATACCCCTGACGAGGATACTCATGCGGAGCATTTGAGAGAGGTTCTAGAGACCCTTCGGAGAAGCAAATTGTACGCCAAGTTCAGTAAGTGTGAGTTCTGGTTGAAAAGCGTAGCCTTCTTGGGTCATGTGGTCTCTGAAGAGGGAATTTCTGTGGACCCAAAGAAAGTGGAGGCGATCACCGAATGGCCTAGGCCTACTAATGTGACAGAGGTAAGAAGTTTTCTTGGACTGGCTGGGTACTATAGGAAGTTTGTCGAGGGCTTCTCATCGATTGCAGTGCCTCTGAGCCGGTTGACACAGAAGAAGTCAAAGTTCGAATGGACCACCGAGTGTGAGCAGAGCTTCGCCGAGCTAAAAAGGAGATTGACCACGGCCCCTGTTCTTGCTCAGCCCTCCGCGTCAGAGGGATTTGTCATTTATAGTGACGCATCGAAGGACGGGATAGGTAGATGTATATAATTTCAAGTTGATTTTGTATACAACCAGAGATGTGGTCTAACTTTTGTATTTCAGGATGCGTACTAATGCAAAACGGCAAGGTCATTGCGTATGCTTCGAGACAGCTAAAGCCCTATGAGCTGAATTATCCGACGCATGATTTGGAACTTGCAGCGGTGGTGTTCGCACTGAAAATCTGGCGCCACTATCTATATGGAGTGAAGTGCGAGGTGTTCACTGATCACAAAAGCCTTAAGTATCTGTTCACGCAAAAGGAGCTGAACATGCGCCAAAGGAGATGGTTGGAATTATTGAAAGATTATGATTTAACCATCTGCTATCATCCAGGGAAGGCCAATCGAGTTGCTGATGCCTTAAGTAGGAAGTCGAGCCATGCACGGCAGGCTACTCTAGAAAAAGAGATGGCGGAATTTGATTTGGACCTTGTAGATTCTACTGCAGATATTCTGGCCACGCTAATTATCACTCCAACCTTGGTAGACCAGATTAAGGAAGCACAGAAGAACGACGCAACAATTAGAGAAATACGAGAAAGAATGTTAACCAGCCAAGTGGATGGATTTCAGGTTCATGATGACGGCAGTATGTGGTACCAAGGAAGATTGTGCGTACCTGATGTTGAGAATCTTAGGAGGGAGTTGTTGAAGGAGGCACATAATTCGAGACTGTCCATTCACCCTGGTGCTACGAAAATGTACAATGATCTAAAGAGACACTATTGGTGGAATGGCATGAAGAGGCACATTGCCGAGTTTGTGGAAAGGTGCCTTGTTTGCCAGCAAGTTAAGGCAGAACATCAAAGACCAGATGGACTGATGCGACCTCTAGAGATACCCGAATGGAAGTGGGAGCATGTAACGATGGACTTTGTGGTTGGACTCCCGAAGACCAGAAATGGGAATGATGTGATATGGGTAATTGTGGATCGACTGACTAAGTCCGCTCATTTCTTGCCTATTCCCACCGGGCTTACAATGGAGAGGTTGGTAACTATGTACATTGATAACATTATTTGCCTCCATGGAGTGCCAGTCAGCATAGTATCCGACCGTGATCCGAAGTTTACATCCCAGTTCTGGGCGGCGTGTCAGAAAAAGATGGGGACTGAGTTGCGACTGAGCACCGCTTTTCACCCCAAGACGGACGGTCAATCTGAGAGGACCATTCAGACCTTGGAGGACATGTTGAGGGCATGCGCATTGGATTTCAAAGGGAACTGGGACAGCATGCTTAAGTTAATAGAGTTCTCCTACAACAACAGCCATCACAGTACCATAGGTATGGCACCATTTGAGGCCTTATATGGACGAAAGTGTAGGTCACCTGTGCATTGGGACGAAGTTGGTGAACGTAGGTTGACGGCTCCAGAAATAATCGAGCAAACTAAAGAACAAGTGAAACTAATTCGTGAACGTCTTAAGACGGCTCAAGATAGAAGCAAGAGTTGGGCCGACACGAAGAGACGACCTTTAGAGTTCAAGGAGGGAGAAAAAGTCTATCTTAAAGTGTCACCCATGAAGGGTGTGACACGGTTTGGAGTTAAAGGGAAGTTGAAACCGCGTTATATTGGACCTTATGAGATACTCGAAAAGGTTGGAGACCTAGCTTACAAACTGGCATTACCTCCGATGTTGGCTCAGGTGCACAACGTGTTTCACGTCTCGCAGTTAAGGAAGTATGTCTCCGACCCGAGTCATGTGTTGGATGCACAACCCCTTAAGATTAGACCCGATGCGTCATATGAAGAGGTACCGATACGAATTCTGGATCGCAAGGACCAAGAACTCAGAAGAAGGATTATTCCCTATGTCAAGGTTCAATGGAGCAATCACCGGGAGAACGAAGCGACATGGGAGCTGGAAGAACAAATACGTGACCGTTACCCCCATCTCTTTGATTAAGGTACGGCAAGTTTCGGGGACGAAACTTTTTGTAAGGAGGGTAGGATGTTATAACCGTGTATTTAAAAAAAAAAGGGATAAAGAAAAAAAAGAAAAAAAAGAAGAGAAAATAATATGTTTAAATAACTAAATTTTATCCTAATCTATTAATTAACCCTTATCCTTCCCCAAATCTCTCCCTCTCATATTAAACCCTCATTAACCCTAACTTCTCTCCTCTCACTCTCTCTCATTTTCGGCAGCCACCCTCTCCCCTTTCCTCTCTCAATTTTCGGCCATAAGGGATAAAGGAAAAGAAGGATCTTCGATCCAAGATTCAAGAGGAGGAGATCACAACTCCAATCAGATCTTCATCACTCTCGCATAGCTATCAACTCTCGCTAGGAATTGAGGTAGGTGCATCCTAATTACTCCCTCAAAACGGTACGAAGGTTGCATAGGCAAAAAAGGGTATTTTTAGGTGTTGTTGTTGTCGTTAATTGTTGATTGGATCTTGATTATATGCCCCAAGGTGTTCATTTTCCATTTACGTTGACTTCATTGTGATCTCGTTGTTGTACGTTTCCTTGTGGGGTTGTAAGGTCTTGATGCGTGTAGGGATATGTGGGATGGGTGAAAGGTTGAATGAGATTGAATGAATGGACTGCAGAAATTTCAGAATGAGAATTCTAGAATTCGGGGACATCGATCGATCGACGTCCAGAGGCTGAGGGTTCGACGTGCCTCAGATGGACATCGATCGATCGACGTTTAGAGGGCGAGAGATCGATGTACCTCAGAAGTACATCGATTGATCGACGTCCAGAGGCTGAGGGTTCGATGTACCTCAGATGTACATCGATCGATCGACGTCAACTGAGTGAGGGTTCGACGTGTCTCAGTTGGACGTCGATCAATCGACGTCAGAGGATGACGTCCAACTGTTTTCTTCCCCTTTCCCTTGCATTCATGGCACGTGCATTGCATGAGGTACCCATTGTCTGAGGGCGTGCGTGTTCGGAGGATACGTAGCGTCTATAGGGCATGGGGGCCGTGATGATACGCAGCGTCGGTCGGGCGTGGGTGTCATGTGATACGCAGCGTCTATAGGGCGTGGGTGCCGTGCGAATACGCAGCGTCTATAGGGCGTGGGTGTCTGAAGATACGCAGCGTCTATAGGGCATGGGTGTCGTACGATACGCAGCGTCTATAGGGCGTGGGTGTCCAGAACAGCAAGTGGTGGCTAGAGACCATGACGCTGGAGTTAGGTCCCGGGAGCATGCATTGCATATAGGTCCAGGAGCATTTTGTCTGACATGTTTCTAGTTGCGTATGACACGTTATGTGAACATGCATCACGTACTTGCGCATACATCTTGTGTGGATTGTTTACTTTCCGTATGAGTTATGTCGTGTTGTTTTATGTCGGTTACATGGTGTGTCTTACTTTCTGGTGACATGCTATCTGTCTTATGTGGCTACGTGGTGATATCTTTTTGGGTATGTAAGTTTTGTATTGTTTTGAGAGGCATCTACTGGGTGATTACCATCACTCACCCCTACTATTCCATATGTAGCCGAGACGGAGTATGATTACATCTACGTTGAGGATGTGTCCGATACCGTGGAATGGGCTGAGTGACTCGTAGATACGTGTGCGGCAATGATGGAGACGGGCTTTTGGTGATGCCATGGGATGACACAGACATTTTAATATTCAGTATTACTTTTGAAAACAATTTCATGCTTTTAAATTTAGACATTTGACCTTGACTTGTAAGGCCTGGTCAGCCTAGAATTACTGTCGTTACTTCCTTAAAGTTCATTAATTTCAAATTAGTGTTGTGACTTATCGTTTCCGCAGAAAGAAAAGGAAAACTTTTCTATGTCAGCACTGACGTATAGCAGGTTGATGTGACGCCTTGTATTCTCCTGAATGAGATACGACGGGTACACCGTTACCGAGGATGGAGCTCGGGAGCGGGGCGCTACAGTTAATGTATGACTTTTCAAACAAGACGCAAAAGGTGAAGAATGAAGAAAGAAAAAATTTCAACCCGCAATAAGCAATCTCCATCCGTGGAAAGTGACTTACATAGTTACATTTGTGGAGCAGAAATCTTCTTTCTAGTCAAACAAAAAGGATTCTACGTGAGTTTATTACGACCATGCCTTTTCAAAAGAGAAGAATATATCCTACTTTTTGGATGTTCCAAAAGTAACCAAAAGCTTTTGTTCTTTGTTATCTACCGTATACTTGTAATAATTAGTTTTACAATATTATTCGAATATTTCTCTCTTTTTACAACTTTTGCTGTTCACCTTCCAACCAAAAAAATAAAATAAAATTTGTAGTTTCTGTCAGAGCGTGCCTTGGGCAAACATGCAAAGTGTCGAGAGAGGGATACATGCTCATTTACACACAAATAGGGCTCTATACGAGTCGAACGAGCCGTGCATCGTATTGTTCAAATTCGGTTCATTTAACTTAGCGAACAAGCTGAACTTGCCCGTTTATTTAAACAAACATATTTAATTGTTCAACCCAGTTCGTTTAAATCACGAACAACATTAACGAGCCAAATATCTTAAACGAACAGTGTCAATTACCGAGTTCGAACAGAAAAAAATGGTTCAAACTCAGTTCATTAACCCTTTAGCCAAGCCAAGCTCGAGCTCGAGCCGAACAAGCCGAACATACCGAACGTCTCTGTTTGCTTACATGCCTACACACAGGTGAAAAAGAAACGAAGGACATTTAAGCAAAACTATATTTCAAGGACATAGATCTCAACTAAGAAGAGCTTAGTGTCCGTTTGTTCTTCCATTTTTATTTTTCATTGTACGTTTTTTTTTGTTATTTTTTTACGATGATGTAAGTAAATATTTGCATTTTTATTTTTGACTTATCAAAATAGGTTATTATTGTATCATTTGTGTATGTATATATAGAGTGATGGTCTTACTGGAAGCAACCTTTCTATCTCTTGGAATGAAGATATTGTTTGTCTGTCTCTCACCTCTTCAGACACTAGCGATACCTTTTGGTGTTGTTGAGATATATTAGGTATGATTGTTGTTGTTGTTTGACTTATCAATATAGATAAATAAAATTATTTAATATGATACTTGCTTGATCTTCATAACACGTTCTTTAATATGAGATACTCAATTTTCAAAAATACTATCATCAATTTCTGTATAAATTATTTATTTCACATAACTAAAATATAAAAATAAAAAAGTCAATTTAAACTTTATTAAAAAGACAAACAAACCCTTGGATTTCCTTTCACTCTTCTAGACAATAAGTAATTACTGTTATTTTTTTAAAAATTTAACCACATATAAATTTAGATATATTCGAACTCTGGTTACACATATGAAAAAATGCAACAGTAATATCATTAAACCCAATTGTAATAATTTTCCATACCATAAGTTCTTGTTCTCCCCCCCACCCCCTTCTCTTCTCCTGAAGCAGCCTCAAAGATTTTTTGCAAAATTATTAATTGTTCCCACAGCTGCAAACGTATTAGTATCTGGGATAGGATCCCCTCACCGCTCCTCTTCACCGCGTGCGTGACTGCGCGACATGTGGCAAAAAGGAGAGGTGGTGAGACTGGGTGAGGATAACCCTCATCCAGCCTCACCACCCCCTACTGCTACCACATGTTGCGTTCTGGGCCGCGCGGTGACTCGCCGCGCGGTGAGGAGATCTCATCCCTTAGTATCTTAAACTAACTCCATGAGGGGAAAACACTACAATAAAAGCGAGTTCTTCAAAAGATGAACGCATTAAATATACCAACTACCTTTCTAATCAATTTTTTAAAACTTTGTCAGAGAAAAGATTTGACCTTACACATAAACGGCGTTCGTGTATATTAGACTCTCATGTTTGTATAGAGTTCGGAAAAAAGCCGGTCGCTTCGTAATATGATGTACGCAGCCTTACCTTACCCTTTATGTAAGAGGATGTTTATACGGGTCAAACTCATGATTTCAAAGTCAAAAAGCACCAACCTTGCCAGTTGCTCGAAAACTCGTCCTCATCTAGCCTTATACATACAAATATTGAAAGCATTCATATTTCCACTTGTCAAGTTTGCGAGTAAAGCTGATACATGACATGAAACCTGACTTCTGCAGGTTTGAGTATCTATTTACATACACACGAAGAAAACGGATCAAGTATGACTTTTGGAACTTTGATACCTAAAACCTAAAACACACGAAACGCGACATTTTTGCAGTCCCTAACCGCAACAAACATTTTGGCCGAATTTCCTCAGGCAAATGGGAGAGTAAATTGAATAATCGTGTGAAACGGCACAATTATTATTCAAATTTTAAGCAGTGTGTGAAACTACATGCAGATGCCAGTGCCACACACACCAACCAATGTCTCCACCCAACTCTTCTGACAAAATCTTATATCTACATTATAAATCCATGTTTTTTTCCATCACTTTTAAATTATAGTTACCAAAACTACACTACCATCACTATAGAAACCATTAAACGCGATCCTTGTAACAGATGATCAGAGAAATTAAATATTATGATAAGAAATGAGACATGGAATTGGTTTGGTGAGGGTTTTTCTGTCAGTCAGGTGAGGGCTTCTAAAAGACCATAAAAGCCATTGAGGAAAGGAGGAAAGGCCTGCGGCCAAATGATTATGAGACAATCAAGAACAAAAACTAATCTTATGAGACAATTAAGACAAAAACTCATCAGGAGCAAATGCTTCAAGTCATCAATTGGTCAATACTGAAACCATTTTCTTCCTTAACCAACCACAGGATGTAGCAGCCAGCTAAGGGATGCGGCTTCGGTAGTGAAAAGGGATGAAATGCTCCGACCGCAAAGAACGGAAGAAGGGGAAACGGTGAAATAAATTAGGGATAGGGTTACTGCCATCTAGATACTGAGTTAAACATTTTAACTTCAAATCTAATAGAGCGCGCGCGCACACATATATATATATATTATAAATTGTGGTTCAGGTAGAGTACGTTGCAGGTTTCTATGCTATACGTATACCCGTCTGCCTGCTATGGGTTTTAAAATTTGCGATCCATACTTGACTCTTACCCGAACCTGACAGCCTCAAACGGTTCGGAACGGATCATATATCCATTAAGTTAGGTATAATTGCCATTCGTATTTTTCTTTTTCTCCATATTCCCTGATCTTTTTTGCCTGTTCCACATCTTTCTACTACTTTCATCTCTTCTTCCTTTTCAACCGTTCCATTGTAAAACCTTTGATAATTTAACAATCTACACCTTCCTCCGAAACTGCATTGCAATCTTACTTTACCGTCCTACCTTGTAACACCACAAAAACAAAAGCCTATAGCGACAGACAAAAAACGTCGCTATTTCGTCGCTACAGGCATATAGCGACGAAATAGCGACGAAAAATGAATGTCGTTATACGACTTGTCGCAAAGCAAATTTCGTCGGCAATGCGTCGCTGTATTGTGACGAAAAAAATTGCGTCGGTGTATCGTCGCAAAACTGCGACGAGAAAATGTCAGGTCTGCGACCTTTTTTCTGTTGTCGCTGTTTCGTCGGTAAATTATTTCGTCGCTATTTCGTATTTTTTATTTTTTTATTAATGTTCTGCGACAAAGAATTTCGTCGCAAAATTTCGTCGGTATATGTTTTAACGTCGCTATTTATTATTTTTTTATTTTTTGTTTCCGTTTTATTTCGTCGCAAAATGTCGTCGTTAATATGTCTTTTCGTCGCTAATTTTAAATTTTTGTTTTTTTATTTCCGATCTGCGACAGACCAATTTCGTCGCCGGTTCGTCGGTATTTGTTATTTTTAAAAATATTAAATTTACTAATAATTATTTTAAATACATTATTTAATATTAAATTTTAAATTTTTTTTGATTTATTAATAATATTAATACATTATTAATTAAAAAGTTTTTATTATTATTATTTAATTTCTATAATATATTTTATTTTGTATATTAAATCATTTGTACAAATATTATACAGTAATACGGTATTTGCGCATTCAAGTTCGTATAATTAAACAACACAAACAAAATAGAATCCGTAAAATTGTCAGATAGAATATATAAAAGTACAAAGAAAATGTCAATACAACAAATGAAATAGACTGTACAAACAATGAAAAAATAAAAAACTATGAAGAGGAAGATGGAGGGGGATCATGCGGAGAAGAGTGACCATCAGGAGGGCGGGGCTGAGGCTGAGGCTGAGGCTGCGAGGAGTTGGAAATGAAAGTCATGACGACCTGCGACAGCTGGAAGATTTGCTGGTTCGTTGCCTGCTGCACCTGCATCGTCTGATGCTGCGCCTGCTCAAACGCATGCTGAAGCGCCTGCTGAAGCGCCTGCTGCATCGCCTGCTGCTGCGACTGCAGTGCCTGTAAACTCTCCTCTTGCCTCGTCCTGATGGACTCTATCTCACGCTGCAGCGCCGCATTATCTGCTTCCAGGCGCGAAATATCCTCTGGCGTCGCAGAAGGCGCGGAGGTGCTGGCCTCAGAGGAAGCACCTGGATGCAGAACTTCGGAAAAGAATCGCGGCGCTGCTGATCCAACCCCGTACACCTCCTTCTTCTTCTTATTCTGAGGGCCGACGGTCCGAACCGCATCCCAATAAGCGCGGTTCTTGTCGGCCTGTTCGCCCCTATCTGCGAGTAATCTGTTGTACTCGTCCTGAAATGAGAATATGAATTGTTATGGTTTAGCAATAAAACAAACTAAGGAAAAAAACAAATGATATCGTAGTCTACTTACACTGATGTCGCGGGCCTTCGTCGTGATCCAGTCCTCCGTTCCGTCGGAGGCTCTCTTCCGATGCGTCTTGTAGAAGAGATCGTAGGAGGCTGGCCACTCCCCCGTCTCCTGGTGCTGAAAGAATGAAATAAAATATGTTAGTGATATGCAGAATTTTTAAAAATTTCGGCATGACCTATTCGTTTATCGGAGGTATCCCGGCCTTAAAGGCCTCTCCCAAGTCAAATCACATGTACCACTTAAAGTAACCATATACGAATACCAAAAAACAACAGCGCAACATAAGTAATCAACGAATATAGATAATCCACTTAACTAACTGAATGTAAATAATCCACTTAAGTCGATGAATGTAAATAATCCAATGAAATCAATGAAGGTGGTTATAATCCAATATTAAAATACTCACCATAGAACGCATCGTGGTGGCGTGGGAAACCGAACCACCTGAGTGTGTGGCAGGTGCTGGGCCCTGTACGTTGCCGCTGCGCCGGTTCGCCGCGTTCCGGGCGCTGCGGGCTTGGTAAGCAGGGTCCCTCCACCCTTCTACCCACGCCGCCCAGACGGCCTCGGATACGTAGGCAGGCCTTATCCACGTGGGGTCACGCTCCGACTTGGTCTTGAGGGAGTTGACGAAGTCCCCGTAGCGTTTGGCGGCCCTATGCCGCCAGGCCTGCTCCACGTCGCGGGCGATGTCGGCTGGCCAGCTGTACGACTTCTGCAATTATCATACGGAGGAATAATAAAAGTGTGGTTAGAAAAGTAATGATTGATTACGCATCAAAAAGTGAAATTTATCAAATTTGAATACCTGAAACTCATCCCAGTAGAACCTACGTGTCTCCGGGGTGACACGGCCCCAGGTATATCCAGATGGGTCAAGCCTCAGGTGGAAGGACCGGGTGATGCAACCGGAAAGCGCGCCATTGTCCGATCCAAAGCTGAAAGAGTTTAAGTTGTTAGGAAAAAATAACGCGTGAAATATATTTGAAAACATGTTAAATAAATTAATCATTACTTACGTATGGGTATCATTTGACCAAGGGAGGGGACGACGCCCTGATATGACACCCTGGTCCGATGCCGCATCAGACGCCGGATGAGGTGCTGAAACGCTGGGTGTGGGTGGCGTCGTATGTCTGGGGGGTGCGGACATGTCGGCAGACCGTAAAAGGTCTGAGTCCGCAGCCAGAGCGGCGGTCGAAACCGAGGCATACGTATCATGCTGATGAATGAACGCATCGAACTCTCCTTGAAGGTCCTGTGTAGATGGTGGGTATGTGGATCTCGTCGGTAAACCGTCACTAGCCATCAGATCTGAGAGGAACATATTAATAATTTTTAAACGGAAGTTTCCCAGCCTTAATGGCCTCTCCAAAGACAAATGCAAATCATACCGAAAATCATATGCAAACCTCTTACAAAACAGTTTGTACATGCATCATTCATTGGCCAAGCACACCACATTTCAACTAATTCAACCTTAACAACAATATTGGTGCATATATACCATATATACCCGTATATACCCGTACATACATATATATACCATATACATATATACCCGTATATACATATATATACCCGTATATGCATATATATATATATATACCGTATATACATATATATACCATATACATATATGTACCAAAAATAGATTATATAATTATAAATATATTTAAATAGGAAAAATATATATACATACATAATTCTACCAAAAAAAAAACAGTTTCTAATAATTTTACATATATTTATATACAAAAATTACAAAAGATATATTACAAATCTATTAAAAACAGTTTTTACAAATTTAACTATATTTAAATACGAAATTAAATATATGTACCGTATATATGTACCGTATATATGTATTTGTGCGTGTATATATGTATTAAAAACATATACATACATATACCGTATATATGTATATGTGCGTGTACCGTATATAAGTATATGTGCGTGTATATATGTATTAAAAACATATACATACATATACATATACATATACATACATTTACAAATCTATTAAATACATATACATACATATACATACATATACATATACATACATACGGTAATTGCAATAAAAACGAAATACATACATATACATATACATACATACGGTACATACATACATATACATAAAAACGAAATATACATATACATATACATATACATACATGCGGTACATACATACATGCGGTACATACATACATACGGTACATACATACATATACATAAAAACGAAATATACATATACATTTACATACATACGGTACATACATACATACGGTACATACATACATATACATAAAAACGAAATATACATATACATATACATATATATACGGTAATTGCAATAAAAACGAAATAGGAAGAAAAACTAACCGGAGAGGGGAGGTCAACGGAGAGGAAGCTCGTCGGGGGGGGTTCGCCGGAGGGGATTTCTTCGCGAGGGGGGGTTTTCGCCGGAGGGAGGGGAGGTTTTCGCGGGGGGAGGGAAATGGAGAAGAAGAAGGGAATTTTAGCTTATATCTATGAAATTTTGCGACGACATAGCGACGGAAGTTCCGTCGCTATTTAGTTCGTCGCTATTTTTCATGGTCGTCGTTATTTCAAATTTAGCGACGAAACATTTCGTCGGTAACTCGTCGGTGTTATCATTTTCGAAAAAAAAATAATACAAAATATAAAGTAGTATATACATGAATATAAGTACATCAACACATACACACTTTCATATAAAGAGGTACATAAAAAATTTTGGCTAACGTCAATCTTCCTGGTCATCTGCATCCTCATACGCATCTTCATCTTCGTCTTCATCTTCATCTTCATCTACATGCTCGTCGTCCTCTTCATCCTCGTATTCGTCTTCGACTACGTCTTCAATATTGTCAGACGGTTGTATGTTGAGATGAATTTCGATAAAACCGCCGTTGGGGTCATTTAGAGGGAGGTCGTGCAGTTGAACATGTGTCGTATCTAGAACGGACGGGTTTTCTTCTTGAAATGCGGCGTCCATACCATCTGAAACTGTCTGTATACTCACATCAAACTTGCTCGATTTCACTTTGCACACGGCTCGCCAGTCTTTTGAGCTCGCATTCATCCTCGTTGTTGGATACGATAGATAGTACACCTGGGACGCTTGACTAGCCAAAACGTATGGATCGTATTTTCTGTACCGTCGCCCTTGGTGTATGTCTACCAACTTATATTTGTCGTGGACCTTTGTGCCAACGCGATAACCTTCTCGAGTTGGATCGTACCATTCGCACTTGAATAGGACCACCCGCTTTATAGGCAATGCGGGATATTCGAGCTCAATGATGTCAGTAAGGTAGCCGTAGAAGTCATCCTCGTCCGGGCTATTGTCATAACGCTTGACACACACTCCGCTGTTCTCCGACGATTTTCGGCTGGCATGGGAGACTGTGTGGAATCTATACCCGTTGACAAAACACATGTCGTGTCGCGTGACTCTGTTCAATGGACCCTCGGCTACTGGCGTCAGAATGTAACCGTACTCATCGTCAGCCAGATGACCTTTGCTCGCCTGTAAAAGGACAAGTAAGTATACATCAACGGGGCAATAAATGTGTATCACATATCGTACACGTAACAGGCAAATACTAAACTTACATGCCACCTGAACCAATCAGCAAACTTGGAATCTAACTCATTGTTTATTGCATCGCTCGATATACCCGGTGAACGGTGTTGCAATAAATCAACGAACAAGCTGAAGCAAATTACGAATGAGTACCCTGTATATCTTTGTAACATAATGGATAGAGTATCGCAAGGTATTTACAAAATAAAATGGGAAATCGTTTATACCTCTGGAAACGGTCGACTTGACGGCAGTTGCGCAGAACATAAGAATGAGCAATCTTCAGCTCGCTGTCCCCCAATATCGTTTCCTTTCCCTGTCCGTGAAATCTGATCGGTTGTGTGAATATTGGGAGGACACCGGATCTGGAAATGCCGTCGTCGTTCCGGGGAACATCTCTGCACCTCGACGGGACATCTGGCTCGAAGTAATGAGACACGAAGGTCGATGCTTCCTCCGTCAGATAGGCATTGCACATAGAGGCCTCGACTTTCGCCTTGTTCTTGATGTTCAGCTTCAAATGCCTGAGATATCTGTTCATATAGTGAATATATGTTCAAATGCATATCGCTTAGACACATAAGAATGTCATGCACATAAAAAAGAGTACCTCTCGAACGGATACATCCACCTGTACTGAACAGGACCACCAACACGTGCCTCGTATGGTAGATGAACTGGCAGGTGTTCCATTGAATCAAAGAAGGCCGGAGGGAATATAGTTTCCAGCTTGCATATGATCACTGGGATTTCGCCCTCCAGCCTTGACATATCATCCGCCCTGAGTCTCGTGGTTGTAAGACATCTGAAGAACAGACTCATCTCGGTAATTGCCTCCCATACATTGGTTGGAAGCAGCTCGCGGAATGCAATGGGCATCAACCGTTGCATGAACACGTGACAGTCGTGGCTCTTCATCCCGTGCAAACCGCGTTTATTCACGTCGATGTTCTTCGACAGGTTCGAAACATGGCCATCAGGAAATCTAGCCGTCCCTAGCCACGATAACAACGCACTGACCTGCTCCGCATTCAGCGTGTACGAGGACTTCGGCATGTATGATGTGCCAACGGGATGCAGCTCCGGTCGCATGTTGAGGTCGCGCATATCAAGTCGTGCCTTCGAATTGTCTTTTGTTTTTCTTGGCACATTCAGCACTGTATTGAAAATGTTGTCAAACACGTTCTTCTCAATATGCATGACATCCAGGTTATGTCGGATCATATTGCTCTTCCAGTACGGAAGCTCCCAGAATATGCTTCTCTTCTTCCACCCGATACAGTAACGAGCCAGGTCTTCGTTGTGACTGCCGTCCGGATCATCAGCGACCCCCACGAATCCACAACTGTCTATCTCCTGCAGCACCTCTGCACCCGTGAGGAGCTCGGGCTTTGTGTCCTTAACGACAATGCCAGGCATGAACGCCGTCACGTTCCTTCTGTACGAATGACGTCTGGGCAGGAACTTCCTATGGCTGTCGAACCAGCTTATCTTACGTCCATGTTTCAAGGACATCGTCTTCGCTTGCTTCATGCAGCAAGGGCAAGCGTATTTCCCCGCTGTGCTCCACCCCGACAACATAGAATAAGCCGGGAAGTCACTGATCGTCCACATCAGCGCGGCGCGTAGCTGGAAGTTTTGTTTAGTCGATACATCGAACGTCTCCACGCCAAACTCCCATAACCACTTCAGCTCCTGTATCAACGGCTGCAGGTATAGGTCGATCTTCTGTTTCGGATTCCTAGGACCTGGTGCGATCACAGTCAAGAACATGTAAGGCTTCTTCATGTACATCCAAGGCGGTAGATTGTACGGCGTCACGATTACAGGCCACGACGAATACTGCTCTCCCGACTGTCCAAACGGGTTGAACCCGTCGGTGCATAAACCCAACCTAACATTCCTTGTCTCCGACGAAAAACCCGGATGCGTCGCATCGAACGTCCTCCAAGCTTCGCCGTCAGATGGATGGCACATCTCACCGTCTTTCGTGTAGTGCTCCGCGTGCCACCTCATCTGGCTAGCTGTGGCACCGGATGCGTATAGCCTCTGCAGTCTAGGGGCGAGAGGTAAATAGTAAAATTGTTTTCTTGGCACGTTCCGGTTTCTTTTGTTCGTTCTCCACCTGCTTGTCCCACAGACCCTGCACATGTCTTTATCCTCGTTGATGCCCCAGTATATGATGCACCCCTCTGAACAACAATCGATTTTCTGAACCGGCAGTCCCAACGCCTGCAGCTGTTTCTTCGTCGAATAAAAACTGTCGACCATTGTGTTCCCTTCAGGAAGAGATTCCCTCATCAGCTGACACATCCCATCGTACAATCTCTCCGTCATGCGGTGTTCCGTCTTCATGCTCGTCATCCGACCGATCATGGACATCTGTGTGTGACTACCGCAACCAGGATACAGCGGCGTGTTGGCGGCGTTCAGCATCTCAAAAAACTGTCTCGCCTGAGGGTTCGGATCTTCCTCCACGAATGTACGCGGCTGTTCATCCGGATCCTGCATTTGTAACAACTGCTCTCCGGTAAATGCGCCAGCGGCTGCGTCTGTCACCATCTGCATGTATGGGTTGTGAGATCCCTCGCCTATTTCTTCGGCATTAACCTGACCGGGTCCCCCTTCGACGTGTACAGTTGCAGATGTAGACGCCCCCTCATATTCGCCGTGACAGTACCATGTATGGTAATTGTGGACGAAACCTTGTTTCAATATGTGAACCCTCACGTCACCCGGATCCTTATATTTACGGTTCTTGCATTTCTTGCACGGACATCTAATCTGCGTTCCACTTTCATTACTCGTCGCAAAATCAATAAATTCTTCGAGACCTTCAACAAATCTAAAACACCACTCCCCGTTGTTTACTCTCTGGTACATCCACTTTCTATCGCTTCTCCTCGGATCCATTTTCTCGCTACACCTTGAAACTAACAGCAGCTATCTTTTTTCGTGTGTAGAAAAAATCAAAATTCCACACTTCTGTATTTTCGTTCAAAATTGATGATTGATGTGTTTGAAATGAGAGAAGAATGGGAGAAGAGAAGAAGAGAAGAAGAAAGACAATGGTTTTATCGTTCCCAGTAAGCACACAATACCGACGACTTAGCGACGAACGGCGACGAACAAGAAACACAAATCCCGGAGACAAACAAACACATATACCGACGACTTAGCAACGAACATCGACGAACAAGAAACACAAATCCCGGAGACAAACAAACACATATACTGACGACGTACCGACGACCAGCGACGAAACACGTCGTTTGATATGCTTTTACCGACGAAGTACCGATTACATTGCGACGCAAAACGTCTCTTCATTCCGTACGACGTGTTTCGTCGCTAAGTCGTCGGTACGTCGTCGGTAAACGACAGTCCGTCCAGTTCCCCATGCTTACAACTTACGATGTTTTGCGTCGCTAATTCGTCGCTATGTCGTCGCTGATTTCACTATATAGACAGTGGATCAGCGTGTGCCCACAACAACATATAAAACAACTATTTTATAATCCAAAATGGTTCGTACTAAAGCGCAAGAACGACGTGGTGGACGTGGTGGTAGGGCGGCAACACCGCCAACTGAAGTGCCTTCTTCTTCAACTGTTCCTCCCCCACATCCTCCCCCACCAGAGCCCTCTGAGCCTCGCCGGGATCGACAAATTGTCGAACTCCAAACAGAAGTACGAGATCTGTGGAAAATGTTAGATGAGGTGAGGGCGCATGTCACGGTTCAGGAAGAGCGTCTCGACTGCATAGATAAAAGGCAGATGCGGATTAAATCCAAATCTGCACAGTTGAGACACCAACTGAAGGCGTGTGCGGAGAGTATAGCTTCTCTCTGTTCGGATGACGAACAGTGAGTGGCTACTCTTCGCTATTTAGCTTTTTTTAAATATTTCTTATTATATTTTGTAATTTTTAATTTTTAATTTTATATTAATGAAGTTTGTTTTTTTAATATCGTATTTGTTTTCTTAATAATTATAACACGTGTTTAATCTCTTACGAATCCTGACGACGCACCTGTATACGCGAAATGTGGTTAAGAAAAATTTCTTCCGACTAATTCACCGACTAAACATCAACTATATACCGACGAAACCTAATACAACGACGAAAACCTACTAACTATATATATCTTCGACGAAACTTAATAGAACGACAAAAACCTATTAACCGTATCGTCGAAACCTAACTATATCTTCGACGAAACTTAATAGAACGACAAAAACCTACTAACCGTATCGACGAAAAAGGGAAAAACTAAATACAATGAGAAGAACGGGCTTCGCGGGTTTTTTTTTTTGAATTTACCGACGCTTTACCGACGAAACAGCGACGGAAAACGTCTCTTCACATTATTCGACGCGTTTCGTCGCTATTCCGTCGCCAAGTTGTCGCTATTCGGCAGTGTCAGTTCAGTTCCCAACGGTTGCATCGTACGATAAACATACGTCGCTAATTCGTCGCTACGTCGTCGCTATAACATCCGAAAGGTCATCACTGCACATTCACTGCACATTCACTGCACATTCCCAACGGTTGACAAATGCGTCGCTATGTCGTCGCTATGTCGTCGCTCATTTCACTATTTATACCCCAAACATCCGCTGTTATACATACACACATAGAACGTTATAAATAATCAAAATATGCCGCGTCGTTTTAAAAGAACCCCAAGGCGTGGTGGACGGGCAAACAGTGCCCCTCCAGAAGGGCCTCCTCCTCAACCACCATCGGTTGAGCGAGAGGGTTCTGTATCTGTCTATGGCCCACCGCTGCATCAGGATGATCAAGAACAAATGCCGGTGCAGGACGCCGACTTCCGTATGCTGATGGCAAACATGCATCAGCAGTCGCGGCAACTGCACTACATGACTAGAAGGCTGCGGAAGATGAAATTTAGATACTACAAGCTCAAGCGCCTTCTCAAAGAGTTTGCGGAGAATGTCGCGGCCACTCTTTCGTCCGATGACGAAGAGTGAACGGCCCATCTCCGCATCTCTTTTTAGATTTTTTTTATTTTTTCGTTTGATAATGTAACTTCTTATTATTAAATGAATGAGTATTTTTCCCAATTACCGCTTTCTTTTTCCTTAATCAATACACGTGTTTAATTCTCGATGTATCTGCGACGACACAACGACAAACCGAATTACGAACGGAAAGTAATTCAAAACATTTGCCACATACGGGTTTCATTGACAAAAAAACGACGATACACAACTCCAAGAACTTAGTAAACGACGAATTTATTTTATACTTTTAGCGACACATTTGCGACGACATAGCGACGAAGCGTTATAAACTAAATAGCGACGAACAAAAACACGCAGAATAGCGACGAGACACCGACAAATCACCGACGTAATTCACCTGACTGACTATTTTTCTTTTAGCGACAACGAATTTCATCGTACTTTCGTCGCAATTAGCGACTACATTATTTTGGTCGCAGAGTCGTTGCTATTACCGACGAAACAACGACTATACGTTGTTCGTCGGTGATTTTTCCGTCGCCAAACCACAATTTTTTTGTGGTGTAACCCATATATGTGTACTTATATTTATTTCGAAATTGGGATTTATCACCGCTTCGTTATGGTGGTCATGCAATTGCGTTAGCTCTGTGGATTTCGTTTGTTTCTATTTTCTTTAGAAAGTTGGTGGTTGAGTTGTCGGAGTGCAAAATAAGAGGCTATCGGGGTAAGTCTGGTGATGTTTCTGTTGATTACGGAGTGGAAATTGTTGTGGAAAAATGGGCATGTGAATTATTTGTTTGAGTGAATTGAATTCTCATTAAGATATCAATTATGTAGAAGGACTTACTTATAATACAACACAGATAAAATACATTAATTGATAAAAACTTCTAATTTATGGTTGACATTGGATACCAATATCAAATCCGTTGATTTCCAGTGATCATTTTCTAACACATTCTTTTAAGTTGAGTAGTGGGATCACCAATATCCAACTTGTAGAAGCTGAGTCAAAGACTCTTCTAGTGACAGGTGAGGATATTCGTCAACTGATCTTCAAATCTTACGAACGAAATCTCAACAACGCCATATTCAAGTTTCTTCTTCATAAAGTGTCTATCTATCTGTACATGTGTTGTTCAATTGTGCTGTACTGGATTCTCAAAACTACTGATCACTGCCTTGTTATCACACATTAATAAGTCAGGAGTCTAGACGGGAATCCAATCTAATGCATCAACTTCTTCAGCCAGAATCTCCATAACATCCTTCGCAATTCCTCTAAAACCGGCTTCTACACTAGATAATGCCACCACATTTTGTTTCTTGCTTCTTCATGTGACCAGGTTACCGTCGACCAATATAAAATATTCTGAAGTAGACCGTCTATTGTTTGGGTTGTCTGTCCAATCAATATCAGTGTAGACTTCTACGTCTAAGTGTCCGTGTTTTCTGAACATGATACTCCTTCATGGTATTCCTTTTAAGTACCTCACTATCCTCATAGTTGCTTTCATGTATTCTTCCTGAGGCTGATGCTTGACCTGACTTACTACTCTAACAACATAAGCGATATCAGGCCTAGCATATGATATGTAGATTAATTTCCCGAATAACAATTGGTATTGTTTCTGCTTTGCTAACTTAGTCTCTTCTGTCATTTGTAGTCTATGGTTTACTACCATGCTGGGTTTACAATCTACCATCTCAACTTTAGTCAACAAGTCTAAAACGTATTTCCGTTGGAATATGAAGAATCCTTTATCCGACCAAAAACTTCAATCCCTAGAAAATAGTTTAATCTGTCCAAGTCCTTCATTTCAAATTCTATAAATAGATTCTTCCGAATCTGTGTGGTCTCTTCCTTATCACTCCCTTTGATGATCATGTCGTCCACAGATATAATTAGGTATGTGACTAAGGCCCCCCTCTGCTCGAATAACAGGGCATGTTGGCATTACTCTATCTGTAACTATGTTGCTTCGTAATTATCGTGACTCCCTCAAACCATGCGCGAGGAGATTGCTTTAACCCATAGAGTGCCTTCTGAGTTTACACACTTCATTTTTTCTGAAACTCATTTGAAAAATCCGATGTAGCTTCTATATACACTTCCTCTTTGAGTTTTTCATGTAAGAAGATATTCTTAGCATCAAATTAGTGGAATGACCAATCATTGTTTGCTGCTACTGAGAACAACATTCCAGTAGAATCAATTCTTTTGATAGGAGAGGAAGTCTTTGAATAATCGATCACATATGTCCATGTATACCCCTTAGCTGCCAGCCTAGCCTGATGTCTCTCAACAGTCTCAACTGTCTTCTATTTGATGGTGAAAACCAACCAACATCTTACTGGTTTCTTCTCTTTTGGTAACACATATTTCTCCCAAGTTTCATTTTTTTCATCATTTCCCACCACTCCTCTCTCTCACTTGCTTCGTGGAATGTTCATAGAATTGTTTCCATATACAGATAGGTAAATAACACGCATATATCCTCCTCTTGACCATATTTACCGGATATCTAGAGGATCGAGACACTTGTTCGGGTGAGTACCGTTATTGAGGTAGACTACTATTTCTTCATGGGGGAAGAATCCATATCTATTGCTCTTTGGAAACATCGGTATTATCTGTAGCATATAAAACATAAAGTTCTCTATCAGGAAGTATTCCACTTACCTCTTGTTGGATATATAACGAAGAAGACTTATCGATGGGTGGTAGTGTTGTTGGTGTATGTGTCCTAGGCCATTGATTTGGATCTTTATATTATACATTTGTTATTGATAAAGAAGTTTTATTATCATTATTGCTTGTTAGTATGTTACACAATTCTGATATATGTCCCTGGTTCATTATTGTTATAGAGATAAAATAATTCATAAACACTATGAGCATTGATTTGATAATCATGAGATGATTATGTATATGATGATACAAATCAATTTAATAGATACTTGTTAAAGAACAATGTATTGGATATATCCATCATGAGGTTACTGCATGGATTAGCGTCATAAATAAATCTCATGATAGTTATGTTTTAATCCTTACACTTGAGATTGTCATAGTTTCCAACATAATGAGTATTATATTTTGACATGGACATTATCTGTAACTGGATAACAATAAAAGTCAGGTTGAATATGATAAAAATTATGTAGAGGATATTGAACAATTGAATTTGTCCCTCTCTTTTGAGAGAGATATCTTTTGGGCCCCTCCATAAGTGAGACTGTGAAATGCATGGCCGTGATCAAGTGAATAGATAGCGTGATCAATATCATTTTTTTATCAATCTACTTGGAGATCGAGAAATCATACATTTGAACAATATAAGTATGACGCTGTCCATGACTTATGTTCAATTAGATATCATGTGACAAAAGAATTAATACATGTACTATTATTAGGCTAGTTAAACTGTACTCGTATTAGTTGGGTAGTCATAATGTCTTGCTAGATGCCAATTATGACTTGTTGGTTTAATAGAGATTTAGCTGATTGCCAATTAATGTGGGCCCATCGGCTCATATACAAGAAAGGCGTATGGGCTAAGATTAATATGAGTAATATTGATAATATTAATATTAGATATTAATAATAATAATAATAATAATAATAATATTAATAATAATATTATTATTATTATTATTATTATTATTATTATTATTTCTGTTTTTAAATATATTTATATATTATTGGATAATATCAACAGAGTCTATGTCTGACATGAAGTTGGAATAGTCTCATCCAATCATAACACAATCCATATCTGATATGGATTTTGATTGGCCTGAACCAATCCAATTTTAAATCGGATTTTAAGGTTTACACACACACACACACACACACACACACACACACACACACACACACATATATATATATATATATATATATATATATATATATATATATTGCTATATCACGTAATAGTGATCAGAAAAAAAACCCTCATTTGTTTTTAGGAGAAAAACAAGTTCTTTCAGTCACGCTGTTCCAGAGAGCTAGCACTCCAACGGAAGCATTCGTGGATACTGACAGAAGATGATCATATCATCGCACCTCCTACGTCTGCAGATTTGTAATCTACAAGAGGTTAGTTTTTGAATCTCTTTCATCGAATTAAATGAACAACATGGATCCTTGGTAGAAAATCAGAAATCGAGTTTTTCTGTTCTGCTTTTTTGATAACAGTGATTTCGTTGATTTCCTAACAAGTGTCTCGTCATCCTTCCTTTGTGGGGAGTGGTTTGTTCGGTGGTTCTATCTGCTCGATATGTTAGAACCGTCTCTAGATAATTCAGGTTGTGTAACCAACCTAGTGGCTCGTCAATATGCTCCCCTGAGCTTGAGGTTGGTGGTCAAAGAAATACTCAGACTCAAGAAGACAGAATCCATATTGACATGGACTCATCGAGCGAGGAGATCATAACATCGATATTCTTTCTAATGAATAGCATAACCAACAAGCACATACTTCTCAGCAGTAGGGTCTATTTTAGAGCATTTTGGGTTTTGGAATATGGATAAACACAGAGCACCTAAAAATGCAGGATAGAAGGGTGAGTATGGATGGAATAGTGGTTTAAGTAGCTAATGTTTCTAATAGGGCTTTGTTATGAAGAACCTTTGTCGTTAAGCGGTTTGAAACGTTAGTGCGGTGGCTAGGGCTTCGGGGCAAAATGTTTTTGGCACTTGGGCTCAAGCATCATGACTCGGGTCATTTCAAGAAGTATACTGTTTTTTTATTTGGCTACTCCATTTTGTTGTGGCTCATTAGGACATGTGGTTTGATGGATAAGTTCATGTTTGTGGAAGAAAGTATGCATATACTGATTGACAAAATCCCTACTATTGTCGGAGCAAAAAATCTGGATGTTAGTGTCATATTGAGTCTCGACTAATTGGAATAAATGGAGAACCTTTTAGGTACTTCAGATTTATTTTTCATATTGAGTCTGGGCTCTAGAAAAGTTGTTCATTTTGTTTTAAAGACATTTTAGATGTTTTTAAAATGTTTTAGCTGCTTATAACCGTGTATGAAGAGCGTGAATTGTTGAACACGGCTAAATTTTAGAGGATTCCTAGGATGACCCATCTTTGTTTTCTGGTCATAATTCACTCATCCGACGTTATATCGAGGTGATTCAATATTCTATAGAAAATAGACATCTATGACTACAATTCTCAAGAAGACCTCATTGATAAGTTCAACTTCTAGAAGACCCAGATTGGGCGTGGAAAGTCGGGGAAATTCAACAAAGTTGAGTTTAGTTAGGGCTCTTGTATTTTCCTTTGTAAACTTAGGCTTTTAATTGGGTTTTCTCTATTTAAAACACCATGTAACCGTCATTGACACTCATAGTTGAATAACACTTGATCGAATTTCGGCCAAGGGCTGTTCTTGCAAGATGAGTCGTGTGTTTCTTGATCATTAATCAAGATTTAGAATTCTTATCAACATATTAAGCACACGTTGTGGTGATTCAAATTCAACCAATTCAAGTCACATTTCAAGTGTGGATTTCTGTTCTTGAACTCCAAAATGCATTTGAAAGAATATTTGCTAATATCCAAAAAGATTACATACGGTTTCAAGGTTTGAACAAGTATTGGAGAATCAGCTAACGCAATCTTGGAAGAGTACATTGGAACAAAAGGAAAAGATCGAAACTTTGTGTCCCACGGATCATCCAGGAACCTTTATCTTTTGTAGGCATTTTCCGGATATCACATGCTTTTTTTCGGAATGAATGGATCTTATGATTCAACGTAGAAATTCATGAGTACAAGTAGTCCTACATCACTCAACTAACAATTTACATCTGATTCTAAGGTTGTAGTATGAAAACTATGAGGTAACTGCAACTTATTTACACGACAAACAATTTCATCTCTAACACATCTAGGGGAGGAATTGAGTTATGCAGCTATGGACCTTCTGATTTCTCTAATACCAAATACTCATCAACGCCTTCCGAAAAACATAACGCCATCCGACCAACCCCTCCAAGGAATTCCAAGCCGCCTTCAGGTTAGCCGCAACCCATTCGAACGGATCATTAAAACTACAGAAATGGAGAAAATCCTGCCGACGAACAATCAAGAACCATACTTGCCTGGCCCAACTACAGTCCCATAGGGTGTGTAAAATGTCTTCTTCCGGGTAACCACACACTCTACAGGCACTACCTGTGACAACGTGATGATCTTGCAAATTCTTACCAACTGGGATTGCATTATGATATATTTGCCACAACATAAAATTTAACCGACAAGGTCCTTTCATAGCCCATATACTATCCCGTGTGGAAGAAGTAGAAGTGGTAGAATCATTGCCTTGCAGCTGGAATGCGCTGGCTACAGAAAAAACTCCCGAAGTAGTACACTGCCATCTCGGATGCTACGGTGTCCGAGCTTCTGATGTTACACGATTCTATACCAGCTCTAAGTAGAGGAACATCACTACGAATGTGTCTCCATAAGGAAGATGTATTCGATTTTGTCCCACTTTAGAGGACATCTCCATACTTACACCTAAGAACCCTAACCCACAATATCCCACTTTGGAGGATATCATAGGTGTTGAAAAATATGTTTAGATAATTTTCAAAGTCATGATTTTAAGTGTTACATGTCACATATGGTGTTATAAATGAAAAAGATGAATAAGTGAAGAAAAATGATATTGATGTTTAGTTTTTTTTTGAAATAATTTTCTAAAATGTGATGAATTGGTTGTTTTCATTTGTGTATGATTTATACATGTTCATTATGTGAATATTATGTGTTTTTGGTGATTATTATTGTCCTGTGACTAACATGCCTTGGAAGTTTCTACAACTTACCAAAAAGGGCAAAATTGGTATTTTGAGTTTTGTAGGAACATGATATGGTGGAAATATTTCAAGAGCATATTCTTATACTATTTATCATGACAAAGTTGATATCATGATTATTTATGACCATCCGGGTCATTTCTTGAGTTTTCTTACACCAGGGGTATTTTGGTCATTTTACCCCCAAGGGTATTTTTGGTATTTTCACTCAAGGAATCTCTTGAGTATATTATTATCTTCATTCTGGAGCTGTGTTATTATTATTTTGAAGATAATATGGTGATCTTATATCTTATTCTCTCAACCGATGATATTATTGACTATAGCTGGATATGTGACGATTTGAGATGTCACATTCTATTTTTTCTTGAAGACCCTCTTATATATGTTATAAGAGAACATTTATCATCATTATTCAGAGATATTAAAGGTGTCAAAGGTGTGGAAATGATCTCAACATATAAGAAGAAATATTGGGAAATTTCGGTGTTACACGTTGACATAATCTTGTCAAGTGTTATCTATTTATTTCTTCTTCAAAAATCTGAGTTGCTACACTTATATATATGTGGAAAAACGTGACTAATCAGGTAGACATGATGTGATATTCATTTTATGAGTTGGAGACAAGTGGACCAACCAAAAAGGAGCTAGTTGGCAAAATTGCCAACTTGGATTTTTTCTAAATATAGCCAACGGCTATATGGTTTCTTGGAGTATTTTTCAGCAGATTTTTTGAAGTCAAATGGAGCTCTCACATGCCCTATTATGTTGCTTGAAGTTGGGGATAATTTGGTGGTATTATCCTTTGTTATTTTATTAAGAAAAATTCAAAATATATTTGTTGAAAAAAGAGAGTAGCCAACGGCTACTTCACTTTTTTTGAAGCTGAAATTGAATTTAAAATGGTCTCCTACATGCCTATTCTTGTGCCAAAGAGATGAGAAGATAAAGGAGTTGTTATGGTGCTATTATCTTCACAATTTCAAGATAATTCCAAGTCATTTTTTAGTTGAAAATTTCAGCCACATAAAGTTGCCAAGGTGGACCAATCATTGTGTTTTATTTTGCCAAGTGTACAAAGCCAACCAATGATGAGAAGACATTTGGAGTTGATGATGAAGATGATGACACATTGGCATTCTTATCTTCAAGGCTCAAATCACACTATAAATAGAGGCAATGGTGAAGAAGATGAAACACACTTGAAGCTCACAAGCATTCTATAGCTTTCATATTCATCTTCTTGTTCTTGTTGTTGTATTTTGTTGTAGCAAAGGTGTTCTTGATATTTTTGTTGTGCTACAAGCCTCTTGAGCTTCATTTGTAAGATTGATTAGCCATCTTTATAAGGCTACATCAATAGGTGTTAGAGGAGTTGCAACTAAGTGTTGCTTAGAAGGTGATTATCCAAGTCTTGAGTAGGGTTGGTGTATAACCCAAGGATCAAGCTTGGCTCTTGTTGTAAGGTGCTCATTTCATAGTGAAATCCAAAGAAAGGTGTTCCTTGGGACTGGAGTAGGTCACATTGACCGAACCAGGATAAATCCTCGGTGTTCTTCTCTTGTTTCTTTATTTCTGTTTTCTGCCCGTTTTTGACTGCAGTTTTCACTCAACTTCATGCAATTTGAAAAAATAGCTAAACATTTTCAAAATTCGTGATTTTTGGTGGAGTTATACTTCAGACTGTTAGATTTCATTTGCAACAAGAATCACTTGATTTGAGCAAGGAAAAGTTAGTGTTTCAGTCTTTGCAAGATAACTGCTCCAATCTGGCTGCAATCTGACCAGTTTTGAGAAAACTTAAATTCTGTATTTTTCAAGAATTGTTTAAGGTCAGGACCTTTTGGAAACTTCATCTACATATCCTAAGGAGTGTTTTGATATAAAGATCAACCTGTTTGGTTGAGTATTCAAAGAGAAACACTATTTGCAAAATCAGCAACATTCTGTCCAATTCTGTCCAGATTGACCATCTGAATCTTTTTATTTGTTTGGAGGGGAAAACGATCTTCTTTTTATCTGATTTTTGGACAGAGTCTTGTTAACTCATTGAAGTTCAATTCTGAAAATTTTCATAATTTTTGGAGTTGTGTACAATTATTTGTGAATTTTTGAAAAACGGGTTCTGAATCTGAGGTGGTCTCAGATTCTGTTTTCAAAGGGGATTTTAACAAAGGGTTGTAGTGTAATTTCCGCTAATCACTATTCTCCCCCCCCTCTAGTGGTGTTTATTGCAGGTGCACGGTCCAACATTTGGTATCAGAGCCAGACCAACACCACTCAAAAGAAGCAAGATTGAACACCGTACGAACAATACAAGGCCAAGAAACAACAATTCTTTATATACTGCTTGTCTCAAATCCAAGGTACATACTATGGCTATTGTTTCTCACAAAGGTGAGTTGGAAGGTATGTCTACACAACGCCCTCCTCTTTTTGATGGCAATAATTTTGTTCATTGGAAACTAAGAATGAGGCTATTCTTAATGGCTATAGACATCGATTTATGGTCTATAGTTGAAGATGGGCCGTACATTCCAACGAAAGTTATACAAGTTAGTGGAGTAACTCAAGAGGTTGAAAAATATAAAAGTGAATGGTCATCGGATGATAAAAAGAAAATGTCCATGAATGCTAAAGCTATGCAATTACTTTTAAATGGACTTACAACTTCTGAAGCAGGTTATGTGTCTAATTGCACAAGCGCACACGACATGTGGAAATCACTAGTATTAAAGCATGAAGGTACTAGTGGTGTTAAAGAATCCAAAATTAACATGCTTATGACTGAATTAGAGACTTTTAAAATGTTGCCAAACGAATCCATAACATCTATGGATTTGAGGATTATTAATATTTTCAATGCCCTTGAAGCTTTAGGGAAGTCATTTTCGAACAGTGAAAAGGTTCAAAAGGTGCTACGAAGTCTCCCTGCTGAATGGGATCCAAAGGTGACGGCAATCGAGGAGACAAAGTCAATCACCAAGATGGATGAATTGATCGGGTCTCTTAAAGTCTATGAGGTAAAACTGAACCAACGAAAGTCTGAATCTTCTAAGTCATCTGGTAAGTCAATAGCTTTCAAAACAACCGAAACACATGCTAGTAACGATGATAGCAATAGTGATACTGAATTAGATGATGACTTGATATTGATCGCTAGAAAACTTAGAAAGTTTTTCAAACGTCCAAACAGGAATAGACAACGTAATTCTTCTTCTTCTTCTCAACCTAGGAAGAATAACACAAACAAATGGTATAATAAAGAATTAAAGTGTTATGAATGCGGTCAAAAAGGACATATTTCATACGACTGTCCCACGAAGAAAAATAATAATAACCACAACAATAATAAACAAGCCAAGGACAAGGAGGCTCAAACGAAAAAGACAAAGGAGTCTAAGGCAAGAAAAGGGAAACGGGCAATGAAGGTGAGCACATGGAGCGACTCATCCGACTCAGAATCCGAAACCGAGGAAGCTCAAGTCTTCTTCGTATCCAACGAGGTATGTTCTTCTTCTGATAGTGATTCTGATAGTGACATGACATTTGATGAAATGTATGAAGAATTCCTAAGAATGCATGCTCACTGTAAGAGGCTCTCTAAAGAAAAGAAGAAACTAGTTGAAGACAATGACAAGTTGAAGACGTCCAACTTGGAATTTTCCGATCAACTAGAATCTCTTAAACAAGAGTCTACTAATACTCTTGATTCTTTAGAGAATAAAATTGAATCATATAGGAAAGATGAACAAAAGTTACAAATGGAAAATAAAATGTTAAAATCTAAGTTAGAAAGTTGTGAAAATGAAATAGTGCAACTTAAGTCTTCTAAATTTACCTTAGAAAAAATGATAGAACAATTTAAATCTGGTGCAAATATGTTAGATACACTTATATCATCACAAAAGTATGGAAATGATAAAACTGGATTGGGATATAAAGAAGAAGATGGCAAATCAGATAAAAAGACTAAGTTTGTATCATCAACTATGAAACAACCTTATAAAGTTATAAAAACGAATTTTTCTGCTAAATCTTCTTCTACTCCTTCTTCTACTTATTCAAAGATAAAGATGCAACATACACCCATAAAAGCACACACGCATAACTATACATCTAGGCCAAACTTTGCATCTAGACAACCTAGAAACTATGCCTACATGTATACAAATGCATCTAGACCGAATAAAATGCATACAACTTATTATGAACCTAAGTATAGGCAACACTCTTATAAGTCTTATAGAAATGCCTACGAACACACTTATACTGCGCCATATAAGAAACAAATTCACATGCCTTATATACATCATAAATCTCGGCCATTCTATAATGATTATCAACCACGGCGCAACATGTATAACAATGCATCTTCACTTATGAGGAATAATCATCTATATGCTTATCCTTCTTATTTTAACCATGCTAAAAATGTGCCTAAAAGGTATATTCAAGTTTGGATACCTAAGGGTTATCTAAACAAGAATAATGCCCCTAACATTCAAGGACCCAAATAAAGGGTACCTAAAACTTTGTCTCCATCGTAGGATAAACTCAAGGAATGGAAGAAGGAGACAAAGTCAAAGAATCTGAAAACCAAATGGTTTTTAGATAGTGGATGTTCGAGGCATATGACGGGCGACCCCAAACTATTCACGGAACTTGAACATATTGATGGTGGAAAGGTGACATTCGGTGACAACAACAAAGGAAAAGTTGTTGGAAGAGGAACAATCGGGGACCCTAATACATTTCAAATACGAAATGTGTTATTAGTAAGCAATCTATCCTATAATTTACTTAGTATTTCTCAACTTATAGATTGTGGTTATAATGTCTCCTTTCTTCCCAATTCTTGTGATATAATAAATAAAAAGGGAGAAATAGTATTAAAAGGAAATAGAGATAGTAATATTTATACTCTTACCTTAGATAACATGTTAGATGCTAAGGTTAAGTGTCTAATATCACATGACTTAGATGTGAATTTATGGCATAGAAGATTAGGCCATATAGGAATTTCAACCATTAGGAAATTATCTAAAAAGAATTTAATTAGAGGTATGCCTAAGTTAGACTTAGATAATTTTCAAATGTGCGAAACATGTATTAAGGAAAAACACATTAAAGAAACCTTAAAACCGAAACATGAAGTGAGTACTAGTCATGTACTAGAATTGCTTCACTTAGACTTATTTGGTCCAAGTAGGACAAGAAGTCTAGGTGGACACTACTATGTGTGTGTCATAGTAGATGATTACTCACTACACATGGACATTGTTCTTAACACACAAAGACGATGCTCCATTAGCAATCGAAACCCTTATCAAGCAACTTGAAAACATTTATGAAGAAAATGTCAAAAGAATTAGAAGTGATAGAGGTGGAGAATTTAAAAACAAAGATGTAATCAAATTTTGTGAATTATATGGAATTAAACATGAATTCTCACCACCTAGAACACCACAACTCAATGGAGTTGTTGAACGTAAAAATAGAACGATTCAAGAAGTTGCTAGGACAATGCTTTGTGAAAATAAACTACCTAAATATTTATGGGCTGAAGCTGTTAGTTGTGCATGCTATATTATAAATAGGCTAACTATTAGAAAGAAATTAAATAAAACGCCTTATAAATTGATAAACAATAGACAACCTAAAATAGATTATCTTAAAGTATTTGGATGTAAATGTTTTGTGCTAAACACTAAGGATAATCTAGATAAATTTGAACAAAAGTCTATTGAATGCATATTTGTTGGGTATTCAACTAACTCAAGAGCATATAGGTGTTATAATCCTGCATCTAGAAAAATAATTGAATCCATACATGTGAAATTCAATGAAAATGCATGCTTTGAAGTTAGTAATAAACATCAACATAAACAAGAAACAAATGTTGAAAATATGTTTGATGATGATGTAATACTTGAGCCTGTACTTGATCATCTAGAACCAACTCCCCCTGAACAAGACATGCATGAACCCTTAGGTGATATAAATGAAGAAACTTTGCAATTTGAAGATAATGTAACTAATGATCCAGTTACATATGATAATGTTCATACTAATGAAACATTTGAACAAGATGTGGGTGAACCTAGTCAATCTAGGAATTGGTGGCACCCTAGAGAATTAATCATTGGGGATCCAAGTGTTAGGGTTAGAACACGTAGAAATATAAGTCAACTTGAAGGACATAGCTTAATCTCACAATTAGAACCTAAGAATGTAAAGGAAGCCTTAGGTGACATAAAATGGATAGAAGCTATGCATGAGGAATTGAACCAATTCACAAGGAACAATGTGTGGGACTTAGTACCTAAACCTGAAGATAAGTCTATCATAGGAACTAAATGGGTGTTTAGGAATAAGATGGACGAACAAGGAAACATTACAAGAAATAAGGCTACACTAGTCGCACAAGGTTATAATCAACAAGAAGGTATAGATTATGAAGAAACCTTTGCACCTGTTGCACGACTAGAAGCAATTAGATTATTACTTGCGATTGCAAGTCTAAGTAACATTAAACTCTTCCAAATGGATGTCAAGAGTGCTTTCTTGAATGGATACATCCAAGAAGAGGTGTTTGTCAAACAACCCCCTGGATTCGAAGATCCAAAGAATCCTAACCATGTTTACAAGCTTAAGAAAGCTTTATATGGTTTAAAACAAGCTCCAAGAGCTTGGTATGATAGATTTGCAAACTTTCTTATTGCAAATAATTATCAAATGGGAACTATAGACAACACATTATTCCTAAAAAGAAAAGGTAGATGATTTGTTAATAGTTCAAATATACGTTGACGATATCATCTTTGGTTCAACCAACCCTACCTTAGTAAAAGACTTTGAAGAGTGTATGAAGTCGGAGTTTGAAATGTCAATGGTAGGAGAGTTGAATTATTTCTTAGGACTTCAAATTAAACAAACCCCTCAAGGAATTCATATTAGCCAACTTAAGTATGTCAATGATATGATTAAGAAGTTTGGTTTTGAAGAGTTGAAACCTACAACTACCCCCATGAGTGTTAGTACCAAACTTGATAAGGATGAAAATGGTAAACCTTTTGATGACACACTCTATAGGTCTATGATTGGATCACTGTTATACTTAACTGCATCAAGACCTGACATCATGTTTAGTGTATGTATGTGTGCTAGGTTTCAATCTTGTCCTAAGGTATCACATTACAATGCCGTGAAAAAGATCTTTAGATATCTTAAGCATACACCTCACTTAGGACTGTGGTATGATAGAAACGCTAAGTTGGAATTACACGCATATAGTGATGCTGATTACGGTGGTTGTAAGTTAGATAGAAAATCCACTAGCGGTACTTGTCAATTCATAGGAACCAACTTGATTTCTTGGTTTTCTAAAAAGCAAGCTAGTGTAGCTCTTTCTACCACTGAAGCCGAGTATATCGCTTTGAGTTTATGTACAACCCAAATACTTTGGCTTAAACAGCAACTTAGTGATTTTGGCATTAAAATGAAAAAGATTCCAATTTTCTGCGATAGCACCAGTGCAATCAATCTTTCACGGAATCCGGTGCTTCATTCTAAGGCCAAACACATTGAGGTGTGATACCACTTTCTTCGCGATCATGTTCAAAATGAGGACATAGTGATAAACCATATAAGAACTGATCATCAAATAGCTGACATCTTCACCAAACCCCTTAATCAAGCCACTTTTGAATACTTACGAGCCAAATTAGGTATGATGACTTACGATACCATTGTATAGTTCTATCTTTTGCATGATTTGCAAAATAAAGGGGGAGATAGAATAAGCATATGATTTTAGATTTTAGTTGGTAAGTCATTATTTGGTATGAAATGATAAGTTTCAATTGGTTAAGAGTTAAGTATAGGTTAAGGGGGAGAGTATGAGTTGAGGGGGAGCAACATACTATTTAAAAGTTGAAAACATTTGGTTAAACTTTTTAAATTTTTGGTTATAAGTTGTGACATTAAAATCATGTTAGGTTATTTTGAAAATCATCCAAAAGGGGGAGAATGTTGAAAAATATGTTTGGATAATTTTCAAAGTCATGATTTTAAGTGTTACATGTCACATATGGTGTTATAAATGAAAAAGATGAATAAGTGAAGAAAAATGATATTGATGTTTAGTTTTTTTTTGAAATAATTTTCTAAAATGTGATGAATTGGTTGTTTTCATTTGTGTATGATTTATACATGTTCATTATGTGAATATTATGTGTTTTTGGTGATTATTATTGTCCTGTGACTAACATGCCTTGGAAGTTTCTACAACTTACCAAAAAGGGCAAAATTGGTATTTTGAGTTTTGTAGGAACATGATATGGTGGAAATATTTCAAGAGCATATTCTTATACTATTTATCATGACAAAGTTGATATCATGATTATTTATGACCATCCGGGTCATTTCTTGAGTTTTCTTACACCAGGGGTATTTTGGTCATTTTACCCCCAAGGGTATTTTTGGTATTTTCACTCAAGGAATCTCTTGAGTATATTATTATCTTCATTCTGGAGCTGTGTTATTATTATTTTGAAGATAATATGGTGATCTTATATCTTATTCTCTCAACCGATGATATTATTGACTATAGCTGGATATGTGACGATTTGAGATGTCACATTCTATTTTTTCTTGAAGACCCTCTTATATATGTTATAAGAGAACATTTATCATCATTATTCAGAGATATTGAAGGTGTCAAAGGTGTGGAAATGATCTCAACATATAAGAAGAAATATTGGGAAATTTCGGTGTTACACGTTGACATAATCTTGTCAAGTGTTATCTATTTATTTCTTCTTCAAAAATCTGAGTTGCTACACTTATATATATGTGGAAAAACGTGACTAATCAGGTAGACATGATGTGATATTCATTTTATGAGTTGGAGACAAGTGGACCAACCAAAAAGGAGCTAGTTGGCAAAATTGCCAACTTGGATTTTTTCTAAATATAGCCAACGGCTATATGGTTTCTTGGAGTATTTTTCAGCAGATTTTTTGAAGTCAAATGGAGCTCTCACATGCCCTATTATGTTGCTTGAAGTTGGGGATAATTTGGTGGTATTATCCTTTGTTATTTTATTAAGAAAAATTCAAAATATATTTGTTGAAAAAAGAGAGTAGCCAACGGCTACTTCACTTTTTTTGAAGCTGAAATTGAATTTAAAATGGTCTCCTACATGCCTATTCTTGTGCCAAAGAGATGAGAAGATAAAGGAGTTGTTATGGTGCTATTATCTTCACAATTTCAAGATAATTCCAAGTCATTTTTTAGTTGAAAATTTCAGCCACATAAAGTTGCCAAGGTGGACCAATCATTGTGTTTTATTTTGCCAAGTGTACAAAGCCAACCAATGATGAGAAGACATTTGGAGTTGATGATGAAGATGATGACACATTGGCATTCTTATCTTCAAGGCTCAAATCACACTATAAATAGAGGCAATGGTGAAGAAGATGAAACACACTTGAAGCTCACAAGCATTCTATAGCTTTCATATTCATCTTCTTGTTCTTGTTGTTGTATTTTGTTGTAGCAAAGGTGTTCTTGATATTTTTGTTGTGCTACAAGCCTCTTGAGCTTCATTTGTAAGATTGATTAGCCATCTTTATAAGGCTACATCAATAGGTGTTAGAGGAGTTGCAACTAAGTGTTGCTTAGAAGGTGATTATCCAAGTCTTGAGTAGGGTTGGTGTATAACCCAAGGATCAAGCTTGGCTCTTGTTGTAAGGTGCTCATTTCATAGTGAAATCCAAGGAAAGGTGTTCCTTGGGACTGGAGTAGGTCACATTGACCGAACCAGGATAAATCCTCGGTGTTCTTCTCTTGTTTCTTTATTTCTGTTTTCTGCCCGTTTTTGACTGCAGTTTTCACTCAACTTCATGCAATTTGAAAAAATAGCTAAACATTTTCAAAATTCGTGATTTTTGGTGGAGTTATACTTCAGACTGTTAGATTTCATTTGCAACAAGAATCACTTGATTTGAGCAAGGAAAAGTTAGTGTTTCAGTCTTTGCAAGATAACTGCTCCAATCTGGCTGCAATCTGACCAGTTTTGAGAAAACTTAAATTCTGTATTTTTCAAGAATTGTTTAAGGTCAGGACCTTTTGGAAACTTCATCTACATATCCTAAGGAGTGTTTTGATATAAAGATCAACCTGTTTGGTTGAGTATTCAAAGAGAAACACTATTTGCAAAATCAGCAACATTCTGTCCAATTCTGTCCAGATTGACCATCTGAATCTTTTTATTTGTTTGGAGGGGAAAACGATCTTCTTTTTATCTGATTTTTGGACAGAGTCTTGTTAACTCATTGAAGTTCAATTCTGAAAATTTTCATAATTTTTGGAGTTGTGTACAATTATTTGTGAATTTTTGAAAAACGGGTTCTGAATCTGAGGTGGTCTCAGATTCTGTTTTCAAAGGGGATTTTAACAAAGGGTTGTAGTGTAATTTCCGCTAACCACTATTCTCCCCCCCTCTAGTGGTGTTTATTGCAGGTGCACGGTCCAACAATAGGCTCATTCAGCTGAATAGTTAACCAAATTTTCAGGCCATTAGTTCAAAAAGCTTAAAAAGTCTATTTCAAAACCTATTTATTCGAAAGTCTAGTCAGAAAATCTCTCGGATTCTTCAGAAGATGTAACCAGATTCGTCAATAAGTTTGGATCAAATTAATTCAAAATACGATCTATATGTCATCATAAACGAAGCCAAAGTGTTTTTTATATGTTATTTTTTATAGTGTTTTTTATGTGTTATTTTTTCTTGTTAAAGCTTAATTATTGATTTGAAAGCATAGCATGGCCGACAATGACCACGAGCCGGAGAGCTTTTGCTATCTCTATCAATCATTTTCTTTTACGTTGACATATTTAATAAAGAAATGGACAGTTTTGTTTGGGTTTTGAAACTGGAAACTTTTGCTAAGGTTAGACACCTTCCCACGATTTGTTTATGTCAAAAAGTCATATCTGCACCATCCCATCCGAAGTTGCAAATCAGGAACTTAATAGCCTCTTGAATTAGTGAGGATTTTACGTAATGATCTACACAAAACGTCTCTAGTAAACTAGGTCTTCGGTCTAGAAGTAGCGAAACATTCACGCTGCGGGAGGGGAGAGAAGCAGGTGGGAGGAGAGCTAGGGCTGCGGGGGACGGGGTAGCGGCAGGGTCGTGGAATTGGATCAGTGCGCATCAAGCTTTAATAATATCTCAGCTACGTTTTTTGATGGTCACTACCTTTCCAAATCACTAGAGTGCCTTTCCGTTTTCAATCTCAAAAATATTATTACGTTTTTATTAATTTATTTATAAATTATTATTCATTTGAAAATAGAAAAATATTAGTAATCAAATTCTATATTATTCTTTTAATTAGTATTTACAGGATTTCTCTATTTTGTATTTATTAACTAACTAAAGATAGAATAAAAATACTAAACAAAAGAGTTTAATTTCGATAAAATTATGTTCAAGCCAAACATTTTTGATACTGGATATAAAACGTTGACTAAAAATTCGATATGCGAGCTTGTGTTGTTATAACAAAGTTAACATCTGGGTTATGAACTAAAGTTAGGTAAACTCTCTCTTTTATATGTATGGAAATGCACTATGACAATAAATACCATTACATGTCAAAGAATAAACTTTATAATGACTCCATAATACTTGGGAAGAATAAATCGCTATAATGTGGAGATACATACAAGAATAAACGGCTATAACCTAGAGAGACTTTTGTAGTTGCAAAGATTTAAACTCAAAAGACACCAGACATAGTCCAGTTGGTATTCGAGTTGGGATTTACTCCAAGAGATTAAGAGTTCGAATCCAGTGACATGCACAGTGTGGATGCTCCACTACTTCGGCCTAGTTTGCGGGGACACCTCGTGTGGGTCACTGCGTAAGTACTCACACAACCTAGAAGGTCGTTAGGCTCTTGATTTACATTTGCACTTTGGAGCTGGGACGATAGAGTCCCGGAGTGAAGAATTTCACCTTCTGCCTCAAGATTTAAACTCAAAATCTCTCATAGCCTGGGACCATACTCTAGCTCCTAGTGGGGAGAAATTTAATAAAATGAAAAAGTTAGACGAAATTTGCCTAGAAGATCAAACAATTGAGACATAATTTGTCACGTCCATTTTATTTTGAAAACTAATGACATTTTTATGTATTAAGCTCCTGTATTTGTGTAAGGTCCATAAAAGAATCGAATCGCAAATCTAGTGGGGAGAAATTTAATAAAATTAAAACGTTAGACAAAATTTGACTAGAAGACCAAACAATTGAGACATAATTTGTCACGTCCATTCTATATTGAAAACCAAATAACATTTTCAATATACTAAGCTTCCGTATTTGTGTAAGGTCTATGCAGAAATCGGATCGCAAAAGCCTTACCCTACACTTTGGCAAGAAGCTATTTCCACGACTCGAATCCGTAACCTCAAAGTCATAAAACATTGATCTTACCAGTTGTTCTATTTTGAAAACTAAGTTAGGTTCAAATTCAAACTTTGCTAGGATTCTTACCGGATGAGATCCTAGGAGGCTGAAAGTGAGGTAGAATATAAGGTCTCTAATCATACGTCGTCACGTGTACAAAATCGGTTTTTTTATAAAAAAAATTCAGCACCCCCTTGCTTTTGTACACGTAGCGACGTGTGATTGGAGGCCTCATATTTTACCTCATTTTTAGCCTCCTAGGATCTCATCCGGATTCTTACGAGCCATAATATGGTTCTCTAAATAAACGGATGAGATCCTAGTAAGTTAAAAGTGAGGCAGAATATGAGGCATCCAATCACGCGTCGCCACGTGTACAAAAGCAAGGGGGTGCTATAATTTTTTTTAAAAAAAAAACTGACTTTGTACACGTGGCAACGCGTGATTGGAGGTCTCATATTATGTCTCACTTTTAACTTACTAGGATCTCATATACTAAATAAGGGCCATTAGATTGCAACTTTCAGCAAATCACGGGAGTGCCAGAAGGCTTAAGAGGGTCTCCGAGGAGGACAATAAAGTTGGTCATAATTTTAAAAAACATGTATATCGAGAAAATAATGAACATATCAAATATTTTAAATATAAGAGATTATGACTTTTATGATTTTATTAGATTTGTTTTGTCCATCATTGTCACTATCAGACACTTTCCACAAATTTCAGAGCCATGGATATGTGGAAGACCTGTATAAGATAGTCATTGAACATAATATATAACAAATTGCTGTTTACATATAGTATTTTGATCATTATTTTCAACATCTTTTTTCTTAAATTTATCTAGTGTGGGGCGAGCCTTGAAACAACTTGTAAAGTTGTTACTTTGTGACCTTGAATTTACGGGTTCGAGTCGTGAAAACAGTCTCTTAGACAAAGTATAGAGTAAGACTGCTTATATCAGATCGCGAAGCGATCTGGCTCCTCTCCAAACGCTATACAGATGTGGAAGTTTAATGCACCGAAAACGTCATTTTTATCTCGCTCAAGTATCGTAATCTTGAAAAATCTAGCTATCGGTATTGCAAATTGTTTTTGTGGCAAAGACAGCGAGCTCTCATTATCATTGCATAAGCTCCCATTATGGTAAATTTCAATTTGAAGCTACAAGGTAAATGTTGATGAGATTTCATCTAATAAATTTTACGAGTCATTTGTTGAATCAAATCACGTGTCTATTTTTTATATATATGTAAATGATTAAACAAATATATACACATAGGGTTCATTTTATCAACAGTCATTTAGTATAATACAGAAATGCCTAAATATAAAATTCTATGTATGAAAGTTGGAACATAAACTTTTCGTTCCTTCTAATATTGGAGGAATCCTTCTTTGGTCACTTAGAAGTAGTCCCCCTCCCCCCCCCCCCCAAAAAAAAAAAAAAAAATCTGTACACTTTTAATAAAAATTACATAATTGATAAAAATGAATTAGATATTAATAAATCTATACAATAATTGACAAACATGTATATTATGTACGAGAAGCCTACATACTCAGAAGGACACAAGCTCGTCCCTCTATAGAATTTTACACATCATAGCAACCTTTAAAAAAAGATACAACAACACGAAGGCTTTCGAAAAGATAAGGGGTGTTAACGAACCGAGCCGAGCCGAATACTAGGTTTTCGAATTCGGATTCGTTTAGTTAAACGAACTATTCAGCTTGGTTTGTTTAGCTCAACGAGCTTTAAAACTGGTTCGAGTTCGGCTCGATAACACTATAACTGTTTAAACGAGCCAAACAATTTGCGAACAGCTCAGTTTGTTTAACTAAACGAACCTAAATAGGTGTTTGAAATCGGCTCATTTAAGTAAAATTAACGAACGAACTAGAACCAAATACGAATCGAACTCAAACATTTTGGAAACTATTCGGTTCGTTTAATACCCCTACTTTCGTCCAAACAAGTTCAATTTCTGAGTTATGATGCTTTAATATTGGTATGGTCGCACCAACATCAGAACAACCATTGATTCTACTTTGTTTATTTGTTCAATGCAAGAAGATCAACATCTCATATAACCCCATAAAAATATAAGAATATTATTTTTATTTCATAATATAAACTACAAAGGTATTAACCCATATATAATTATGATGAAAGCTGTATCTACGGTATAGTTCAGTTAATATTCGAGTAGTAAATTGCATTTAAAGTTGTAGTTTCAAATCTTGATAGACGTAGTATTAGTGTTTAGGTCTTGTCGTGAGCTCCTTTTACGAGAACGAGTTTAAACTTAAATACCTTCAATCAATAAATCAATCATACTCAGTATATCTCAATGAAAGCAAAAGCTATCGTTAGGGTCTGGGGAGTGTGAGCGAAAAGCAAACAATACATCTATCCCAAAGGATAGAGAGTTTGCTTCTAGTGAAACCTCCATCTCTATATGTACCTGCATAAATGACACAATAGTGCTAGTGTGTTGGTGAATGAATTCAGTGAATACAAATAGAAAGCGTCCAATATTAAAATAGTCATAAACGTGTATATGCACATATAATGCAAGACAAAGACAAAAACAAAACAAGAAAGTGTAATAACTTAAATACCTTATGAACACTAAATACCGAGCCTTCCAACTAAAAAACCAATGAATAATCTGATTTACATCCTACATTATAGTCCTTGATGTTGGAGCATTTAGGGACGGCAATCTCAGACACGATACGAAAACACGACCTGAACCTGACACGCTCCTCGTGGGTATGAGTATAGCCTTTGCGGGTTTTGTGTACAAATCGAGTAAGACCTGAAACTTACCCGCTAAGAGCGGATCGTGTTCAGGTATACCCACGGGTTACCCATTTATACCTGACATACCTGATTTTTTTTAAAATATATTTTAAATATAAATTATAAATTATTAAAGTAAAAAATTATAAAATAAAAAATTCTAAAATTTAAAAACCTAATCCATTCCTTCTTACCCTTGCAATTGCCGCCGTTATCCATACATTGTTGTTTCAATGATACATTATAACAATAATCATTTTAAATACATGAAATTTGAAAAATACACAAAACCTGAAAATGTCTGAAAATGCACGAAATGACTCGTACACGATCTGAAATATTCGTACATGTGAAGTTTGTGGGTATACCTGATACACGACATGAAACATGACAGTACAAGTTATCTATTTCCGTACACGCGAAGAAAATGCATAAAGTACCGGTCTAGCACTTTGATACCTGAAACCCGAAAAGTACGAAACACGAAACACGACTTGTTTGCCACGGCTAGGATTATTGGAAGCCATCAGAGTCACACGGTATGAACTTTTGTATCCCATTTATCTTCAAAGCTTAACAAATACCACAGATCCAACGGTTCAAAGACGTCAGACAGTCTCTACCGACGATAATTTTGACAGTTCGGTGATAGTCCACGGAAGCGGGTATGACATTCATAAATTTGGCAGTTACTTTCACACACAATAATTTTGAAGCTCCTTTTTTCCCGGCATCTATAGTGTTTCTTACGCGGAAGATTTCTACTGGTTATCCATCAGATCGCGTCGGTTTATATTGATGTTAGCAAAAGAAAATTCCCAAGATTCCCAAAGTCAAACTCCCAATCTCTGTTCTCAAGAAAGAAAAACTCTCAATCGCTACTTCAAAAAAAAAAAAAAAAAAAAAACCCAAATCGCAATACTACTGACTTGTTTTTCCTCTTATATATATATATATATATATATATATATATATATATATATATATATATATATATATATATTTATTTATTTATTTTCCAAAACCCGGAAGCTAATGTGATCATGTCTATATATACCCTTTGAGCTTATCATTCCAACTGCCCTCTCTTCATTTCTGTTTTATTTTTCCTTGAATTCAAGAAAGGGCCTTCAGCTCCTTTATACTCTTCAATTTTCTTCAGAAAAGCTCCTTGCCTTTTTGTTTCTTGGTACGTTTTTATTGTCCTCCATTTAGTTAATTCAATTGGGTTTTTCATAATCTCATCTGGGTACTATTCTTTTTATGGTTTATTTGAATCTCTCTTTGTGATTCTTTTTTCTGGCCTTGAACCCCTAGTATTTTGAGGAGAGGGGGTGATTTTTGTCTTATTGTTTGATTTTATTGATGTTCTTGAATCCGGCTACAATGAGATCACAAGTAAATATGATGGTAAAGTATCTGAATTGATAATTTCTGATGGAGATTTTACTGATAGAATTGTTTGTTTGATGTGAAAGGGTGGAGATTATCTGCTGTTGTTTTTAATGGCCGTGATGACAAAAGGATCCATTGAAGGCAGTTTGCCTGAGGATTTGGTGAAGATACTTTTGTCATTAGCCACAAATTGGGGAGATATTATTGATGCAAGCAACTTCAAGGTGATTCCTTTGAAGGGAGCCATGACTAATGAGGTGTATAGAATAAATTGGCCATCAAAAAAGGAGGATGATTCAAGAACAGTTTTGGTTCGAGTTTATGGCGAAGGTGTTGATCTTTTCTTCAACAGGGATGAGGAAATTAGGACGTTTGAATGCATGTCGAAGCATGGTCATGGGCCAAGATTGCTTGGACATTTTCCTGAGGGAAGAGTTGAGGAGTTTATTCATGCCAGGGTATGTTAAGGCCATTTCCTTGTTCTTGAATTGCAGCTTTTGTTCTTTTTTCAGAGAATTCTTTTCCTTTGGGGGGGGGG
>AP025070.1:25649353-25667513 GCA_036186865.1 Eustoma russellianum | reverse complement strand
TGGGGGGGGGGTCTCATGTTTCTGGTTGTTTTATATCAATAATCTTGAGGTCCTAATGGTTAATCAAGACGGAAGATGTTGAATTATGTTTTGAAGATTATGCAAGATGTTGCAACACCAATAACTTGGTCCTAATGATGCTAGGCTAAAGAGAACCCGAGTTGACCTTGGATACTTTTTCTTTTTTATGATTTTAGATATTTAGATTCATACTTGTAATTTATACTGTTTTCAATCCTCTTTTTTCGATGTGAGACAAGGGTTTTACACAAGTCTAATTGTTCCTTTGTTTAGTCACTTACTTTGACAAGGGCCAAACAAGATGGTAGATTGATTGAAGCCCAGATTGCAAGATTGTTGCTCAGGCTATCTGAATAAAAATGAGAGATTAATCATGAGTAAATCCAAAGGCATGTCACTTGATATTGAAGTTTTCTAACATAAGGACTGGATATTATCAAAGATCCATGCAAAATTTTGACCATCATCATACCCTCACTGGAATTACTAAATCTGGTAAGGAATGTTTCAGTCACATACTTGAAGACAGATTGGATTTTTGGCATACAGGTCCAGAATATGTTGCAACTTATCTGGAAATTAGTGGTAAACAAAATGATGAGCTCTGGTATACCTGGCCTGAGAGTCATGTTAACTTGATTGGTTGGAAAAGAACTAATTAATGAGTAAACCAATAATTGCATGATGTTGGGGGAATCATGTTGTTTGTTTAGTAATAAGTTGTTCTGCAGCCATTATCTTTGTGGTAACTGCGGTCTGGAAAATAACTGTTTGCAGAAAAACTTTTATAGGACACTCAAATGTCTCAATTATTTTTAGAAATTCCTTAGAGCCTTGTTTCCCTCCATGAAAACTGTTGCTTTTGTTATATCAGCAAAAGTAATGAAGATAATAATTTTGACATAATTTGGTAGCACCAAACTATTAAGACCATCTAGGGTAGTCCAGCTAGTTTGTTTGCTGCTCTTAAGCAAAAAATATATTGTCATTTCTCACTAATATGGAGCATCAGATTATAGTATGTCTTTATCCCTGAAGTTTTTACTAATTTCAAGTGAAAAAGAACTTGGGATATTCCCTGTGAGTTTCTGATGTTTGAGCTTAAGAGGCTGATAGCCTTAGATATCTCAAAGAAGTAGTTTGACATAGATTTTTGAGTTTGCCTTTCTTTATATCTCTCTTAATTGAGAGTCAAGTATTTGTTAATTATCTCTAGAAATACATGTGCGCTTGCTGATTTGACGTTTTGTGCACCATCCTTATTGTACTTTAGACACTCTCAGCCGCTGACCTTCGTGACCCAGAGATTTCTGCGATGATAGCAGAGAAATTGCACGAATTTCATAACCTTGACATGCCCGGTTCAAGGAGCGTAGTGCTGTGGGACAGACTGAGGTATAAACACAAGAAAATAAAAGCAATCCTCTGGTTTGATAGTTAGTTAACCTTCTAACTGATTATTTCTTGTCCTTCAGAAACTGGTTAAGTGTAGCCAAGAGATTATCCTCTCCAGAACACAGCAAGGAATTTCGCTTGGATGACCTAGAGACTGAGTTAACGTTGTTGGAAAAGGAGTTCTCGGGTGAGAATCATGAGATTGGCTTCTGTCACAATGACCTTCAGTATGGTAACGTAATGATTCATGAGAAGACCAGATTGGTTACTTTAATTGTAAGTTCTTGCTTTAGTCTATGTGCTATTTTGCCTGCATATTTGGTTCCAGTTTTTCAATTTCCAACATATACGGTCTCCAGATGGCTTTCATGTACATATTCTAGGCTAGTCAATGTCATCTTGAAAATTGGAAAGAAGAGGGGAGGAAAATTTTGGTTGCCTGATATTTCCAAATACCTGATTCTGTTAAGTCTATAAATGTATAATTATTCTTCTCTGTAACAGCTTAAGGCTTTCAGTTAGATGGTAATTTAACAATGTTAGAGCAAATCATCTGATGTTCTAGGCCAGAAACCAGAATATAGCTCTGAGGACATATGTGTAGAGGGACCTTATTTTTCTTTAATCTCATTGAAGGTTTCTTTTCTTCTTTTTTGTTTGTTTATTCTTCAGGACTATGAGTATTCTAGTTACAATCCAGTCGCGTATGATCTTGCTAATCACTTCTGTGAGATGGCAGCTGATTATCACACTGATACTCCTCATCTTTTGGACTACACCAAGTATCCAGGTAATTCACTTGAGAGAATATTTCTGGTGTCCATCTAACTTGTGGGTTATCAATTCAACTAGCAAACCAAAGAAACTGCTTTACGTACTCTGCTCACTTTGGCAGGTCCAGAGGAGCGCGAAAGATTCATACGCCTATATCTTACTTCCAAAGGTTTGTTTTTTCTGCAAGTTTCGTATTGTGCTTTAATGTATAGCCAATAAGGGAAGACTTTTAAGTTCAAGAAGATGAGTATAGGAGTATGATCAACTGGCCAACCTATTAGCTGATGCTTTGAGCACTCCTTTTTCTATTGCTTCTTAGCAAAGTTATCAAATTTAAACAGCAGCCATTTTGTTCAAACTTGATACTAGATATATAATGAAAATGTACATGTAATACTCGTCTTTGCCACTTTGCATATGTAAAACTCCCCCACCCCAAAAATATTGCCATATTTCTTTTTTTTTTACGGTTTATTTTGATATTGCATACCCATTGTTGACTATTTTAATATCGTAAGGTGTTGATCTATATTTAATAAAATCCATTCAGTAGTACATATTCCTATTATTGTACTATCTATACAGGTACATATACAGCCGGGGTCTCACTGGAAGCAAACTCTCTATCTCTTGGGATGGAGGTATTGTTTGCCTGCCTCTTACCCTCCCCAGACCCTAGCGATAGTTTTTGCTGTCGTTAAGATATACTTGGTATGATTGTTGTTGTTGTTGTACGGTTTATTTTGATATATGGAAAAAATCAGCTATGACAATATTTTTGCAACAGAAATATATCTTAATGACTTGACAAATCACATCTGCTTGGTAGAATCTTGCTCGTCTTGATTAACATGTTGGCATTTCATCTAGTACAAATCTAGGCTAAAGACAACCAGGAAAAGTTGGTAATGTTACTAGGTTAGAATGTTAAGGTCTATTTCTTGTTGTTTGATGGCTTCATTGATGGACTCAGATCATCAGCCAAGCGATGAAGAAGTGAAGAGACTTGCAGATACTGCAGAGAAGTTTACTCTTGCCAACCATTTATTCTGGGGACTATGGGGAATTATCTCGGTAGGCATCTTTTTTTCCTCTTACTTAATAGTATCATTGCCTTTGGACAGCGGCGAGATAAAACTTGAGGAATTATCTCCTAAAGGGACCTCCATACGCTAAAATTAAGAATACTGCCACTCTACTAGTACTACAACAACATTACCCTATTGTCTTAGAGGCTCCCGCTTATGGTAGGATGTGGGGGGTCGGATGTGCACGACCGTACCCATGTGTTAGAAACACACAGAGATTGTTTCCTGATGATCATAATAAAAATTGCGTCAAGTTACATCAATCAGATGATATTTCACAATATAACAAGCACATCCAATTTAGTGAGTCATTTTGCTTTATTTCATCATATTCTAAAGTCAAAGAAGGACGTGTCCTTGACTCCATTGAAAATGGAAAACAGAAATTAAACTGCCACTCTACTAGTGTGACAACTATCTGATGTTTATGACAGCATCTTTTATTCCTGTAGTAACAGATGAGCTGCGGTAGAAAGATGCATTATTTTGTCAATCTAGAATGCATGTTTTGTGTATATGTGAATCCAACTGTATTATCTGCTAAATCATATATAATACTGCATGTTCAAATATAGAAAATCTAAAAACTAATCACTAAATTGGCTGCACTTCTTAGCAGTTGATTGACACAACTTGACGCATCATTATGGGTCATCGAGAAACAAACCTGTGTGTTTCTAACACATGGGTATGGTTGCGTACATCTGACCCCCCTACCCCGCCATAGGCGGGAGCCTCTAAGGCAATGTGGTAATGTTGTTGTTGTTGTATTTTTGTATGGAGAAACCTACAAAGTAAGTGAATTTTTTATATCTACTAACAGTAGAATTTCTAGAGGACGGGCCTTGGATCAACTGGTAAGGTTGCTGCTTTGCGACCTTGAGGCTACGGGTTCAAGCCGCGGAAACAGCCTCTTGCACAAAGTGTAAGGTAAGGCTGCGCGCGATCCAGACCCTCTCTGAAACCTACACAAGCATAGGAGCCTGATGCACCGTAAACGCCCTACTAACCCTAGAATTTCTATGGTCTATCTAATACTTTGGCACTGCTTAAATCATTCAAACTTTCCTTGAAGTGAAGCTTACTATGTGTAAAACTGTGTTCTTGAACTTTTTAATCAAACGCGGCGCTGAAGGACAAGTGCAGTTCTTTCACACATGTTGTTTTGCATCTACTATATAATACAGATCAATCATCTTATGTTAGAAAATGTTACTTTTGGACAATGCAGGCATATGTCAACAATATCGATTTCGATTATATGGAGTATGCAAGGCAGAGGTTTCAACAATACTGGTTGAATAAGCCTAGACTTTTGTGAATCTTCTTACAGAGGGACAATTTACAGCCATAATATTCCACATGTATGATGTATCTTTAGAAGAAATTGTAATTTCATATTGTCCTTAGGACATATTTCAATGTCTTAAGTGTCTCCCAGAAGAACTCTGTACCCTTGTTATACAGGATGCAACGTTAGAATCTTTTGTCCTTTATCAGTGTAATCCAAGAACTAGTTTTCTTCAGACGTCTTTACTGTTGAGGGCGGGTCTTGGAACAACCGGTAAAGTTGTTTTTTTTTGGTAATCTTGAGGTCACATGTTCGAGCTGTGGAAACAGCATCTTGCACAAAGTGTTGGATAAGGCTGTACACATCAGATTGCAAAGCGATCCAACCTTTCTCTGACCCTGTGTAAACGCGAGAGCCTAGTGCATTGGGAACGATCTTCATGCCTATTTACTACTGAAATTCGAGAAATAAATGAATGGAATAATCAATTTTATGATATATAAACGAAGTTGCAAGCCCTTTTGTATGCATGCAGTAGACTGAACTGAGATAATGTAAATAAATTTTTTTACATTATTAAGTTATTCATGTCAAGCGTATTGAAGTTTTATCAAACTAGAATGTATATTGTATGTTCAAAATATGGTAAAGACAAAAGAAGGATTAGAAGACCCTTTGTGAAGATTTTTTTAGATTAAACATGTTACACATTCTGTTCCTAGTTTTTTGTCTTAAAAATTTGGGAACATTAGGTGCGTAGGCTGCACTTCTTATATGGTGAAACAGTAGTTGATCAACACAGCTTGACATAATTTTCATTATGAGTCATCGAAAAATAACCTCTGTTTGTCATTAACACATAGGTATGGTTTTTGAGCCGCTTATACCATGCCATAGACGGAAGCCTTTAAGACAATAGGGTATGTTTGTGTACATCTGACCCTCCCATACTCTACCATGGACGGAAGCCTCTAAGGTAATAGAGTAATATTGTTGTTGTAGGTTTGTAATCAAACACTCATTACTCTGGTAAATATCTGAGATTGCATATGAGTTCATGTATTCTGGAATTAAGCCATGCGTTAAAAAAATAAATTCTTTCTATAAAGAAGTCTCCCAATCATATATAATTAAAACAAACTTCCTACTTATAGTAATGCACTACGTAAATGTGACCCGCACAGTTGTTAATACGGAAAAAAAATGTTAATTATATATTTTTCCTTTTTGTTCTTTAGAAACAGAAATTGCAGTATGCCTTGGCAGATCAATAATTATATGAAAAAGGCACGTCTTGTCTTTCGATTACATTATCAACTCGTTAATATCATTATTAGTTATGGAGTCGGATATTAAACATAAGATCTTTTGATTATATTTTCAACTATAAACTAAAGCTAAGACCAAATCCCATATTAAACAGGTTTTGTAGTATTTGATTATAAATATTTTTCAAAAGAAAAAGATATTACGAAATATGCCAAAAATTCGAGCAAACCGAAACCGAACCAAACCTTTGATACTTTAGAAAACCGAAACCGAAATTGATAAGATATTTGCCCATCATTGAACCGGTAAAACCAGAGCATATAGATGGATCATTGATGCAAAAGTTAGTTAGTCATTTAATTTATTTCCATTTATTTTCCGCCAACTGTTTGGAAAACGTCCAATTATTCATAAACAGTCCTTTGAAGATCGACCTTTTTCTCTACCTAGAATTCGAAACCCAGGAAAAAGACATATACATCATTTGATGGGACGGAACTACCACCTTGAAAAACAACAAGTCTAACCACTCGTTCCGTCACAATCAACTCTATTTTGACTTTGTAACGCCATAGGCCGCCGGAGGCTCACACCATCTACTCAAGTCTAACTGAATACTGGAGCCGGCGCGGTCCAAAAGACGCAGGTCACTCCCTCGAATCTGGCTCATGGCTTGAGTCACTTAATGTGATCACCTGCTCGGACAGGGTTAAGGATGGTCAACGCAGTCATCTGTCAGCTTGGCCTAACGCTAGCAATCTCACTACTAAACATCTCAGCTCGGTCACATCAGTCAAGCCAGGCAAGGATCTGGTTTGCGTTGCCTACCTGTTTAGTTCAGCTCAGTAGCAGCTGTGTCCTTAGTGTATGCACACAGCTTAGCCACGGACTAGGTGCTTTAACTGCGCTGCTCAGCTATACCCTTAGGCTTTTAGGCATTCCTGTTCGGCCATGCCAATCAAGCACATGGCAGTGTGTAACCTAGCTATGCAAAGTGCAAATAGCGCCACATGGCGATCATGCGATGCAATCTATTAGCGACACAGGATACGTGAAACTCTCCCATAGCACCTCAACATGCACTTGTTGCACAAATTATATAAAACTACAAGAAACATCCCACAGGGAGATTTTCAACAACAAAATAAGACAACCATAACTAGCAAATGAGAGGTGTTTATATACTTTCAGCATACAAATATAACTATATCTTGAACTGAATTTAGCTTCAGAAGGGGTTTTTTTTCTAACGTCGTACAACTTGTACAAGTTTCTGGAAACGTTAGTTCTGAAAACAACGTAAGACAATTGACAAATTTTTTTTTGTATTACTTCAATCCCGTTTGACTGTACAAGAATACGTGACGCTCAGCATGTTTGGAAGCACAGAAAAAACGCTCGTTTACTGATATTATTACCAGTTTTTGATACTAGGTCATTCATAGCAGTACTATACCTTCCCTATTTATTGCGGGTTGGTCATTCGTAAGCACACACTTAGCTTTTGATGTGTTTGGAATTCCCTAACCAACCCGCAATGAATAGGGAAGGTATAGTAATGCTGTGAATGATCCAGTAAATGTGGATGTTTGTGTTGGAAAATTTGGGACACTACAGGCCAAGAAAGATTTCAGAGATTTGGAGTTGCATTTTGTCGAGGGTGCATACTGTTATGTTTTAGTTTATGATGTCAATGAAACGAGATCCTTTGATGATCTTGGCGATTGGCATGGGGAATTTCTAAAACAAGTTGGTTTTCTTGATCTGGATATCAATTCTGATTTCTTTGGGATAATTTCTAGCTTGAAACCTTCTTGCTGAGATTTTTCTCATAATGCATCGGAGGCATATAAAGCTAATCTTTTTGGATGTTCTTCGGTTGAGTATGACGAAATCGGATCTTTCACCAAAAGATCAGAGATAATCTGCACGATAACGCCGTTAACTTCTTATGGAGTCGTAGCTGGTCGTCAAAGATAACATTCCCAGAAACATGCATGACACATAACGACGTTAGAGGTTCTGGAGTTACTACCTCGGGGAAAACCCTTCGACGATCAAGTCAGTTACGGACATATGTATGGTGATGGATAAAAAGTAGAGGATGGAACAACCTTTTAAGTTTTACCCTACTGGATAGGTTGATGTTTTTGTGGTGGCAAAGACTGTAAGTTCAGCCAGTGCTGTGTTTTAGTGTCAAACTGGATCTCCCTTTTTTCCGCTAGAAGATCTCTTTTTTATGCGTTGGGGCGAGTAGTGCATGTTGAGGAGTTGTGGGTCATGCCATCTGGCTGCCTCATTGGCTGTCTTCGTCTGTATGGTGGCCACATGACACCACGTGTATCGGTACATGGCTAGGGTCGCTTGTTGGCAGGTGTCTGTTCTGGCGTGTATGACCAAGCTGAGGTGCGCACCTTAGCAACACGGCCAAGAGAGAAAGTGGGACGGTACGATCTGAACTGACCTGCGAGGCGAGCTAAGATGAATGACTCTTAGTAGCCTTAATAATCAAAAAATTTGTGCATTGTTTAACAATACTTCTACATCAATGACTCCTCTCAACCTTATTTTAACTTTGATCATCAACCCCTGATCAAATGTGCGTTGTTATACACATAGGGACTCTCTAGTTTGTTTTGAGTCTTTTCCCTCTCTTCTGTAAGAAATTGAAGCTTTTTATCACCCATTTCATAGGGATACATTTTAAAATACTCTCATGACAAATACGACTAAATGTATAGATATATGTGTGTCTATTGTTAGACAAAACTGAGATGGATGACAATCAAACAACACAGAATTATTGCCGAGACGTGATCAAGATCACTGTCCTTAAAAGCAATTTCGCCTCCACCGGTGAGCAAGGTGAACTACAAGCGAATGCTTCCCAGGATTTAACGGCTTTCCTTGTTCGTTTGCTCTACGAGAAAGGGAATGATCTTGCAAGTAGAAGAGTATGAAAGTAGAGGAGAGGAAGGAGAAAACTGCTGAAACTTTTCTGCACTAGAAGAAAAATGCAAGAGAATTTCTATATTTTGCAACATAGTTAAGCCTTGTATATATAGGCTTTAGGGTAGAAGAAAACAATGTTTGAACCTTGTGCCAGCAGTTTCCAGATCTTCCAAGTTCGTTGAACAACGTTCACTTTTGAAGGAAGATGATTCTTGGACCAAAAGATGCAACTCAACATGAAAAGTTATGTCCGTTGGCACATCGATCAATCACATCGATCGATCGATGTCACTTCGATTGATCGATGTGATCGATCGAAGTCGGACAGAATCATTCTTAATCCATTCTGCCTCACATAGATCGATCCATGTATCGATCGATGTCACATCGATCGATCGATGTGATCGATCTATGTTGGACAGAAAGGTTCCAGCATCACAATGTCCTACATCGATCGATCGATGTACACATCGACCGATCAATGTCTTGTTCATTGAACGATTGATGTCCTCCAGAATAACTTTATTTCTGCTTTCACTTGGTTCGATCCAACTTATACTTGGATCAATCCATGTGATATTCTTCAAGTTAAACGAGTTCAAATCATCACTCAAACTACCAAACAACATTCCGCATGTTCTTATATAAGTTTGGAGCACATTTAAAAGTAATTTAACATACTTTTTCCAACAATCCCCCACATGATCCAAACTTATATACTAACACTCTTGAACGTTAATCAACTAACCTCTCTACTTTCACACAAAGACATGACACATAATGGACAATGACTTACGTCTTGAATTGCCACTTAGTACAAGAAGAAGTATATAAACGGAAATAAGATGACATACGTCTTGAATCGTACCTGGCTACTGTTTATATAAACTTACAACTGACATGTCATTGACTAGCTTCAGGCAAGTTCGCGGTGTGGTGCGATATCGGCCATGCATCCAGTCTCAGGTTTTCATAAGTGCTCTACTGAGTTGTTCCAAACTCTCATAGGAAGCGGCACCACCTCCACACTTATATAGGTGAAATTCATCAAGTGTGTACTGCGCACACCACCATACAACATGTCTATGAACTTCATTAAGAGATTCTAATAAATCTCACCCTCTTCAATTTGCAGTAAGTACTATCTTCAACAGCACCATAGGAAGAGACAAAACGATAGTACTTGTAGAACTTTAATAAGATTTGTTTTTAACACATTGAACCCCGTTCGTAGGATCTCTACTAATAGTGGGTTGGGTTGCCGTCATACAAAGTTCACAACAATGGAACCATTCCCATTCCCCTCGATGCTTGTTGGACTAACTTCTTGTTCAGTCCTTTAGTTAAGGGGTCTGCCAGAATCAACTCGGTTCTTATATACTCCAAGTTAATCACCCCTGAACTAATTAGATCCCGCACAATATTGTGTCTCAATCTGATATGCCGGCTCTTTCTGTTGTAGATCTTATTCTTCGCTCAAGCGATCGCCACCTGAGAATCACATCGTATAGAAACAGAAGGCATAGGGTTATACCACAAAGAAATATCAACCAACAAATTCCTTAACCATTCAGCTTCTGTTGCAGCAAGTTCTAAAGCAATGAATTCCGATTCCATAGTTGATTTTGCTATACACGTTTGTTTAGAAGATTTCCAAGATATGGCTCCACCACCTAAAGTGAATACATAACCATTTGTCGAATTAATCTCATCATTATCCGACACCCAATTAGCATCACAAAAACCTTCTAATACGGCCGGAAAACCACTAAACACAAGACATAGATCCATTGTACCTTTGATATATCTCATTAATCTTTCTAGAGCCATCCAATGTTCACTACTTGGATTATGAGTATATCTCGCTAGCCTATTTACGGCGTAAGCTATGTCGGGTCTTGTGCAATTCATTAAATACATCACACTTCCAATAATTCTAGCATATTCAACTTGTGAAACACTATTGTTCCTATTTTTCTTTAAGTGTACTGCAGGATCATATGGTGTGCTTACGGGTTTAACCTCAAAGAAGTTAAATCTTTTCAATATTTTCTCAACATAGTGAGATTGAGATAATGCATAACCCCCAAAATTCTCGACTAACTTTAAACTAAGTATCAAATCAGCCTTACCCATATCTTTCATGTCAAAGACGGAAGATAAGAATGATTTAGTACTATTCACAACATCAATATTGTTCCCAAAGATTAACATATCGTCAACATATAAACATATGATGACACAATCAGAATTTTCAACTTTACTATAAATGCAACGATCACTTTCATTCACAATATAACCATTAGAAATCATAGCATTATCAAATTTTTCATGCCACTGCTTTGGCGCTTGTTTAAGGCCATAAAAAGACTTCTTAAGTCTACACACCTTATGTTCTTGACCTTGAACAATCATACCTTCCGGTTGATGCATATATATTTCTTCATCTAGATCACCATTTAAGAAAGCCGTCTTAACATCCATTTGATGTATCACTAACTTGTTAATGGACGCTAGAGCTACTAACACTCTAATTGACGTTATTCTTGCTACCGGTGAATATGTGACAAAATAATCTATACCCTCTTGTTGGGTAAACCCCTTGGCAACTAGCCTTGCCTTAAATTTATCAATGGAGCCATCAGCCTTTAGTTTCTTCCTAAAGACCCATTTACAACTAATAGGCTTACATCCTCTAGGCAACTCTACTAGTTCCCAAGTATTGTTACTAAGAATCAACTCAAGTTCACTATTTATATCTTATTTCCAAAACTTAATATCTATGGAACTCATAGCCTCCTTATAATTCTTAGGACCTTCTTCTAAAATAAAAGCAGTAACAAAGTCATCTCCAAATGACTTTTCAACCCTTTGCCTTTTGCTTCTTCTAGGTAAAGAAGCAATTTCATCACTAGCTTTATTGCTAGACTCACCAAGTTCAAACCTAGTGCTAGTCACTTTCTCTTTCTTCATTGGAAACTCAAGTTCAAAAAATTCAGCATCCCTAGATTCCATAATCACATCATTATCTAAGGTCATAAACCTATATGCAGCACTATTCAAGGCATATCCCACAAACACACAATCTCTAGTTTTAGAACCAATTTTATTCCTTTTGAACTCAGGAATTCTAACCTTGGCTAAGCACCCCCACACTTTCAAATAACTCAAGTTGGGTACATAGCCTTTCCATAGTTCATATGGAGTCAAACTGGTTTTCTTATGTGGAATTCTATTAAGAATGTGACATGCTGAAAGTATAGCCTCACCCCACATATTACTTGGCAATCCGGAACTTAAGAGCATTGTATTCATCATATCCTTAAGAGTCATATTCTTCCTTTCAGCAATGCCATTGGATTGAGGAGTATATGGAGGTGTAAACTCATTATAATGTCATTATCTTCGCAAAACTTTTGTAAAGACAATGTAATATACTCACCTCCTCTATCCGACCTTACCTTTTTGATTCTTTTGTCTAGTTGGTTCTCAACTTCATTCTTGTATTTAATAAACATACTTTCCGCTTCATCCTTGTTATTAAGTAAGTAAACCTTAGTAAACCTGTAAAAATCATCTATAAAGGTAATGTAGTACCGTTTACCACCTTTACTCATAATGTTCTTAAAGTCTCCTAGATCACTGTGAATTAATTCTAGTTTATCTGTTGCTCTATTTACCGACTTGAAGGGTTTCTTATGATGTTTCCCTTCAATACAATAATGACACTTAGTCAGACTATTCTCATTATTCATTTCAATTAGATTGGTATTCTTTAACCTTCTAATCGCGTCAGCATTAACGTGACCTAGTCTAGCATGCCATAAATCAAAAGAATGAACATTATACACGGAACTAGATGCATTCTTATTATTTAAACAAACGGCATCAAGAACAAATAGCTCTCCTGAACAGAAACCTTTCCCAACAAACTCCCCACTCCTAGAAAGAACAAGTTTATCAGAATCAAAAGCAAGCTTAATATTAGCCTTGTTCAGAAGTGCTCCAGAAATCAGGTTCCTTCGAATGGTAGGAACATGTAGCACATTGCTCAACTCCAGCCTTTTACCAGAAGTCAACTTAAGGAGCACTTTCCCCCTTCCCGATCACTCGGGTCGCTCGTGCATCCCCTAGAAAGACCTGGTCTTCACTGTCTATCTCTTGATAGTCAAGAAATAGATCTCTGATGGTCGCAATATGTCTGGTGGCTCCAGTGTCCACCACCCATTTTGTTGCACCTCCGACAAGGTTTACCTCATCGACGACGACTGCAGCGATTGTCTCATCCTGAATGTCTGAGCGTCCTTCAATAAGGTTGGCTTGTCCGCTTGACTGTCCTTTTCGCTTGTTGTAGAAAAACGCCTTGTGACCCTGCTTTCCACACACCCAATACACTCCCTTTGATTGTGGCTTAAAGCGCCCTTGGACTTGTACTTTACCTTTGGGCTTGTTGGAATGAAACCTTGGCTTCTTGGCCGCATGTTCAATGATGTTGGCCTTGACACCACCTTCATCGCCACTTGCATTTTCAAGCCTGTTATTTTCCTCTATGCGGATGTGTTTGATTACACTATCCATAGAGAGTTTGGTGTCATCGTGTTTGCCCCTCTTCTTATATTTGTTCCAAGAAGAAGGAAGCTTTTCAATCAGAGCAGCAGCTTGGAAGGTCTCATCAATCTTGATTCCTTCCTGTTCAATATTATCCACCAGTTGTTGAAACTGATGAATCTGATCATTGATGGATATGTGGTCAACCATCTGAAACTTGAGAAATTCGCTGACCACATATTTTCTTTTTCCTGAATCTTCAGAGCCATATTTGTTCTGAAGAGCTTTCCAGATTTCCTTTGCTAATTGAAATTTGACATAAATATCAAACAACGAATTTGAGAGGAAATGAAGAATATGTCCTCTACATGTGACATTGTCTGCATCATACTTGAGAGCTTCTTCATCTTCAGTAGGTCTCTCCTTTGTCAGAACGTAGGAGGCAGACATCATCTCAAGGAAGAAAAAAACTTTTGCAGACCACCTCTTAAAGAACTTTCCATCAAAAGGCTCTAGTCTTGACATATCAGGAACAACAGGTTGTTTGGTTGCCATTGCAGTAAATTGCTTTTAAGATTGTTAGACAAAACTGAGATGGATGATAATCAAACAACACAGAATTATTGCCGAGACGTGATCAAGATCACTGTCGTTAAAAGCAATTTCGCCTCCACCGGTGAGCAAGGTGAACTACAAGCGAATGCTTCCCAGGATTTAACGGCTTCCCTTGTTCGTTTGCTCTACGAGAAAGGGAATGATCTTGCAAGTAGAAGAGTATGAAAGTAGAGGAGAGGAAGGAGAAAACTGCTGAAACTTTTCTGCACTAGAAGAAAAATGAAAGAGAATTTCTATATTTTGCAACATAGTTAAGCCTTGTATATATAGGCTTTAGGGTAGAAGAAAACAATGTTTGAACCTTGTGTCAGCAGTTTCCAGATCTTCCAAATTCATTGAACAACGTTCACTTTTGAAGGGAGATGATTCTTGGACCAAAAGATGTAACTTAGCATGAAAAGTTCTGTCCGTTGGCACATTGATCACATTGATCGATCGATGTCACTTCGATCGATCGATGTGATCGATCGAAGTCGGACAGAATCATTCTTAATCCATTCTGCCTCATATAGTTCGATCCATGTATCGATCGATGTCACATCGATCGATGTGATCGATCTATGTTGGACAAAGGTTCCAGCATCACATTGTCCTACATCGATCGATCGATGTCTTGTTCATTGAACGATCGATGTCCTCCAGAACACTTTAACTTTATTTCTGCTTTCACTTGGTTCGATCCAACTTATACTTGGATCGATCCATGTGATATTCTTCAAGTTAAACGAGTTCAAATCATTACTCAAACTCTCAAACAACATTACGCATGTTCTTGTATAAGTTTGGAGCACATTTAAAAGTAATTTAACATACTTTTTCCAACATCTATTGTAATGATCAATCAAAATTTTCATTATTGACATATAAATCTTTATATAACATCATGATATTGTGTCATTAAGAAATAAGAAGCAAAATAAAATCTCGTACATGCGTGCGTACATGAAAGAAAAATTAAAATAAAAGTTCACAATGAACTTGTATAAAAAGAAGAAAGAAAAAAGTTCATGATGTCAAAACTGCATTAGGCTCATATGTTTGTGCAGGATTCAGGGAGGGGCTAGATCGCTTCGCGATCTGATGTACACAGTTTTTCCCTATAATTTGTGTAAGAGGCTGTTTCCACGGCTCAAATCAGTAACCTTACCAAGTAATGTTACCATATTTATGAGGACTTGCTATAAAACGATTCTCTACTTATCTGTTAACTTATGAAAATAACTTGACAGGGTGAGTTCATATTTGTAACTTGCCATAGAGAAACCAATTTTTTTCCTGGCCAAAAAAGGGGGAAAAACCAAGTTTCTTCAGTTTATTCAATTGACTGTAAGTCAAAGTTATATTCTTTTTTTTTAACTGAGATTGTTTACGTCATTGTATTTTTATGCGGATTTTCTATCCTTGGATTTAATTGTGGACAAATACCGAAAGATCAGCATTTACCATACATAGATACCAAAAATCAGTAACGTGATTGATGGAATATTCTGTAATTAGTGCTAATTGATACTGTATTTATGTTGATTGATGTAATTTCCGTGTATAGACACTAGGACAACACTATAAGTCCAAGCTTGTATATTGGTTAGAATCATTGAGAAATACAAAGAAAAATTTCCCTTATTCTTCTTTGTTTAAACATGGTATCAGAGCAGACATTTTCTCAATCCAACTTGCTGTGATTCGTGTATTACCAGGCTCAGATTGTTGAGTTTCTTCATAGCCTTTTACCCTACCTTTGATCAAGTATCCTAACTACTCTATCAATTTTTGTTTAGGCTCAGAACTCGTTTCTTCATAGCCTAAGTTACCTGCCTCAGTTTTTGACCCAGATCGAGTACTTTCTTGTCCAAATCAGCATACCTGCAAAACATTCACCACCATGGCACAAACATCAGACAACGTTGGAGCAAAACCAGAAACATCTGACAAACAAACCAACTTCCCTGCTAATTTTGATTTTTCTGAACAGTTTGCCAAGTTCTTGCAACAGAGCATGAACATACAACCATCACCACCTCCTCCCACGAATCTGGTGTTGAAGATCAAACTCAACAGCACCAACTATAGTCTATGGGGGAGACTGATGAAAATTGCCATCGGAGGCAGGGGAGGAGCTCCCACATAAATGGGGTCCCTCCACCCCCACCAACTGACCCTTCGTACCCTAATTGGGAACAAAGTGATCAGCTTGTCTTCACATGGCTCATTGACAATATTGAGGACAGTCTCGTGAATACTGTGTCCAAATACACGACTACAAAGGCCCTGTGGGATGGGTTAGCTATCACGTACGGATCTGGCAGTGACCCACTGCAGATTTTTGACCTCCATAAGCAATGTTACACAATCAAGCAGGGCAGCCGAACACTTGAAACTCTTTGGGATCAGTTTCAAGGACTATGGATAAGCATTGACTCCATGGACCCAAATCCCATAGAGTCACCCAACGACATAGCAACATATACCAAAAAAATTCAAGAACAGAGACTTTATCAACTGCTATTAGCAGTTGATGAGAGATTTGGTGACACAAAAAATGAGATTTTAAAAAGAGATCCCAGACCCACAGTGGAGGCAGCCTATAACGAACTTAAACAGGCTGAAGTACAGAGTGGAGTATTGGTTATCCACCCCTCAGATTTGAGGTCATCACAGGGGATTGGACAGGGTTTGGCGGTGCAAGCACCAGACCAGAATCAACCGCGGGGGACACCAGACCGTTCTTCTCCACGCTCAGGCAAAGCATCACGGCGTGGAGATGAGAAATCGCTGTTGCAGTGCAGCCACTGCAAGAAAAAGGGGCACATTCGAGAGAAATGTTTCCAGATCCATGGCTTCCCAGATTGGTGGGAAGATTTCAAGAAGAAAGGGCAAGCTTCCGTTGCACGGGCCACCAGCAGAGATCACTCTGGCGTAAAGGAGGTCTCAGAACCCCCAAACACTCAGGCAACCTTGCAGGAAAGCAAGGAGACGATGGAAGGATCTGGAAGCTCCAGAGGCAACGAAGGAGGAGGTAACGGGGTTGGGAATATTTCTCCCAACCCTAATCTGCTTTTTAACTCCCTACCCCCTACAGAAATTAATACTCGGCCCCCTAGTCTCAATTTAAATGTTAGTTTGACCCCTGCAAACTCTGAGGTGATCAGTTTACCCCCCTCACTTATATCTCCGACATCTAAGTCCCTCCAAACCTCCTCAATTACAGTTGCCACCCCCAACTTCTTGCAAAATTCCTCTGCGACCCCAACAAAATCCCATCCACCGAAAATAACCCCACCTACTCCTTATCCAACCAATGGGTCCTCACAATGTATTTTCGACTGCGGGGCCACCAACACAATGACCAATGACCCTGCAGACTTGCTTACTCATACCAATACCATTAAAACTGTTATTGAAACTGCCAATGGCGCCACTATCCCAGTTGCCGGTAGCGGCTCCATCTCAGTTACACCTGACATTGCTCTTAAGAATTGTTTATATGTTCCATCTCTGTCTACTAAATTGCTTTCCATTAGCCATATTACTAAAGAATTAGATTGTATCGTTCTAATGTATCCTAATTTTTGCCTCCTACAGGACATTCATACGGGGGCGATCATTGGGCGTGGTACTGAGCGCCACGGACTGTACTTTGTTGATGCTGTGACGCAACAGGGACAGTCTAATCTTGCCACCGGGACGACCAGTCGACAGGTGTGGTTGTGGCATTGCCGATTAGGCCATCCTTCGTTTAGTTATTTACATCGTTTATTTCCTACTTTGTTTTCTTCACCAGTACAAAACTTTATCTGTAATACGTGTCTCCGGGCAAAACAGACTCGGGCTTCTTATCCTGCTACTCATACCCGTGTCAATCATATGTTTCATTTAGTTCATTCTGATGTTTGGGGCCCCGCACCCTATAATACCCCTCTCGGCTTTCATTATTATGTGATATTTGTTGATGATTTTTCTCGGATGACTTGACTCTACATTATGAAACATAAATCAGAAGTCCACCAGAAATTTATTCACTTCTATACTATGATACATACCCAGTTCAACACAAAAATCCGCATCCCCCGATCCGACAATGGGGGGAATATATGAGTAAAGACTTGGGTTAATTTTTGCATGACAAGGGCATCATACATCAAACATCGTGTCCCAACACTCCAGAACAAAACGGGATCGCTGAACGAAAAAACCGTATCCTACTTGA
>AP025070.1:25462073-25643976 GCA_036186865.1 Eustoma russellianum | reverse complement strand
TTTGATGGTAACTTTATTCAACTCTCTATAATCGATACAAAGCCTCATGCTACCATCTTTCTTCTTTACAAACAAAACAGGTGCTCCCCAGGGCGATACACTAGGGCGGATAAACTTCTTGTCCAATAACTCCTGCAGTTGTTTCTTCAACTCTCTCAATTCTGCCGGAGCCATTCTATAAGGAGCTTTTGAAATAGGTTCTGTTCCGGGAATCAAGTTGATCTCGAACTCAACTTCTCTTGGGGTGGTACTCCTGGTAAATCTTCCGGAAACACATCAAGAAATTCATTGACCACTGGAATTTGCTCAATGGACGGTACCTCCTGAGTAACATCCATTGCATACACCAGGAATCCCTCAGCACCTTTCCTTAAGGCTTTGCACGCTTGTGCAACCGACACATACACCTTTTTGGGGACTTTCTTTCGTTCCGGTTCCCCTTGAAACGTTACCTCTTCCATCTTATCGTTCTTGATTGTCACTTGTTTCAATCGACAATCAATATTGGCGTGATGCTTGGCCATCCAGTCCATTCCCAATATAACATCAAAGTCGTACATCTGAATAGGGATCAGTGTGGCGGAGAACGTTTGGCCTTCAAACTCTAACTCGCAATCTCGATACTGCTGATACGAAACCATAACCTGATCTCCGGCCGCTTGAACACGATACGGAGTTTCTAACCATTCAGACAAACTACCAAGGTGCTTAGTGAATCTCTTCACTACAAAGGAATGGCTTGCGCCGCTATCGAAAAGTACATTGGCAGGCATCTTATTTACTAAAACCGCACCTAAGGCCATATAAAGTTTTACACAAAAAGTTACACACGTAAACACTTAATTCAATAATGATTTAAACTTAATTCAAATGGTACCTGCTACTACATCGGTAGCCTCCTGCACCTCAGTGTCCGTCATGAGATGTACACGGGCATTTGTTCGTGGCTTTGCTCTCGGCTGCTGAGCCGCTTCTCCCGGATTATTTTTCTTCATCTCTGGACAGTCCCTAATCATGTGACCCACTTGACCGCATCGAAAACATGCTCCTGCCACTTTCCTACACTCACCGACGTGGTTCTTGTTGCATTGTGGACAAACTCCTATAAACTGCTGCACTACTGGATTCTGGAGTGGGGGTCTCTGAAAATTTCCAACCGGACCTCTTTTCGGAATCTTGACCCAACGTCCGGGTCTTCCCCCAACTCTCACATCATCCCTTGGCCTCTTGCCTCTATCAGACCCTCCAGCACTAGCTGCTCTTGCCGCTACTCTGCGGAAATCGCTCTCAACCCGAAAACATGCATCCAAATGTCCTCGTAAGTTTTCATTCCTGCATTCACTATTGCCGACTGTATCCTCGAGTCCAAACCCCTCTCGAACTTCGTCATCTTAAGGCGATTATCAGACATAATCGCCGGGGCAAACTTTCCCAAAGCGTGGAAACGATCAGCATATTCTGATACGGCCATCCGACCCTGCTCAAGTCGGTCGAATGCCCTAATCTTGTCCAGTATAGCCGTCTCTGGCACATAATACTTCAGAAAAACCTCACAGAACTACGCCCACGAGATAGGTGGGGTCATTCTCAGCACCATTCCGTCCCACCATTCGCCAGCCTTGCCACTTAGAAGGGGTGTGGCCACCTCAACCTTTATCTCATTCGGTACTTGCACCAGTCGGAAACATTTCTCCACCTCAGCCAACCAGTGCTGAGCCTCCTCAGGATCAGTACATCCTCCAAACTTCGGCACCCTCATCTTTCTCATCTCTCCATAAAAGAACCGAATGTTATGCTGTGGCGGTGGAGGAGGCGGAGGCTGATGCTGTTGCGCATATCCTTGTGCGATCACCGTCAGTGCATCAGTGAGCACCTGGGGTAAAACAACTTGTGGTGGCTGGTTCTCTTGTTCGTTGTTAGTGTTCCCTGTGTTCTCTCTTCTTGGAGGCATATTTCACTGAAAGGTTAACATTGCATTAGCATTCAGTAAATACAAGAGATTACTGAAAGCTTGAACGTGTACAAATGGGTGAGGTATGTAGTACAACTACTAATACGGAATTAGACGATAAACGCGTTCGTACGCACCCAACCCAGATCATACTTAAACACTAAAGAAATCAGTACTTATAACTAAGGATTAACCTTAAGGGAGAACCATAACTTAGGTGTCTAAAAGATCATGAACCTAAGTTTCTGAGATAGATCTGAAGCCTAGTCTCTGATACCACCTGTAGCGCCCCAGCCCGACACTGTCATCGGAACCAGTGCACCCGCCGTAGTCTACTATGAGAACTACGAAGCGTCAAAGCGGATCAAGCATACATCATCTATGACGTAAGATAAATCAGCGGAAACGTCATAAAATTTAAAACTTCATCGTCAATAATACAACCAGAAAATGCAACGGAAATAAAAGGTGTTTGTTCATCTAGCTATTATAAGTTCCAGAACAACATTATAACACTGAGTTTCCAAACTTAAAGAAAATAGTCCAGCATCTAACTATTCCCATGTCCGTCATCCCATTGAGCCCACTCGCCATCGTCTTCGATAAATATCAACTCATATTCAGGCTCACCTGAAAAGGAATAGAGTAACTGTTCTTAGATAAATTATCGCCAGCAAGTAACCCGTCTATACACCTTACGGGATCACACACGACGAGTCACCAGTGTATAAATCATTGCCCAAAATAAGGTGCTCGGGTTAGCAAGTAGCATCTTCATAAGGATTCCTCCAAGCAGGTAAAGCACATAAAAGATACACGGATACGAAAATAAACATGTACTAAAACCACATATCATATAAACAAGTCATAAGCTAGCCACGTTTCTTGCATATCAAGTCTTATGCTTCGTGTATCATGATGCATGTACTTCTTTAAAATCACACACAATACCCATGCATATGTCTTCTTTCATAAACATGTCATGCGTGTCACTTCACAAAACATTTCATCACACTTCATATCATATTCTTCGCGTAGCAGAACTTTATACCCTGTGGGTGATCAGTCCACAGCAAACAGAACTTTATACCCCGTGCTGAAAGGTCCACGGCTCCATAACATATAACTTTATACCCCATGCTGAAAGGTCCACGGCCCCGTTACATACATCATATATCCGTGTTGATAGGTCCATGGCCCCATAAAATACTTTATTTTCCGTGCTGATAGGTCCACGGCCCCGTAACATATTTTATACCCTGCTGTTGATTTACAGATCACGCTTTTATACCCTGCTTTCGCAGGCGTGACTTTTATACCCTGCGATCAACCAGCAGCCATTTTGTCTTCCGAAAACTTTAAATCTTTCTTGTGAACACATGTTCTTTCGCAAAGCAAATCTCAAATCAAATGCAAGTGCCCATGTCATGATGCAGGATGCACATGTAACTTCGTATCAAACATGTAACACACACACACATACATCTTACATATCAAGTATACGGTCTTGCACCTCAAACACTCCATGTTCGTATCTTTCCAAGTCCATTCGTCTTACTAACTCACTCAGGATTCAATCTTATTTTTACTTGATCAAACTTACCATCTACACCTCAATTATACCTCAAATACCCTTGCATTTTATGTTCAAAAGAAGTGTATAAAGTTACTACACATACATAGGGCGCCTAAAGGGTCGAAAAGACTTCCAGTATACTTGGAACGCCACTTGAGGCGCCTAAAGTGACATAAAGCGCCTATACTAGGCGTTCGAAGTGTTCGGGGATGTACCGTAGACATTGAACGCCTACATGAAGCGCCTAATGTGACATAGAGCGCCTAATGTAGGTGTTCGAAGTGTACGGGGATGCTTCAGGACACATTGAACGCTACATTAGGCGCCTAATGTGACTTGAAGCACCTAATGTAGGTGTTCGAAGTGTTCTGACGGTTCTAAACTGTAGTTTTTCTGTGCGGGAATGCTTCAGGACACATTGAACGCTACATTAGGCGCCTAATGTGACTTGAAGCGCCTAATGTAGGTGTTCGAAGTGTTCTGACGGTTCTAAACTGCAGTTTTTCTGCAGTAACTTCCACCCAACACCTTTCTTCTTCAACCCTTTCATGTTCAACCCTTCAAGGTCCATCTTAGCTCCTGGATTCATCATGCTTAACACACAACTAACATGATTTGATTCTTAAACAAGTAAACTAGTATCCACCCTAAACCTTCTGTCACCCACAACCTTCAATAGATATCTTCAAACCTTTCAACGCAACAAGTCTTACAACAATGTCACATTCATCCTTCCACTCCCTGCAAACACACTCAAGCATCTAAAGTGTAATCACCAAACTTAAGAACTTACACAAGGACAATGAACACATCACGTATAACACTCTTGTGGGCATATTTAACAACAAAGATCACAACATAACTATTTTCAGATATTGGCCCAAAGAACATAACTTTACTCAACAACAACAACAATTACACATATAATAAAGCATTTAGCATAGACAAGTCAAAACTACTAATGTGTGATCCAAATTTTCTCTTTGTAAGAACATAGGGCCTAAGGTAACAAAATTTGCGTAAAGCGTATAGAAAGATTAATTGCCTTTGTTTCTAGATAATCTTACGAATGTACTGCAGAATTTCGGTGATGATTGCATCTAAACTGACCACTCTTTCTTCCTCTTCCTCTTCTCTTCTTCTTCTTTCTCCTCTCTTCCTCTCTAGGCGTTTTTTCTTCCCCCTCTTTCTTTGCCTTTCAACCGCCCCCTTTATGCTAATGGGGAGTTATACTAAAATTTTGTGTAACTCCCCTATCACTTAGTAGGGATACTTTTGGTAATTTACCCAATTTCCTTAATTCTCACTTTTAACCCTTTCTTTTATTTTCTATATTTTAAGTAACTAAGTATTACATTCTACATCATTAATTAAATTGCATACAAGGTTGACCTAGAGTATTGAAAGTCGTGCTTAAAAGTCACGGGGTATGACAATTACAAACCTTATCCTCTCAACACCCTATACCTGCTACCTTTACGCTCCCCCGCGTATCTTTGGCTGTACAGTTTTTGTCCATACTCCTAAACATGAACGAACAAAATTAGATCCTTGTGCCGACAAATGTGTTTTTGTTGGCTATGCCACCACTCAGAAAGGCTACCGCTGTTACAATCCCCGTACCCGACGCATTCATATTACCATGGATTGCGTTTTTCTTGAAACTGAGTACTACTATACCACCCAATCTCCGGTTCAGGGGGAGCCACTAAACGAAAATGGAATCCTTGATTGGGTGACACCACCACCTACCTGCTCGACGGATGTTTCAACAGGGCAAGTAGATGGCGCCGACTGTGATGCGGCTCCCAACACTGTACTACCCGATGGACCAGCAACCCCTGATGATCCTTCACGAATGAATGTCTCATCCGAGGTAACTGTTTTTGATACAGTAAATGAACAATCTAATGATGTCACTCACTCTCCTGGTTATGATACACCTGCTTCTAACCCAAATGTTGTCTTGGAGCCAGATCTTACTGAAATAAACACTCCGCCTGTTCACACACCAGAGGTATGCAGGGACACTAATATTTCTGTTGAGAGACAGGAAATCCGCGTATTGCCTCCTCGGGGTAAACGGGGAGTTCCTCCCAAACGATATTCACCAGAACAAATATCAAAGACATCGAGATATCCGGCGAGTACCTCTATGGGACAAGTGTCTGAGTTAGCTAAGGGCTTCTTTGTATCTTTATGTTCAGAACAGGTTCCACGGAGTACTGAAGAAGCCTATACTCAACCTGCATGGAGGGAGGCAATGTTGACTGAAATGAAAGCATTGGAAAAGAACCAAACATGGGAAAAGTGTATGCTTCCACCAAAAAAAAAACCAGTTGGGTGCCGGTGGGTATTCACAGTCAAATACAAAGCTGATGGAAGCATTGAAAGATACAAAGCTCGGCTGGTAGCTAAGGGCTACACTCAGACATATGGAGTTGACTATTCTGAAACTTTCTCACCAGTTGCCCGGATTGATACAATCAGGGTACTATTCTCCATCGTAGCAAATCAGAACTGGCCACTACATCAGTTTGATGTCAAAAATGCTTTTCTACATGGGGATTTAAAAGAAGAAGTATATATGGAGCCGCCTCCCAATTTTTCATCTGAGTTCAAGACAGGAGAAGTATGCAGACTAAAGAAGGCTTTGTACGGGTTAAAACAGTCCCCTCGTGCTTGGTTTGGGAGATTCACTGAGGTAATGAAACAGGACGGTTACAGACAAAGCAATGCAGACCATACTCTGTTCGTCAAACGAAGAGGTAATTTAGTGACTTGTTTAATTATATATGTGGATGACATGATAATCACAGGGAGTGATGCTGAAGAAATCGCCCGTCTCCAAAAGCATCTGTTCACTAAATTAGAGATGAAGGATCTTGGAGGGCTGAAATATTTCTTAGGAATCGAAGTTCTGAGGTCAAGCACTGGCATCTATATCTCTCAGCGAAAATATATCTTGGACCTCTTAACTGAAGTCGGAATGTTGGAATGCAAACCATGTGATACTCCTATGGCGGTCAACCATAAGTTACAGGTAATTGAAGGAGCAGCTCTCACTGATAAGGGACAGTACCAGCGGCTGGTTGGCAAGCTGATTTATTTGTCACATACGCGGCCTGATATAGCATTCGCAGTCAGTATGGTGAGTCAATTTATGCACAATCCTCAAGAGCATCATATGAGTGCAGTATGGCGTATCTTACAGTACCTGAAGCGAACACCTGGAAGGGGCATTGTGTTACGAAACAATGGACATTTGAAAATTCAAGCATACACGGACGCAGACTGGGCGGGAAGCTTGACAGATCGGAAGTCCACATCAGGATATTTTACACTTGTAGGAGGCAATCTAGTAACCTGGAGGAGCAAGAAACAGAAGGTCGTCTCTCTTTCCAGTGCCGAAGCAGAATTCCGAGGGATAGCTAAAGGAATTACTGAGGTGTTATGGGTTCAGAAATTACTCAGAGACATTGGAGTACATGTTAATCTACCAACTCCATTGATGTGTGATAACAAGGCTTCAGTGAGCATATCTGAGAATCCAGTGCAGCATGATAGGACGAAACACAAAGAAATTGATCGTCACTTCATCAAGGAAACATTAGAAGGAGGAATTATTGAGCTACCATTCGTCAGATCCGAAGATCAGTTAGCAGATATATTGACTAAAGCAGTTAATGGAAGGTCGTTTGAAGATGTCCTGTGCAAGTTGAATGTCGTCGACCCCACCATTCAACTTGAGGGGGAGTGTGGACATATACCGAAAGATCAGCATTTACCATACATAGATACAAAAAATCAGTAGCGTGATTGATGGAATATTCTGTAATTAGTGCTAATTGATACTGTATTTATGTTGATTGATGTAATTTCCGTGTATAGACACCAGGACAACACTATAAGTCCAAGCTTGTATATTGGTTAGAATCATTGAGAAATACAAAGAAAAATTTCCCTTATTCTTCTTTCTTTAAACATTAATTGGTTAAAGAATTTCTGCAACTTTTTACTTTTAATGTTCTATAATTTCTGCCGAAAGAAAAAAATATTTTGCAAGTTAAATATTAAACACAAAAAATAAAAATAAATATACGAGGAACATGGACACATTTTTTCTAAAATAGATGATTTACACAACTATTCTTATGCGGTCAATTCGTCATCCTTGAATTTAGTTGGCTAGAGACTTCCTCTAATTTTAAAAATTTTATGTCTCATAAGTTAACAAATTTATAAAAGGAGTGGGCTTTTAGAAAATGTATGTGTTTAATGATTTGGATAAATAAGGTATGATTGTTATTTACAAAAGATTTATCTGAGACGATCAACTCAGGTTTAGAGACCGAATCCTAAACTAGGTTAACCAATCGAACGATATTAAGACCATTATCAGAAAAGGTTGTCCGATCAATCAGTCTATCTTGGCACAAAAGATCAAAACTGTGTGTGACGAGATCGAATTGTGCATCCTTTGATAGGTCTCAAGCGATCGGATTAAGATCTCCTTACCCCCTTTAGGGTATTGAATGACCCCTTGACATGTGGCACACAAGGGGTGATGAGGCTGGATGAGGGTCACACACACCCAGCCTTACCACCCCTCTGTGTGCCACGTGGCGGGCGGTCCCAAAGAGGGTGAGAGGGAGGGGTGCAGACCGATCAACCAATGCGAGACCCATTTTTCAGTCAGATGGACCAGTCCTATTTAAGAAAAGAACTTTGCAAAAAAACAAAATTGTAAAATAGACCAAACACTAAAATGGATAGAGTCGGAATTCTAAAAGAGCTCAACTGATCGATCAATCTCCTACGCAGTTTCAAAATTTATGACCGTTGACTGAGTCATGATAAAGAGTTTCACTACCATGTTGGCTGTGCTGAGCAGAACATAACTAACCTCTGCTTTGCAAATGATCTTATCCTATTCTCCAGAGGCTATGTCAGCTCGGTAAAGAAAATGATGGATGCGCTGGCTGATTTCGGTGACTGTTCTGGGCTCAGAACCAATCTGACAAAATCACAATTCTTCCCATAGGCATTGGTGGCGCAACTAGCTGGTTGTAGGTCAGCACAGGGTACTCGGAAGGAACCATGCCTTTCAGATATTTGGGCATAACTATAGTAGGCCACAAGCTGCAGAGCTCACACTATGCACCTTTCATCAAAAAACTGATGGACAAGGCAGGGCTACGGAATGCATCAAGTCTCTCATACGCTGACAGACTACAACTGATCAGGCCAGTTCTACAGGGAGTAAACTGTTTTTGGCTAAGCGCGTTACCTCTTTCAGCAACAGTTAGGACTCTGCTAAACAAAATTAATCTGTACTTCTTATGGGAGAGTTCCTCACTGAGGTCCAAAAGATCTGTGTTGCCTGGTCTCAGGTCAGCCTACCCAAAGAAGAAGGAGGACTAGGACTTATCCAATTGAAAGCGTGGAATTTGGCATTGTGGGATCTGCACCACAAGAAAGACACACTCTGGGTGCAGCGGATGAATCATAAGTCAGACGCAGCTCGAACTTACCCCTCCTAAAGAAACTTATGGAGATCCAAGATCAGTTGCTGGTTAGGGAAGGATCCTGCAGCTCAGCAGTAGAGAGAATTACCTCATGGACAGTGGAAGATAATCTCAAACCTCGTTTGGCGTATGAGTTTTTCAGAGATAAGGGCAGTAAGGTCAGCTGGAACAGGATTGTCAGGGACTCAGCAATTGCCCCTAAACACTCCTTCACACTTTGGCTTGCTGGGCTAAACAAGCTCCCCACCAAGGAACTTCTTGTTTATCTAGAAAACAGAGAATGTCACCTATGCTTGGCTGAAGAAGAGACGTTGCAGCATGTCTTCTTCTCCTGCTCAACTACCAAACAAATTTGGCTTACTATCTGATCATGGTTGACACTCCTACGAAGATTCCACTCTATAAACAGGATATTGGCCTAGGGATCGAGAAGACTCAAAGGGAAAGCGCTGAAAGCCAAGGCAGCGAAAATTGTCTTGGCTGCGACGGTGTATTTTATTTGACAAGGTCGCAACAGATACATTTTTGATGGAGAAACTTTTGTATCTTGGGATGTAGCACATAGAACATGCACTCATGCATTTAAAGTGATATATAAGCTCTACTCACATATCTTAGACATATGCTGCTCATATGTTTTAAGACTACTATACATTACTAAATAGAACATGTAAGTAGGACTATTATATGAGTTGCATCCTCTTGATGTCTTGATTTCTCTGGTTAATATCAACATTTTAACCAAAAAAATTTAAAACCGTTGTGTTACAATCGCTTGCTCCAGTCAAATAATTTCTCTCTCCTATATGTATCAAAGTGAATGAGCATTTAATATTAGTGTCTCTAATATCATTCTAAGTGTTTTGGCTTGTCTTACACGCAAATTTGATGGTCAATTTCAACGGGAACCGTTGGAGACATTTTGGACTTTCTAAAAGCAATTAATGAGGTCAGAAAGAAACGGAGAATCTGCAAAACTAATTTTGGAATAATCTTTATGTCAAAGAAGCATTGAATATGTCATTCACCACTTTCTCCTACTTCAAGCCTTTTTTAATTTTGTATTTATTGTTATAGTTATTGCTTATTTGAGAGCGTTTAAGTCTATATAATATAAACATAATCGATTTGGTCTCGTGATTAGACTCTTTTTAAAAGTGTAAAACCATTTTTTATCCGAAATCTTATTTGGTGAAGTTTTTAGGTAGAACTTCTTTGAAGTTTTGAAGAAACCAATAGAAATGTCAATGCTTTTGCTTGTAGCTGTTGGTGATGTAGTAGTTGTTATTCATCGAGTAGTACCGATCGTTGTAGTAGGTTGTTGTTGACCTCTTTGAGATACTTTTGTTAGTGGTTGAAATTCTATTTTGAAAGCAAAATGGTAATAAAAAAGAATCAAGATAATTTAAATCACTATAAATTATGTGTCTTCAATACTCATTTCTTTCTTGCTCTATTTGAGTTAGTTACTTGGGAAAATCCGAGCAAACTTGAAGAAAATTAAAATGTGATATAATGCTCGATTCAGTCCCTTCTTCTCTCCCACTGGAGAGTTTTCTCTAGGATCATGTCTAAGTAACATTTAAAATTTAACGCTCCTAAAATTGTGAGGAATATGAAGAAACTTAATTTAGAGAGAACTGCCCACAGGACATAGCCCAACGGGCAGTAGTTCTCGGAAAAGAGGTCAGGGGTTCAATTCTTGCAAAAGGCAAGAGAGCCCCTTTCCAGCAAGTGCAATGTGTGGGAGCTTCTTTGCCATGTAGGCTTGCCTGCAGTGTTGGGGGCTCCTAATGCAGACTACTGTGTATATGACCAAGCTCCTGCTAGCGGACCGTTGGGTACCTGATTTACATCCCTACACTACCTTTAGGACTGGATGTGGCAGAGACCCTTACTGGTTGGGGTTAAACCTTTTTTAATTTAGAGAGAACTGGAGCAAAGGGACAAATATGGCGGTTGGAAGCTTTTAGTTTGAACACGAAGAAGGGAATAACTTGATTATTCTTGGCACAAAAAGCCATTTTCTAACTTTGGAGCTCTTACGGCCTCAGCCTCAAGGAGCATTGTGGAAGACGTAAATTAGGAGTCCAACGGTCTCTTAGATTAGATGAGAATTTACGCAGTGACCTAAGGGTGCTCCATGCAAACCAGGCTTTCGGCCTAGCAGCAGTAGAACATTCACATTTGCATGTTTCTGAAATCGAACTCTGGACCTCTTGAAGCAAATCTCAACACAGTTATCAAGTGAGTTATTGCATGGAATAAATAAATTGATTATCCGACTCTTAGGTAGCAGGTAAGTGATAAAAGAAATAACCAAAAAGGCGAGAGAAATTAGTTGTTGGGAATCTCTCCTATTTGCATAAGACGGCTTTTCAGCTTCGCGGCTGAATACGACCAAGTTAGCTAGGGCGATAGGATCCCCTGACCGTCTTACATGGGCGATAACAAAGGACCGCTTGACACGTGGCGAGGAACGGTGGTAAAGCTAGTTGCGGGTCACACGCATCTAGCATCATCACTCTCCTTGACTGCCACGAGTCAGGCGGTCACAAGGGGTAAAGAAAAAAGGGTTACGTGATCTCATTCCTTATCCCGGGATTTAAGAAAGTGACGTGGCAAATTCTTGCCGGCGGTCTTCGAGTGATGCACTAAATTTTGGACTAGAGAGTTTGAACCCGAAGCTAAAGTGAGTAATCATTGCGTTAAAATAACTGAGTAGCTTACTATAAACCGGTTGTCAGTTTATGTTTTAGCTTATATAAATAACATGACAACTGCGAGGTCAGATCTTCACATTTAGATTAAACATGATCTATATGGTAAATTTATGGTAGTCGCTATAGAAAACATGTACAATTCAACACGTTAGAGGCAGCAGAGTTGTTAGTTCAATGAAAACCTTCCGACGCTTTAGTTACTTGCAGATTTAACAATGATTGCAATTTTGTATATACTAGAATATTAGAGAAACATGTCTTTTTTTGTCGTTCGAAAAGAACGTTTTCAGATTTTTTTTTTTCACCCTCTCTCTTGGTATGTCTTCGTTCCTTTTATATGCTGAGTCGAGGCAATGCATGTCCAAGGACCGTAGGATGCTGCCACGTGTTCTGACCTGCTTATGCATGGCTGCCAAGAGACGCCATATGTTGGCTGCATAGCAAAGCTGCTTGCATGGTAGGAGTCTTCTTGGCCGAGCTGACATGGAATACTTTATATATTGGAGCCATAGTTGACATGCTTTGTATGACCAAGGAGTTTGTTGTAGCCGAGGTGACAGCTAAGACTGAGATGGTGCATGCGGCTAAGGTGACTAGCCTTCGTAAGATTAGTTGATGCTGACCTAAGATCCTAGCCGGCATCGAAAAAGCGTCTGGTGTGTCCCAAGAAACGTCGACTTGATTATATAATTGGACCCAAGTAGCTAACGTGAACCCTACATGACCTACGCCATTGTAGGGTCATATAATGCCAACTGTAGTGTACCACGCTAGTTATACTTGTCACTTTGTGGAGTGTAATTTTGTCCGTGTAAGATGCCCCCAGATTAGCTTGCTAACCAGGTAAAAAACTTAATACCTTAGTAACGGACGAATCCCAATTGACCGTCCATTTACGCCTCTGACGTGTCAGTTTCGGATTGGACGTGTGACGGTTAGTAACAAGATTCCTTGGTGCGACTTTTGAAGCGACAAGGGACGTAATATGTCTTGATTTTTTATAAGCGAGAATCCCGTTAGGAATATTTTCATTTTCCCTCAAAATTTTGGATTAGAACTGCCGCTTTTATCTCTTTCCTCTTTATCATATTCATTTCTTCTCCGAAAATTTTTCCTCTCTGCAAATTTCCTCACCGTCAACCTTCCTAGTATTCGTTCATCTTCCTCAGAGAACTCTCCTTCTCCAGCCATACCTTCCTTCGTCTTATTTTTCCAAGTAAGACTTCATCTCCTCTCTTTTTTCCCAGTTATGTTTTTATCTGATTCCCAGAATGTTTCTATGGTAGCCTCGTATGCCGGTGGCATTGGTGGGAGGCCTGAATCCTTTTCGTCGACTTAGAGGACAGCATCCAGTGACCATCTCCGTCCTTCTACAAGGATGAGAAAGATGGTGGACGTTTAGGCTAGCAATCAAGGTTTTGTACTTAGCTTTGTTGTTGGTTGCGCCAAAGTCAAATCTCAGTATATATTCAAATTCTACCCTTTTTGAACTTATTATCAAGAGACTTGCTCCGTTGCCATCTCGGAAAGAAGATCCATCTATGTATATGGTCGTCGGCCCTCTTGAACTGCTCACTTTCAATAGAAATCATGTCACCGGTAAAGACAGCCATCTTGGCCATTGATTAAAGTCCAAGGTCGATAATCGATGTTGTAATCGGCCAATTCTACAACCCATTTTGCTGCTCGGCTTGAAGTCTCAGGCTTCAACATGATTTGCTTCAGGGGTTGATCTGTCACGACTACAATAGGATGAGCTTGAAGGTAGGGCTTGAGATTTATTACCGGCAAACAGGCTGTATTTCGTTTTTCGTGTTTTTTGGGTTTCAGATATCAAAGTACCAAACCCATATCTGACCCGTTTTCTTTGCATTTGTAGAAATAGATACCCAAACCTGTACATGTCAGGTTTCGTACCGTGTATCAAGTTTACCCACAAACATGGCAAGTACAAATATTTCAGGTCGTGTTTGGGTCATTTCGTGTATTTTTTAGGTTTTTTATATTCAAACCGAGGAGGGAGACGGTGGGAGACAGCAACGGCTGTTGAAGAAGGGAGAGGAGACCGAGGGAGACGGAGGGCAATGGGCAAATAGCTGTTAAAAATGGAAGCAGAGGGGGAGGGAGGTGGAGGCGACGTCTGTTAAAGACGAGAGAGGAGACGGAAGCCGGGGGGAGGCGGAATATGGCCGGACGGGAGACAAAGAGTTTAGACTTAAGATAAGAAAAGAGAGAATGATGTAGGGGTTGGGCTTGGGTAGCCGGTAGGCGTGGCAGGCGGTCAAAGGGTAAGGGCTCAGGTTTTATGATTTTTAACTTTACAATTTTAACTTTAATAATTAATATTTGAAATATATTTAAAAACATCCCGGTATGTCAGGTTTAAATGGGTAAGTGTACCTGAACACGATTCGCTCTTAGCAGGTAAGTTTCAGGTCTTACCCGATTTGCACATGAAACTCGACAAGGCTATACCCATACTCGAGAGGAGCGTGTTAGGTTGAAGTCGTGTTTTTATCTCGTGTCTGAGATTGCCGCCCCTACTGAGATTTGTCCAGCTATGACCAATGCCATAACTATCTTTTCAGTATTTGTATACCTCACCTCGAGCCCACTTAATGCTTTACTTACAAAGTATATTGACCTCTATATGTTGTTCTCCATTGTGAGCAGAACAGCACTAACTCCGTGGCAAATGGCCAAATGTATATATAGCATCTCACGTGGAAAATGCAAACTCAAGGTTGGCACCTCGGCCTAGTAGGCTTTCAAGTCATCAAAAGCCTGTTGACACTTGCCGTCAAATGGGAATATGGTTTCTTCTTTAGCACATGGAAGAAAGAGAGCGATCTTTCTGCCAATCTGGACAGAAACTTGCACCTCTTTAATATTTCGAGGTGGGTGCATAGCTTTCAGGGCTTCAACTTTGCTGGGCTTACCCGCGTGACTTACTTTCCCAGCATTTTCCCTTATGATTGGGTCAACGAAAGTCTAGCCGATTATGCAATCATGATTTCGGGTCATAAAAATGTTGTAGATGGACCTTTTCAATTAGAAGCTCGATTTCCGCACCAACTACCTGCAATTCTCTATATCACGACAAATATCTTTGTAGTACTTGCAGTACAACTTTAGATCCCTTTTTGAATTTGGCCCTTATAGTGGCTGCGGATTCTTTATCAATCCGTCTTTCTCCTTCACGGCTAAGACCTTTCTTTAGAGGCAAGCAAATACAAACCTTCCTTACTCGGAATCGAAGGCGATCAATTTCATTGTGCTTGTCCCGAGATCATTACGGGCTCTTATTTTAGAATCAGCTTGGCCTAGCATAGGGTAGGCTTGCTCAACCTTTCTTCTCAATATGTTTGTCTCTTCTCCACAAACAAACTGATGGGATTTCTCCAAGAAGACCCTCAGAGACTTTGTCTATCGACTTGTCCCCGGGTCATAGTACTCGAAACGACTCACCCGCCGTATTTCGCTAAGGAAAATACAAGGCGTCAAAGACAAAACAAATACCCGTCAGCGGAATCAAAATTTAAAACCTCGAAATAATAATAATCATCATTAATATAAATGTCTAGGAAAATCTAAATCCAAAACAATGGTCAAACGTAGATAATAACTGAATCTCCACAATGTACGAAAACTGTAAAATCATAAATCTTCTAAGCTCATCCTCAGAAATATCCCTAATGGCCACGAGCAACCAGCTATCTCAGTACACATCATCCTCGACGTAGACTAACTCGTAATCCTGCTCATCTAAAAAATATAGGAAGATGTAGTATGAGCGACACTTCGTCCAACAAGTAACCTCACTATACTTACCATGGGATCATGCATGGAGAAGCAAGTGTAATCAAATAGATGATAGTATAAGAAAATAGCATGCTTCTCGTTCGCAAATAAAATTACTATTATGTCCCTATAACAATCAAGCAACAAAGTCAATGAATAGACCAATAACCAAGTCAAACCAAACGATAGTCAATCAAATGTTAGTCCAAGTGAAAAATCAATGATGCATTTTCCAAATCGATGCGATGCAAACTTCGATGCCAAAATTTCAAAGTTTTCCAAATTCCAAAACCAAATGCGATGTTCGATACAACCGATTCGATCAAGTGTCCAAATCCAAATACAATTTCCGGTTTCAAACCGGTCCAAATACCAAATGTCCAAATCTCGCTTAACTGGTCCAAAATCCAAATATCGAATCGATTTTCAATGTAAAGGCCATGTCACTTTCCTTACAAGTGACTTATATCGCAAGACTTACGAATTTATCTCCCAATTGCTCAAATGTGTCACAGGCGGTCTATCAAAATAGTCAAATGTGCCTGGACGGCCCAATTGGCGGTCAAATGTGCCCGAGCGCTCTATATACCAAAATAGCCAATATGCTCGGACGGCCCGTCTGTTTGGAACCAATCCAGCTTAGCGATGTATTTTCCATGTAAAGGTGAATTTTTTCAAAATATGCAATCCACGATTTCCAAAATAATTTTCAAATTCGATGTTTCCAAAACAATTTCCAAAACCAAATAACTTTCTAAACTTATTCTCCAAAGTCCCACAGTTAGTTAAAATTAGCAAATAGCCCAATTTTCCAAGAATCTAAACAAACAGTCCAAATAATTTTCAAAATTACCAAAAATACCCAACATCTCAAACTCAGTCGTGTACATATACACGTATATATGCTCATGTCTATACATGTGCATATACACGTATATACGTACACGTACCTCCCCGGCCATGCACCAAAGTAACTCACATTGTTTCATTTCCCACATATGCATATACATGACACATTTTTGGACAATTACTTTCGGCCCATCTACATGAACAGCAAAGAATTTCCTTTTCCATATGCATATGTACACCTTAATTTTTATATTCATGAAACAAGAAAAGAACTATTAGGCTACTGCCCAGATGCAATCCTCCATCACCTTGCATGACCATCTTTTTTATGCAAATCAAAAGTTATCAAGTAGCTCAACCACAGAATACTTTTATAAAATATTTAAAAAAAACTGAAAAGCATGGAAACACATTCATATTTATGACATTTTGAAAGAATTTTGGTTCGCAAAATACTTTCTTATCCTATTGCAAATGATAATAATCATTCCATCCATTTTGTTTGTCATCCTCGGTAATAACATTTATTTGCATATGTACACATACCCAAATCGACGCATACATATATGCATATACATGAGTACATACATCTATAATGGCAATTGTAACATGCATGATCCAAGGCTCATACCAAAATAAACTCATAATTTTCTCAAAAACATAGCAAATATAGGTAGGTTACTTATACCTAATTCATATATTTACACATATACAAATGATACAAACATATATACAATTCATCTATGCAATTCAAAAGTACTAATGCATAATCCAATTTTTTTATATTCATAAGTTTTTATAAAACAACATAGAAAGTATAATAGAGTTACTTAACTTGATTCATATATTATACCGTAAACAAAGTTGGGATAGGTTGAAGCCATGAAGTATTCTTCTTTTTCTCTTACTTGGTGTACACGGTTGCAAAGGGGTTGAGGGGCGAAATTCTTACCTTTTCTTCTTTGAGTGGCTTGGCTGCCTGAGGTTTGGAGGAGGGGAAATATTTTGCTGTTTGGTTGCTGAAGGAAAAAAAAGGACTGCAGAGGGAAAATGGGTGTTGGGGGAAGAATGAGATTTTTTTTTTTAATAATGTAAGGGGGGATAAGGTTGTGGTCAAAGATGGATTGAGGGCCAAATTTTCGGCTGTAAGTGGGGAAAAATTGCTGCCCCCACGTCAGGCTTTATATATATTTTTTATTTTATTTTTTTTATTTTGAACTCTCTCTTATTATTTATTTTTCTTTTTCTTTAAAAAAAATCCGCTGCCGTAACACTTTGGATTCTCCTTAGCATGTTGGGAGAAGAGACGACTTGATCTCATCCCATTGGTGAATGATGCGATCATGACTCCATCATTACAGTCCTTACATGTATGGACTCGACTATGAAGCATTGTATGTACTGGAGGACTAACTCCTCATTCTTCTACCGTAAAATCATCAAATGAAAACAATTTTTAATAAAAAAATTTATAAGACACAAACCGCGCCTTAAACCTTTGAGCCAACTGCCCAAAAAAAAACAGATAAAGTAAGATGACAACGCTTGAAACCATACACGAGTCTTTCCCATAAAAGAATTGGGAATGTCTTGCACCTTAGCGGATTAAATACATTCTTCAGATTCGTATTAAAATTGAAAGAGATGATCGCAGGATCTAAGGTGCCATTAAATGTGTCTATTTTAGGCGCCTTGAAGTTATCTACAACCACATACTCCGCAATATCTTCTAAAAATAGACTATTCTACACCACCTGCACATACTCTTGACGATCTGAGGATGACTCATCCTCAAAATCACCAAAACCGTAGCAAGGCAATGACGTTCGGTGTGTGTATTTTGAGTGACGCAACGTAACTCCTAATGGTTCTTCAAAAGTGGCAAAGACTCAGTATGAGGCTTCTTGACTTTGTCTCTGGCATCTGCTATAAATTGATCCCTTCGTCTGGTGGAACATTCTTAAGACTTTTGCCTCCCTTGATAGTCATGAAGAAGGTCTTCAACTACACATGGGTTCTCTGAGGCCTTGCCTTTGTTCTGTTCGATCAAAGCATGTAATAAGCCTATGTTTTGGACAACATATTACCAAGTTTCCATATGATCTTCATGTGTGATTCTTTGATATTCATCATGGTGTCTAATATGCACATTGAACGCATGTTCTAATAGGCAATTGGACTCTCTATTTCTTCGACGGTGAGAGGATTCCTTACCATCATATACTGGTTTTACGCATTTTTGAGAAATCATGTGCGGAATTTTACAAATAAGATAGAAATAAGGCATGGTTGGCATTTCCTCTAGCATTAAATGGTGAGGCCAGATCCTCACCCCTGGATCGAAGATGACCCAGATGGTAAATTTATGGCAGTTACTGCAGAAAACATGCGTAATTCAACACCGTTAGAGGCTCAAGTGTTGTTACTTTAAGAAAAACCTTCCGATTCTCAAGTCAGTTGCGGGTTTAACAATGATAATAATTTTGTATTCGCTGAAATATTAGAGAAATTTTTTCCTTTTTGTCATTCGAGAAGAATGTTTTTGGATTTTTGTCCACCCTTTCTGTTGGTGTGCCTATGTTCCTTTTGTATGCTACGATGAGTCAATGCATGTGCAAGGGCCATAGGCTCTTGCCACATGTTCTGACCTGCTTATGCATGGCTACCACATGGTGCTACGTGTCGAATTGCATGACGAAGCTGCTTGCATGGCAGGGGAATCTTTGGCCAAGGTGACCTAGAATACTTAATGTAGTGGGGCCACGATCGACCTACTAGGTATGCCCGAGGTGCTTGCTGTAGCTGAGCTGACATCTAAGGCTGAAATGGTGTCTGCGGCTAAGATGACTAGCCTTAGTAAGTTTAGTTGATGTGACCTGAGATCCTAGTCGATGTTGAGGGGCGTCTTATGTCGCCTAGGATATGTCAACTTAATTGTGTAATTGGACCTGAGTACCTAACATGAATCTTAAGCGACCTACGCCCTTGTAGGGTAAGATAACGTCAATTGTAGAGAACCGAACCAGTTATATTTATCTCTTTGTGGAGTATTAGTTTTGCACTCGTCATCAAGAGTGATTTCGTATTTAAAAAAGTATTACAATTAAGTAAGAATGTCATACATCACTTTATTTGTAAATTCTTCTCACCATAAAGCTTACTTACTTACAAGTTTTTGTTGAGCGTAATATATGACCACCAACAAATTTGGTGCCCTAAAATATTCTATTAGGCCTGTAATCTCTGACACGAACCCACACGTTCTCTTTAGAAGTTAAGGTTTCGACATCGCATGTTTAGGTAAAAGCTAGTCGAACCCAAAAGTAACCCATGAATCGTACGATTCGTATTTAGGTCGACATGCTAACTCGTGAATTTTTCTAAAAAAAAAAAAAAAAGCATTTCTCCAACCAGGCCAACCCACCAAACCCGACTCACAAATCTGGATAATTTAAAACTTTCAAGCTGACAAGTTACTCCGAATATGACATGCAAAACTGTCATGCTTAGGTCAGATCAAGAACATAAACCTGTAAAATAAATATATTAGATCGCAATACGAATCATTTGCCCACGCCTATGGTCAACCAAGGGTATAGCGCATTACAATTATTAAATTGAGTTGACTTTTCAACCTCATCAATGTTAATAATTTTTTACATCAAATTTAGTTAGCTGATTTACAAAAAAGCCTAATCCAATATTTTTCAAGACAAATAATTCAAATCATTATAATAAATTAATAATATTGAACTTTAGTAGTTGGGTAAAAAATATTGAATTTTAGTAGTTTTTATTTTTTGGTATAAATTTTTATTATGTCCTTTTGTTTCTAAAGATCAACTAATCGGGCATGTTGGCCTTCTAAATATCCCGATAGCACAATGAATTATGCATCTAATAAAATAAAAACTAACAGAAAAATCAGGGACTTATTAAAGTTATGCTATAGAAATTTTAATTTAAAAATACTCACCTAAAGCCCACGACCCGAGTCGGTTGGCCCTGTTCGAAAAAAAAAGGGACAAATTCTTGGCGGCTCTGTCGTGGTCAGAGACCCCTACATTGGCTACATCCCCAGATATCCTAGTACTTCTTTTTGTTTCTCTTTTGTTTTTTAATTTAAAAAACGCGCGAGAAAAAAGGCCAAAAAGAACATATGTGGGACCCAGATGTCCGAACTTCACTGAAGGCCACCTCATCACCCGGTCACCTGACGACAACGTTTCACAAATCCGAATGCGGTATATATGCCACGCTGTCATACACACTGTTCCTCTCACACAATCTTTGATCCTCACCAAATTCTTCACCCTCTCCCAGATCATTGATCGAATCCCAAAAAAAAAACACACAAAATCCTTTTTCCTTTTTTTTCTTTTTTTTTTCTTTTTGATGATACTGGCGGCGATGGAGGCTCCGGCAACGGCGGTGAATGTGCAGGGAGTTGGGTCCGGTGGAATTGTTGGTGGGATGGCGGCGGCGACGCCACCGACGACGCCGACACTGACTCCGGCGGCGGAGGTAATGGGTTTTCCCAGTAATTCGTCGCTGTACGTAGGGGATCTGGACACTTCAGTGGATGAAGGACAATTGTATGATCTGTTCAACCGGGTCGCCCCGGTTGTATCGGTTCGGGTCTGTCGGGACCAAGTGAATTATACTTCTCTTGGATATGCTTACGTCAATTTTAATACTCCTGAAGATGGTCAGTTTAAATTAATTTAATGATAATTCAATGCAAATGGGTTCTTTTTTTTGTACGTTAGTTCTGTCATTTTAGTAGCATTTGTTTTTTTGGGTGATGGAATAAAGAAAACGATTGTTTATGTATTTTTTTTTTTAATTCTGCTTGGAATTCTTTTGAATTTAATAGTTCTGATGGCCGCAGCTTTTCTTTTTGTCACTCCATGTGTGTTGATTTTGTTTGGGCGACAGTTGCATGTGGGTTGACCAAAGATTTCTTTTCGAGAAAAAAAAAAACCTTGTACATCTGACAGCGATTTTTTTTTTGTTTTGATTTTATGATTGTATATGAGTTTTCGACTTGCTGGTCTTAAGCCTAGATAAAGGTGGAGAATTGGATTAGGTTGACAGTCTGTATTTGCTAAAATTGACTGTGAATCAACGGAAAATTATCCGGCCATAAAAATAGGACTTGGTGTTGTTGTTCATGTGGTAACGATTTATCTATTTCTTTATTTGTTTTGTTTGTGCTTATCTGATAGTCAATTAAGGTATCATTTAAAGTGACTAATGAGTGTGATTTGGATGTAACATGCTTTTTTATTAGTTGCTAGTCATCAAGAACAAGTATTTGGATACATGTAGCAGAATGTTGTTGAAAAGTATTGTTAGACAAATCAGAATTCCTTTTGTTTTATAGTTGTGCAAGTGGACTGGCTGAAAAAGCTTCTGTGGGCCCCATTCATTGTTTAGTTGGATGATATTTTAAGAGCAAAGGCTTAATTTCTGCATATCCTGTCTTACATTTTGTGCCCCTCCCTCCCTTCTCTATGTGCAAGGTGAAAAGCTTGTAGCTTTATTGTGGGAAAGGTGAACAGCTTGTAAATTTGTTGTGGAAAGAATGTAATTTGAAAGGTTGATGGGATTTTTTGTTTGGGTAGTTCAGGTATGAAATTGGGGATGAACGGACGGAGTTTGGAATATAACAGGGATGATGAGAAGGAAACCAGACCACTTCCCCAACCATAAATGTCAGAAGAATCTAAATGCATAAACTGACTAAGATATTAATTTTATACCTTCTATAGTCCGTGTATCCTAAAATCTTAACGGAAAAAAAATAATTGGCTAGGGCTTCGAGGTTGGTTATGAAATATTGATTGGCTCTTGACTAGTTTAAGAACGAATATTTCCATGTGGACGGTCTCTTTTTCTTGCCAATCGTTATGTGTTTCTTTCCCGTGTTTGCCTTTAATTCATGGCAATCATTGTCTGTTTCTTTCCCTTATGTGTTGAACTGATGATTTGTTTGTGTAATTTTCTAGTTTCTCCATTTTGGTAATTCGTGCATTCTCTATAAGCATTTTAACTTCTTCTCTGGAGAGGTTTAGCTTGTCTTTGTAATGAGATTGAATTTTTTTCTAACCCCAAGATGGTTAATTTTACTTTATCGTTGGTGTAGGGATGAGTTGATCCAATTATTTATTGTAACACATAATAAACTTGGCGTATCTAAATGATTTTTGCAGCGGAGAATTTCAAAATTCATTCAGATACGAAAAGTTGCAGGATCTTCTTCAGTTGAATGTTAATCTTTGCCAACTAGTAGTTGTTAGGTGTGTTTTTACAGGCTACTTGTTGCTATGAAGAAGAATTGGGAGGACATAATCTACAGCGCCTAAGCATCTTACTTATATGCTCCCCTTTCCCCTGTATTCCTTTGGTTTCAGCGGCGTAAAGTCCTTTAAGAACTACTTCAAAGTCCTTTTAATTCCTCTGGTCCATGCTTCTGTGTTGGTTATATTATAAATTTTTACTAAAATTCGGTTTCATAATTTGGTACTGAAGTTCTAATTTCTTATTTGTATCTATATAGCTTTGCACGCAAAGGAGCTTCTGAACTTTACACCAATAGTTGGAAGACCTTTAAGGATTATGTTCTCCAATCGAGATCCTACCATTCGGAAAAGTGGCTATGCCAATGTGTTTATCAAGAACTTGGATTCGTCAATTGATAACAAGGCATTGCATGACACATTCTCCTCCTTTGGAACTATTCTCTCTTGCAAGCTGGTCGTTGATAGTAACGGCAAGTCCAAAGGGTATGGATTTGTGCAGTTTGATAAAGAGGAGGCTGCACAAAATGCCATCAACCGGTTAAATGGCATGCTCATAAATGATAAGCAAGTTTATGTTGGACTCTTTGTTCGTAGGCTGGATAGAAGCCGAGCTAATGGATCACAAAAGTTCACCAATGTTTATGTGAAAAACCTTCCAAGGACCATAACAGATGATGATCTAAAAAGAATTTTTGAGGAATATGGTTCCATCACTAGTGCAGTTGTTATGAGAGATGCAAACGGGAAATCAAAATGCTTTGGGTTTGTAAATTTTCAGAATCCTGATGATGCGAGTGCGGCAGTAGAGAATTTAAATGGTGTCTCTCTTGAAGACAAGGTTTTGTATGTTGGAAAGGCTCAAAGAAAAGCAGAAAGAGAAGCTGAACTGAAAGCTAAATTTGAACAGGAAGGACGCAATAATTTTTCAAAAGTTCGATACACCAATTTGTACATGAAAAATCTTGATGATAGCATAGATGACGAGAAGCTGAAAGAACTATTTTCACCTTTTGGTACTGTAACTTCATGCAAGGTACACTCCTACCTGTGTTCAATGGGATATTGTTGCAATACTTGCTCTTAAACAAAGAGGAAGAAGATTTTATTAATCAAAATTTTACCATCTGTATCTCTCTTGGTGATTTGATCAGGTTTTGGTTGATTCACAAGGGATCAGCAAAGGTTCTGGGTTTGTGGCCTTTTCTGCCCCAGAGGAAGCTTCAAGGGCTGTAAGTTACTTTCTTTTAGTTGATTTTCCAAGTCTACTCAACTTTTCCTTTTGGTATCCCTTCGAGATTATCGATGCGTCTTAGGAACTGAAGATTGATTAATGTTTCAGCTGAATGAGATGAAAGGAAAGACTATTGGACACAAACCTTTATATGTTGCTGTTGCACAACGCAAAGATGAAAGAAGGGCTAAGCTGCAGGTAAGATTGATCTAAATCCTTGTATTATATGCATATCCATGTAAAATTGGTTAAAGGTACCTGAGAAACAGTGGTCCATCTTATATGAATATGTTTGAAAGACTGTAAAGGAACTATCTCAAATCTAGGGCTCATATGCTTCATTTGATTTTGCTCTATTATATTTCAAAGTCAAGTTCTCAAATTGAAGATACCAAAGATTTTGTTAATTAATTCATTTTTCCATATTTGTTTTTTATGTTCGGCAAGCTTTAGCTCTTGAATCCAATTTCAGAATTCTTTCTATTGAGAGTAATATCTTCTATGTTTTGGGGTAGGTGATACAGCAGAATGAAGAGACATGATATTGGTTAGGGAAATTATCTCAATCAACATGAATATGTAAATAGTGTTTCCCTGGAGCCAGGGTTGTGTCAAAACTTTTGGGTATTATTCTGATCAACATTAATATACATGTGTAGGGAATGAACTTTCTGGCTTGTAGATAAAGGAAGAGATGTTGCACGTTATACACAATTCTGTATCTTTTTGCTTGCTCCACTCTGTACCTCTACCATGATTTTTCCATTTATAGACTTCTGAAGTTTGGCAGCATTTCTGTTTGGTTTGTAGAGCTATACCCTTTAAATGTCTTCCTTCTTTACCGCACAATTCCATATCCCCGCCGCCCAAAACCCAGTCCGGGGAGTGATGGCTTGTAAGTGCTCGTGTAGTTATTGTAGATGTCATAGTATTATTTTCTATCTGCCATTAATAAATTTAACATAGCCCTTATACTGGTCATGCTTATTGCATAATGCTTTATCGCTCATCTACTGATAAGCTGTCTCTCCTTAGGCATATTTCTCCCAAATGCAAGCAACTGGTGGAATGGCTCCTCTGCCTTCTGGAATTCCTGGATTCCTTCCTGGGGGACCAAGGCTGGCAACTTCTCACCTTTATTATGGCCATGGAGCTCCTGGTGTGCTACCACCACATGCTGCTGGCTATGGCTTCCAACAACCACTCTTGCCTGGAATTCGCCCTGGTTTCTCATCCAGTTTCCTAATGCCCTATCAACTTCGCCGCCAAGGACAATATAGACAGAGATATGGTGGAAGACGAGGCGGCATTCCTCAGCAACAGGTGACATACATTGCTAATCTTGATTTTCTTAAACAAGCAGGTTATCACCATTTCCAATGGAGTCAAGGACACACGTTTCCTTGATTTTGGAATATGATGGAGTAAAGCAAAATGACTCACTAAATTGGCTGCGTTTCTTGTATTGTGAAGTAACAGTTGATCGACATGACTTGACGCATTATTATAGGTCATCGGAAAACAACATCTGTGTGTTTCTAACACATGAGTATGGTTGCGTACATCCGGCCTCCCCATACCTTGCCATAGGCGGAAGCCTCTAAGGCAATGGGGTAATGTTGTTGTTGTTGTTTATCACCATTTGAAATAATTTAACACACCAAATCAAGGTTTCTTTCCTATTAGAAATTTCTTTCTTTCTTTCTTTCTTTCTTTTTTTTTCCTAGATGAAATTTATCATCCGTATCTAGGTTTGGTTTCTGTCACCTGTGTGATATAGTTCATGGGCCCTAAACCAGCAGAACAGTTCGCTTTCGTTTACAAGTATGCTGTTAGTTTGGATTCTGGTATGTGTCATGTGGAAGGACTAACTTTATATATTGTCTAAGGCTCTGCTGTATGCATCAACCTTGAAGCATTTTTTTGTTCCTTTGCCACATTTTTGTTTGCCCTTCTAGTGAGCTTTTTAGGTTAGAACCTTGTTCCGCCGTTTAGTAATGCATGATGTTCCGCGGTTCTGTCTACCACAATGGTGCCTTGCTTTCTTTTTCCCTTTTCGGGATACTAATTCTACTACAACAACAAAAACAATTATATCCAGTATATTCGAACGACAGCAAAAGTTATCGCTAGGGTCTGGGGAGGGTGAGAGACAGGCAAACAATACCTCCATCCTAAAGATAGAGAGTTTGATTCCAGTGAGACTACCGGTTCTATATGTAACTGCATAGATAGTACAACGATACGAATATGTACTAGTAAAGGGATTTGATTAACATAAACAGAAATCTTTCAATATTAAAATAGTCCTAATTCGGGGTATTAATTCTATGGTTTATAAACATGATGTTTATTCCAAACTTAATAACCTCTTGCATTTTGGCCATGACAATATGTTTCTTGGATGTTATAAGTGGATGCAGCGGAACTCAAATCAAGGTTTAAACAGATACATGGGCAATGGACAGAACAGTCTTGATTCCTCAGTCGATTCCCATGGTTTGATGGGTTCGATAAGGTCTGCGGCTTTTGATGCTTCTGGAACACATGTCCCTCCTGTAGAGTCCAGACGCCCTGGCCCTCCGGCTGTCTCCAGCCTTTCTTCTGCTTTGGCTTCTGCAGCTCCAGATGATCAGCGTCTGGTATGTAATCTTTCATTATCCACTTATGATACAAACACATAGTTATCTTGTCAATGAACAAAAGAAATTGCGTATGAAGACTTGAGGTTCTTAATTTGAGTTGCTCTTGAAGTCATTTTCCGACTTGCTTCCATTTTCTTTATATTATATCTTAACGACAGCAAAAGCTATTGTTAGAGTCTAGGGAGGGTGAGCGCCAGGCAAACAGTATCCCGAAGGATAGAGAGTTTGCTTCCAGTGAGACCCCCGACTCTATATGTACCTGCATAAATGACACAATAATAAGGATATGATGTGTCAGTGTTTTATTGAGAGAATTCAGTAAACACAAATATGTAGTTTCGTCAAACTTTGGTTAATCTTACGAGTGAACAAGTGCCTTTCTTAGACCTTACTATCTCTGTCTTGTTGGCAAAATATCGCAGATTCTTGGAGATCACTTGTTTCCCCTGGTGGGTCGCCTTGAGCACGAGCAAGCCGGAAAAGTGACCGGAATGCTGTTGGAGATGGACCAGACCGAGGTACTCCACCTCATCGAGTCTCCGGATGCTCTCAAGGAAAAGGTTGCTGAGGCCATGAACGTGCTTCGTCTAGCAGCGAATGGTTCTGATGCTGTTGACCACAGTCAATCATTGTCCTCCAACAACAACTGATAATTTATGAAATGCTATCGTTCCTGGCGGAGCGCATTTTTGTCCTTGGGTCTGTAGTAGCTAGCTTATGATCCAAGAAACTCACTGATTGGGGTATCATCGTGATTCGACGATGAAGACTAGGGTTTAAAACTTTTTTTTTTGTTTATTTAGATATTGGAATGTTAGTTTCATAGATCACTCGTCAGAGTACATGCATTTGAAATGTGGTGCTTGAGCGAGTGGATCTTTTTGACATGGCTTTTTGGACCCTTTTTTGGGATATTTATAGATGCAGAAGTCTTGAACTTAGTTATCTTATTTGCTTCCATGGAAATAAAACAAAATGACTCACTAAATTGTTGCATTTCTTATATTATGAAGTATAAGTTGATCGACATAACGCATTATTATGGGTCATCAGAAAACAACTTCTTTGTGTTTTTAACACATGAGTATGTATATCCGACCTCTCTCATACCCCGTCATAAGCGGGAGTCTCTAAGGCAATGAGTAATGTTGTTGTGTCTTGTGTGGAAAAAAATCTGTATATCTAAAGATAATTCGGTTGGGTTTTAGTGCTATGCAAAATATTGATATTTGTGATATCAACCTGAAATTGTGCAGGCATTTTTCAACTTGTTCAGTGAAAATCATGTTTGTTTAAAATGATGTGTTGAGTCAGAGAATCCTTCAGGATAAGGTGATGAGACTTAATTAAAATATAATAATGGATTGGTTTTTATGTGAAAAGGTTGATTTTGTTGACATCTTTCCTAGGGTATGAGTATGGCTGTGCGAATGTGTTTACGTACGTTGTGTTCCAAGTGCTCATTGTATCCTTCCTTAAATAAACAGCAACATGACCCATTGTCTTAGAGGTCTCCGTCTATAGCAGAATATAGAGGGTCGGATGTATACAACCATACTCATGTGTTAAAAATACACAGAGTTTGTTTCTCGATGACCCATAATAATGCGTCAGGCTGTGTCGATCAACTGGTACTTCAGAATATAAGAAGCACAACCAATTTAGTAAGTTATTATGGGTCAATCTTCGCTTCATAAAAACGAAAGATGTCAACAAAATTCAATAAACAAACCTAAAAAAAAGAAAAATTCAATCTTCGCTTCATAAAAACGAAAGAACTTTTTCCATCTCGTGCGTAGGGTTTGTAGGGAACATAAATGGAATCAGGGTTTTGTAGAGACGAAGGTTTTGTAGAAAATATAAATAGAAGTACGTCTCGGTAAACATCTTTCGAAATCTGGGTAATTTACAAATATCTGATATATTCGAACCTTACATTACATGTACGTAATCTACTTGATTCACGAGAATAACGAATTATAGATTTGTATCTCTCCATTCATCTCAGAGAATATCTGTAATTTATTTGATTCACGAGATTAGCGAAGGTATAGTGTTCGTGCAAAACTGTATAGATTTGTATCTCTCCATTCATCTAAGTGAATATATGTGATTGTAGATAGAGAGTTGTTTCCATGAAAGTGAAGTGTCCCACGGAACTGGGTAACGTGTCTAGTTCTTCCGTATTGGAAGGTTCTGCTGTACTAAATAATGTGACGGCTGACGAGAAATTGCAAAGTCTATATATATTTTTTTAATATCAAGTATTAGATGTATGAATAATTCGTTGGGATTGATCGGATGAGATCAGAGGAGGTAAAATATAAGGTTAAATATGAGGCCTCCAATCACGCGACGCCACGTGTATAAAAGGGCCCGAGGCCTACGAAAAAAAGTACGCCTTCATCTGAGTGAATCTGTAAAATGGTAGATGAAGAGTTGTAACCACCTGTCGTAGAAACTAGGTTAACTTTCTAATTCTTCTGTGTTAGAACTTACTCTTTCTCTCCCAAATTGAGAGACCTTTTTAAGAACTGAAAACTGTCCCTATTTGCGTTCACAGGAGCAATGTCAGGACTGGCTGCTTTCCTTTTACCCAGAGATGTAACATGTCTTATATGCATACACGTGTATAGAGTCGTGCATAAATCTTACCCCCACTTGATCTCTTAGAACTACAGTCTGACTAGATTATATTTTTTTTTTTTGGTTTTTGCTAGCTTGTAGGAACATAGCATGTTATGTGCCTACAGTACAAGTTTCGTTATAGCGTCGTTTCAAATGTTTTATTTTATGTATGCATGGCAGCCTGTTGTCTTTACTTCATATTAAATTTTTCTTTGACATTTTTGGCGGAGCATCCTGTTGTTTCGCTATTTCAGTCCAATGTACGGGTTGCACATCTATTGCGGTGCATTTTTTGGGCCAGGGTTCGCCTTGGTCTCTTGAGTATACTATTTACATTGTTTCCCAAAAAAGAAAGAAGAGGAAGCATCCGCTGTCACCATCTTTCTATGTCAGGATTGGGTAATTTGCGTGTCTGCTGCCTTTCTTGTATGTGGTAGCCGTCTTCTACCCTGTTAACATGAGCAGCTTCAGGGACCAAGGCAATAGTGGTATGATGAAGTTTCAGTTTAGCTCTGATACCATGTCGAGATAGAAAGAATATGAAATTCGTTCAAGTTAGTTTATATTTACAAGGTGTTTCTCTTTTTATAGAAGTTTACACTGTCTCTAACGGCTTTATTTTCTTTCCTACAGTAAAAAAAATAGCACAACTTGGTCGTGACGCAATTATTCAATTTGAAAAAATTGAAAGTTGTTCTGTAACAACTTACACAATTGATGGCTGACATTCAGTTGGTAACAAAAATTAGACATGAATATCATGCGTCCTAATATTTTAAAAATACATCATTTGTTGTGTTGCCTTACCATCAAAACTATCATATGTAAGTCTACTTTTGGTTTTTTCTTTTAATATTGTAGGTTAGCAATTAATATGTTATATTTTTTTTTTGGTAAAATGAAAATTGTATACTACCAAAGTGATCACATGTACAAAAACTCTTGGCTATTTCTAATGATATCACATGTCGGACGCGTAGTATAGCATTTATAGCTTCTAGCTTCCATATGGATATTCTCCCTTCTGACTTTGGGTGATTTCATTTACATTTCGCCATGATGTATTTTTGTAACATTTTAATATTAATGCAAAGATCCTTCCTTCCAAAAAAAATACATGCAAATCCAACAACTTATCCTGCCTACAGCTGAAACATAGTTTAAACTGCTACCTTTAAGCAGAGTTCAATTATCCATATACATGCTAAGTCCTACCTTCTAATACAAAACAATGTAAGGCAGAAGAGATTCCAAGTATATCCACCTACTTCACATGTAGAGGTTAAGCTAACATTAGGCATTAGATTACCTAATCATGCTACCTCAACATCTATGTCCAGAAACATACAAAAGTGCCACAAAAGTGATCGCTCCTGCCAACACAAAACACCACCCCCAAATCAAAGGCAAAGTGGACCTCCAAAATACTACCTTCCAGTCTAAACAGTGATGATGTCAGATTTATCACCAAGGTAAAAGTTAAGATATTGGAGTCACGCCATCTCTTCTCCGTCTGAGCCTTTCAAGAGAACCTGAGAAAAGAGAGGAACGTTAGGGGTCCCAGGGCGCTGCCCAAGGAAAACCCTCCGACGCTCAAGTCAGTTGTGGGCGTTTAAGCGTATAGCTGTAACTGGTATAAAGGCTATATTGAACCTGTTTTAGGTCGGTCAAGGTGTGGGCCGAGCTGAGATTTATTTGGCTGAGGTCTAATCAGAGACTTTTCTGGGCTCTTCTTGAGCTGTTTTTGGGATCAGATCCTTCGGGGGTCCTTCAATGATGGGTGAAGTTCCTCTTTATAGTTGCTGAAGTTGAGGCTGAGTGTCCCCAGAGTGGATGAGTTGACGACGCCTGGCGGGCTTACTTGATAGCCGCGTGGCAGCTGGGGATTGCTAGCGGCTCTGCCTTGCATGGTTAATAACTGGAATCATGAGGTTGTGACATCTGGCAGTCTTCATCTGCATGGAAGCCACGTGACACCCCGTATAAGGTTGAGGTGTCAGACTTACTGGAGAACAGAACTCCGCTTGGGCGTATAATGGCTGAGGACCGTGTTGCCCGAGATGACAGTTTGACCGAGATGGCCGTTTGATTGACAATGTTGAAGCCGTAACCAAGGTCATACCCTCTAGAAGTACTCAGAAGTGCCCGAGACGAGTTAGGGTGTGGGGCCAGCTTGCTGAGATGAAAGTGGCCGACTTCAAGGAGCGTTGGTGGGCCCTTTGTAATGTTCGCAGCTGACGTCACAAAAGTGGTCCATGATCAACGAGTGGATCGGATCCAAGGCCGGATGCAGCTCTTTGGCCGAGATGAAACTGAAGGCCGAGATGAGGCCTCTAGGCCTTGATGGCGCTGGGGCCGCAAGGCCGAGACGGCGATGGAGGCCGAGATGAGGCCTTTAGGCCGAAATGGTCTTTAGGCCAGGACGGCACTGTAGCCACTTGGCCGAGATGGATTTTTTGTCCACATATGAGCTTGTCAAACTGAGGGCCGACCCGCGGGACTTAGCATTTTTATACCCCTATTCCAGCGTTGACCGTTATTGACTAACGGAGAGGTATTATTGGCTCATCACTTGCCCCCCAGATTAGTCTGGCCGAGCTGACCTGAGAGGGCAGGCTAATCTGTTAAGACTTTTCTCATGTCGTTCTTCCTTTGATGACGTGTCAACTTCTGATTAGGCCGCTCAGTGTACTTATTAGGTGCACAAAGTACGAAGCGTTAAGGGTAACTTTTGGCCTAGCTGATCAGACGAAACTGATCAGATTCTTGAGTACGTTCTCTATTCTGGCACGCGTCCATTTCTGACTGGTTTGATCTACGCATTTACTGTTTGCGCGGAGCGCGAAGCGTCAGAAGCGCAGCTTTTGGGATTTGGCCGTTTCAGGAATCGAGGGCAATGTATTTCGAGATGACCTTTGGGCTGCCGAGATGGAGCCTTATAAATAGGTTTCTCCCAGATCATTTTTCCTCTTTATTTACTTTTGCTCCCTTACTCCGGTATTCTACCTTCTTCTCCGGCGATTCCCCCTGATTCCGGCAGTTTCAGCTTTGCTCCGTTTCGTCCAGCTTCTTTCCTTTCCTTTCAGTTTTCTGTAAGTCTTCTTTGCCTATCTTGCATTATGTCTTCTCCTTCCCGTGATTCTCAAAACCTTACGGAGGGTGGTTCCTACACCGCCGGTGGTGGAATAACCATCAGTTCTTCGTCTCCGTCAGGCAGATCTGCCTATGCCGATGATCTTCCCATTGGCTGTTTGCGTCGAACCACCGGTGACTCTGCACAATCCAGTAGAGCCCTCACCGTAATCAGCTCTTCGCCGGAGCAGGCAGGGACTGCTCCCGATCCGGCGTCTTTGAATCCTCCGGCCCCATTAAGGGGCCCTCCCACTTTTCGGGAGTCATTGAAAGAGGTCGGCCATCCCCCCTTGTCCAGGAAACTACTTCTACTCTGACTGAGGCCGACCTGAACAGAATATGTAAATCCTATAAAATTGACAAAAACCGCTTTGGCCCAATCCTTCCTCTCTCAGGTCAGACTGCTTATGACCCCCCTAGGGATTATGAAGCAGTCTACGATGACTATTTTAAATCTGGCTTCAATCTCCATGTGCCTGAGCCAGTTGTCCGTATCATGTGGCTTACGGGCTCAGGCTTCCTCAAATTCAACCAAATGGCCTTAAACTCATTCTTTGCTATATTCTTCTTCTTAGAATAATTGAATTTCCTTTCAGTGCCACAATTTTTCGAGTCCTTTTTGCATCTCGGACCTCGCATAGCTGGTATTATTTCAGCAAGCGAGCGTCTGCCATAGATTTTCCTTTTGCTGTTAATATTCCCTCTTCCAACAAAAGATGGAAGGAGAAATTCTTTTACGTTAAGAAATCTGAGCTACCGAGCGGGAACATCTGGAAGTCTGCAGAGCTGACAATATGAGGCCGAGCCAAGACTACTGCGATGAAGCAGACAGAATTCGGTCAGCCCCAGTGGTCATAGACTGGCAAAAAGTTGATTCTGAGATCTGGATAGCTGCTGACATAGCTCATTCGGCTCAGGGTGACAACTATTTACCTCTTTCACCGGACCAGCTAACCATTATCCGAGGTGGATATTGCTATTTTTTCTTCTCAGCCTTTTTTCTTTCTTCAGTGTCTAACTATCTGTCTCTTGATGCAGGTGCAATGGCTGGTCAATCCACTCGTGCTGACTTAATGGCCGAGGCTCAAGCTAGGAAAAGGCTTCGGAGGGAAAGGAGGTTGGCAACTCTTGGCTCTGGGGGTGCTTCCACTTCTGCTGTGCCCTCAGTTTCAAGTGTTGCTCCTGCTGAGCCCGAGTCAGCGGAGCCTGAGTCAGGTATGCTTTTCCTTCAAATGTAAAAATTCTCTAAGTGTTACTTGTTTGGATTCTGATCTGCTTTACTTCTTTGCAGCTCTGACCCTTGTGGTGTTAGATGATGAGCCTGAGGCCGAGGCCCAGCCTCAGGTTCCTGCTGACTCAGAAATCCCAGCAGAGGCTGGTGAAGGTTCCCGCCCTCGCCCCAGGAAAAGGCAAAGGGGTGAGGGTTCCAGTAGTCGTGATCCGGGGCCATCTCAGCCCCCGGAGATGATCACTGCTGAGCTGGTTGAGGAGAACCTGCCTCAGCCGGTTGAGGCTCACGATCCAATCTTAATTGGGTTTTCAGAAGGAGATTCAGCGTTTGAGCCCGCCATAGCAGAAAAACTGAATAGGGTGGCAGTGCTGCCCTTGGACCATCAAAAGTTCAGGGCAACTGCTTGGGGCGAGCTGACTAACGCCTTTCAGTCCAACATTTCTTTGGTAAGTAAGATTTTCCTTGAGTGCCTCGTTTATTTTCTATCACCCAACTTTTTCTAACTTTGCTTACTTCGCAGGTTCGAGCTCAGGAATTGGAGATCCTGACTCGTAGTAAAGAATTTCTTGAAGATGTCGAAAACAAGAACAAACAACTGGAAGAAGCTGAGCAGAAGAAAACTGAGCTGACTCAAGAGATCACCGAGCTGCGAGCTGGGAACACTCAACTCCAGCAAAGGGCCGAAGATGCTGAGACGAGGCTGGCCACCTCCAACTCTAAGGTGGATGAGTTGGAGAACATAGTGGCTGATCTGGAGTTGGCCTCCACTCAATCTTTAAATGAGATTGAGTTTCTGAAGAAACAGATGGCTGAGATGGCGCAGAAGAGCCAAGACGACATGAAGATGATTAACTTGCTGCGTCAAAACCTGTCTGAAGCTGAAATCAGAACAATTCGGGACTTCAGAAAGTCCAAGTTTTTTGAAGAGAACATGATCCTTCTGCAAGGCTCAGCCATGGAGGTCGGCCAAAGAAGAGCCATTGATGTCTGCTCTGAAGTGTATCCTGATCTGAACAAAGGGGATCCCCGCATAGCCGAGATATACAACCCTCTTGCTGCTCAAGACTTTGAAGAACAATTCCAGAAGTTTGTGGATGGAGCAGACTTAAGGGATGACGATCAAGATAACTAGGCTTTAGGGTTCTTCTTTGTTTATCTTTAGTAGGGCAGACATCAGTTTGTACTCCAATTCCTTATCAATGAATACTTCTTTTTGACTCAGTTGACTCTTTCGTCTTTGACAGTTTTATCAAGTTTATTTTTCAATGCTATTACTGCTAACTTTTCATGTCAGTCTTAATAAACTTGATCAACCTCATTGAAAATAAACTAAGTCCTCACATCATTAAGCAATCCTGTTACTTGGCCGAGTTGATTCTTCAAACTTGTTGTCAAGTTCTCATATCGGCCCTGATTAACCTGATCAGTTCTAATACAATAAGGCAACAGACTCTTAAATATAAGATAAACCTGGAATGTTGCCGAGCTGAGGCAAGAGTCAACTAAGAGAATCTTGTGCTGCCTTGGCCGAGATCCAATCCGAATGATACTTAGCAATAATCTAAGTCTTTTACCAAGCATACTTGGAGTACGTTTGCCGAGGTGAGACGTCAGGGAATTCGCCCTCAGATGTCTTATTTAACCTTCTCAAACTTGCTGAATTCTTAAAGGTCCATCCTTTAACGGGCCCCTGCCTCAGCCTGGCCAAATTTTTTGTTTCTCCCTTTGACGAGTTCTTGCCTTGGGCTTACCAAGGTCTTGTATTACCCTACAGCGGGCTTTTACCCCAGACCTGCCGAGGTGTGACTTTAATCCTATAGCGGGCTCTTTCCCCAGACCTGCCGGGGAGTAATTTTAACCCTATAGTGGGCTCTTTCCCCAGACCTGCCGAGGTGTAATTTTAACCCTATAGCGGGCTCGTGCCTCGGGCGTACCAAGGACTTGCTTTAGGAAACTTCTCAATTCTGCGGAGTGGTGCCTATAGCTGAGTTATGAAGAGGCACAAACTTTTTCCTCCATAAAAGCCTTGTGCACCAAACGGTGATCAACTTTATTGACTGCTAAGATAAGCTTATTACAAGACCAAACTGAGAAGCTTTAACTGTGTGAAGGAGGAAAATCCCCATCTAAATTCAGTCTCTGTCAAATCAGCCTGGTTCACCTAGGCATTTGCAGTCTCTGCTCCTATGAGTCTAAATCCTCTTCTTTCAGGTCCCGAGGTTGCTGCTCAGGTCGGCGTCCTCCTTCTCGGGAATTATCCAACTCGAACCTGTTACGCGGTCTTGACCTCGGACCATAGAATTGCTGCAGGTGGCCGATCTCAATTAAACGCATAATCTCGTGGCCGAGTTGCCTGCAGTCTTCCGTGTCATGCCTAATGTCATGATGATATAGGCAATAAAGCTGTAAGTTCCTCTTGCGGAATGGCCCTGCGAGAGGTTGGGGTTCTCTGGCCAGTCCTTTCTTCCTCATGTAAGAGAGGATATGGGCCTTTGAGGCCAGCAAAGAATTCCTTTCTTTGCCTCGGCCTCCCATCTGAACCTTAACAGAATGCCTTTCTTGTATCAGGGCCTTGCCTTTATTACAGACTTCTCTACCATGTCTGACTGGCAGAGATGCTTTCTGAATGAACTTTTCACTCTGGTGATCAGGCCTTTGCGCTGAGAACCTCGCCTCAGCCATAAACTAGATTGTCTCCCATAGTGATATCCCGGCCGAGTTGGAGAATATTCCAAGTCTTGTATGCTGAGATTGCAGGGATGGGAACCACTGGAACCTTCCACGCTGGCTTTCCCTTTCATCTCCTTTACTACTGCTTGGAACACCGCTGGGTTTTGAGCCACGTAATGTATGACTCGCATATGCTCCTCATACGTGAGAGTGATAGGAGTTGAGGCATTTTCTGGCACCGAAGAACACTGTTCCTTTTGCTCTGAAAGAGGCACTGGCATCTTTCGGGAGTTGAAGGTTGCTCAGATCCTTGGCTATCCTTTTCACTCATCTTTCTCTCGATAGCTTCCAGGAGCAGTTAGAAAAGCTCTGGGTTATCGTTAGAGAAATCTTGAGTAGCTGTTTTATGGGTTAAGGGACTTCGGAGGTTCGGGCCCTCCTTCTAGCGCCAATTTGATGATGCCAGATTTATCACCAAGGTAAAAGTTAAGATATTGGAGTCACGCCATCTCTTCTCCGTATGAGCTCTTCAAGAGAACCTGAGAAAAGAGAGGAACGTTAGGGGTCCCAGGGCGCTGCTCCGGGAAAACCCTCCGACGCTCAAGTCAGTTGTGGGTGTTTAAGCGTATAGCTGTAACTGGTATAAAGGCTATATTGAACCTGTTTTAGGTCGGTCAAGGTGTGGGCCGAGCTGAGATTTATTTGGCTGAGGTCTAATCAGAGACTTTTCTGGGCTCTTCTTGAGCTGTTTTTGGGATCAGATCCTTCGGGGGTCCTTCAATGATGGGTGAAGTTCCTCTTTATAGTTGCTGAAGTTGAGGCTGAGTGTCCACAGAGTGGATGAGTTGACGACGCCTGGCGGGCTTACTTGATAGCCGCGTGGCAGTTGGGGATTGCTAGCAGCTCTGCCTTGCATGGTTAATAACTGGAATCATGAGGTTGTGACATCTGGCAGTCTTCATTTGCATGGAAGCCACGTGACACCCCGTATCAGGTTGAGGTGTCAGACTTACTGGAGAGCAGAACTCTGCTTGGGCATATAATGGCCGAGGACCGTGTTGCCCGAGATGACTGTTTGACCGAGATGGCCGTTTGATTGACAATGTTGAAGCCGTAACCGAGGTCATACCCTCTAGAAGTACTCAGAAGTGCCCGAGACGAGTTAGGGTGTGGAGCCAGCTTGCTGAGATGAAGTGGCCGACTTTAAGGAGCGTTGGTGGGCCCTTTGTAATGTTCGCAGCTGACGTCACAAAAGTGGTCCGTGATCAACGAGTGGATCGGATGCAAGGCCGGATGCAGCTCTTTGGCCGAGATTAAACTGAAGGCCGAGATGAGGCCTCTAGGCCTGGATGGCGCTGGGGCTGCAAGGCCGAGACGGCGATGGAGGCCGAGATGAGGCCTTTAGGCCGAAATGGTCTTTAGGCCGGGACGGCACTGTAGCCACTTGGCCGAGATGGATTGTTTGTCCACATATGAGCTGGTCAAACTGAGGGCCGACCCGCGGGACTTAGCATTTTTATACCCCTATTCCAGCGTTGACCGTTATTGACTAACGGGGGGGTATTATTGGCTCATCAAACAGCATCATAAAAGAAAAGCGAAAATACAACACTAGCAACCACAATACAAATGAAAGGGTATGAGAAGGGGGTCAGATGTACGCAACCATACTCATGAGTTAGAAACACACAAAGGTTGTTTCCTGATGATCTATGATGAAAATTGCGTCAAGCTGTGTCGATTTCACAATATAAGAAGTGCATCCAATTTAGTGAGTCATTTTTCTTTATTCCATCGTATTCCAAAGTCAATGAAGAATGTGCCCTTGACTTTATTGAAAATAGAAACATGACAACCCCAATACATCATCCCCAATTATGCCAGCCCCCAAACAAGTCTCCTCTGCAGTACTAGCTTCCTGCACAAATACAAAACACCCTCCTTCAATCCAGAAATCCTCAGTATTTGTCTTTTCTCCCATTCTGGCATCCAACATAGAATATCTGAGACTTAATTTTTCGGGAGCGGATCCCCTGACCGCCAAACACCTCACTTCCCACGTGACCGCCCGACACGTGGCAGTAGGAGAGGTGGTGAGGCTAGGTGGGGGCCACCCGCACCCAGCCTCACCATCCCCCTACTGCCACGTGACAGCAGGTCCTTTGTTACCGTCCCAAGGAGAGGTCAGGCGATCCGAATCCTAATTTTTCCGCAACCTAGAACAGTCACCAAAAACTTTCAGTGTATCCATCATCATGGCAACAGTTAACGTTACCACTAGCAAACAAAATCAAGTCATGTGCAAATGTTAGATGAGTAATACTATGTTTCACACGTCTAGGATGCATCTGGAATCTTGGTTTCTTATGCAAATACCTCAATAATATGGGCATATACTCCATCTCAATCACAAAGAAAAATAGTGATAAAGGATTTTTTGTCTGAGCCCTCTATTGTCATTAAAGAACCCATGCATCATGCTATTCATTGTAGTAGAATAAGCCGGAGTAGAAATACAATCCATAATCCACGGTACACATATTAAAGGGAATCCTAAACCTTTTAGCATATTACTCGAGAACTCTCAACTTACAGTATCAAAAGCTTTGCGGATATCTACCTTTATCATGCAATTAGGTTGAGTCCTCTTCCTTCCATACTGTCTGATGAGTTCATGTATCAATAATATGTTTTCAACCATTTTTTGCCCTTTAAGAATCATTCCTGAACTTCATATATCACATTCAACATTGCTTTGGACAATCTTGTAGCTAGATCTTACATATAACTTTATATGATATTTGCTTTGGACAATCTTGTAGCTTGAACTTACATATAATTTTATATGATATTGCACCAAGATATTGGCCTGAATTTCGCTACCTTAGAAGCATCTTGACCTTTAGGAATCAACACAATAGAAGTTTTGTTCTTTTATTAATACTAAGAACAATTTTGAAAAATTACATAATCTTTAAAGAATAGAATAGAAAGTAGTCATCTTTTATAGACATTCTAATTAAAAAGAGAAACGGGTCTCTCAATTTAAGATGGAGGGAGTAAATAGAAGTTCCAATATAATGTGATCTTTCATTTATGCTGTATCAGAAGCTTCAACATAATGTGGCGGTTGATGAGTTATGTACATTTCATTATCTATTGATTAATTTATATGAGGAAGTTTCGGGTAGCTGTTTTCTTATGAAATCATCACGTACACTTCTCAATCCACGGCTTAACAAGATCATGCTAATTAGTAGGGGATCAACATAATGTGTGGTTCAATGAGAATTTCAATACACTTAGGGCTTTACCAAATATATATATTTTTTTGTTTTTTTATGAAACACATTTTATTCAAGGAAAGCCTCGCTTATGGCGGAGGAAAACCATATTACACAGGAGAGTCATAGTAGGAAAAAAGCGAATACAATGAAGAAATAATTGTCAGCCTCCAGTCATATATGATATGCCGTATTAAAATCTTGGCAAGTAAAACCATCCTTGTGGATAAAATCTTGGCGAAGAAAAAAACGTACATATTTATATGATTGTAATCGTGACACATTACAAAATGCATGAAACAAAATCGCATGAACCAAATTTGCACAATAGCTGCCCATTTGCGAAGCATGCGCCATGAGGAAGATACAGTGAAATATATAATCGTCAATGGATGGTCCATCTCGCAGCAACGATTGAACTCGAACATTGATATCCAAGACCACGTATGACAAAACAAAGCGTCAGTGCCACTCAGACAGTTTAGACGTGTAAAAACCAAGATGCAAGTAGGAGACATACCAACGTTGCCTGTATTCAATTGGAATACATGCAACCTCCAAAAAGCCATATCCAAGCTAGTGTTTGAGTGGGCCGGAAGAAGTAACATGAACCCCAAAGTGCTCGTAGCAATGAATGATCTGGGCATAACATCTTTGAACTTATGCCATCGACCGCAACATTGGCAAAGTCCCTCAGCATAGCAACTTGTGGGCAGCATTGTCCTCAGGAAGCAAAGAGATATTGATATGAGTAGATGAGCAAACAAGAAAACGCAAAGACAATTTAATGTTCGGAAAACATACCCAGCCGCCTGCACCAAAATGGAACATGCGAGATAAAAGTGGAATATCAAAATCATGTCATCAATGTCGAATGTAAGCTGTTGTTATATCCGTCTGTAGTCTACTCGCACCAGTGGAGGGAGATCTGGAAGAGTAGTGAAAATGCACAGCTCCCGCCTCAGCGGTTCTAGTTGTGACAGCGCATGTGCAACCAAGTTTCCTTCCCGAGGGATGTACGAAATGGCGCTATGCATGAGGGATAAATGATGTTGTAGGCGTATAAAATAACTTCCTAATTGGCCAGTTAGAGCAGCAGAAGTGTTGATCAAAGATACTAAATTTTGGCAATCAGTTTCTATTATCATCTCCATATATCCCAGCGTTGAAAAGTAGATAATAGAATAAAGCATGGCTTGCAATTCAGCATGTAAAGACGGCAACACTGGTAGTGAAAATGAAATGGCTGCAACCAATTGTCCCGACTGATTTCGCAAAACAGCCCCTCCAGCTACCCTTCAGCGACCAGTTGAGGCATCAATATTGAGCTTTAGTTTTTCCGTGGGAGGCAGATTCCATTTAATAATCCGAATTCTGCTGGAGCGCAATGGAGGAGAGTAATGAGCATTTACTAGATGAGTGATTGAAGTAGCAAATCTGGTGCCAGAGATTGAGGAACACCATGTGTATATTCCTACTCGTATGCGTTCACGTAGTCGGAACAAAGAAAAGTCTTCGTTTTCAAAAACCACTGCTGTGTGTTCTTTCCAGATAGACCAACAGGATAATAATGGCACCATCGCTGAAAGCTGGCCTGTCATAGTAGAGGAATTGGCTGCGCTCCACCACTGACGGAGGTATTGGCGGTAGGTTGTGCTGGAGGGAAGCGGACCATTGAAAAGCAGAGATAACTACTCCCATATTGCATGAATTACTGAACATGCAAGAAATATGTGGTTTTGACTTACAATACTTTGCCTACAGAAGCAGCAGCACGTTGGTTGTGAAGCTAACCAAGTAGCAACGTTATCTGGCAGGGGCAGGCTACGAAACCATAAACGCCATAAGAATATTTGGCCCTACGCTGAAGCATTTTTCCACCATATATAGCGCCTGAAAGGAAATGACGGTCCTGGATTTCGGCAGGACTCATATGAAATTCGAACGCTAAATTGGCCGTGACTGTCATCGGTCCATGTTATCCCATCAGGTGAATCTTGTGTATGCAGAACGCAGAAAGAGTGTATGCGACATAACCGTTTTCAGTCAGAGGAATCATAGACGAAAGCCTGCACCTCCGGTCTAGCTCCATATTTGTGCCGGATATAACGTGCCCAAATAGAATCCGACGTCTTGTATTTCTACCACATTTTACACTCATAAGCTTGCTGTAATGAATCGATATTCCTTATTCCCTGACCACCCTCCATTTGCGACTGACAGACTGCAGACCAAGCACGCCAATGATGTTTATGTCCTCACAAAAAATTAGACATTTTGCGATTGAGTTCCGTAACAACACTTTTGGGCAGTCGTGCTGCCGCCATTATATGCAGCGGCATTGTTGTAAGAACTGATTGAATAAGCATTCTTCTTCTTGCCATACTCAGCATCTTTTGTGACCATCCTGTCAAACGTGCATCAAAATGGTCTAGTAAAGCAGTACGATATTGTGAACGATTAATACCTTTGAACAGAAATGATCCTAAATATTTAATGGGTAGGGAAGAATGTCGCATGTTTAAGATAGAGGCCACTCTTGAAGCCAATAGACCGCCACCCACGACAAATTGACTTTTATGGTAGTTAATTGATTGGCCCAACGCGCGTTGATATTGTTCAAGAAAGGTGCAAAAAATTTGGAGATTTTGATGGGATCCATTCAGAAAAACAAGCAAGTCGTCTGTAAAGCCAAGATGCGAGACCACAGGTGATCGACCACTCCGAAAGCCTCTTAGCAGTCTGTTTTGAATAAGCGCATTAAGTCCCCTAGAGAAACCTTCAGAGGCTAAAATAAAAAGTATTGACGACAAAGGGTCTCCCTGCTTTTCCCCCTTTGAAGGGCGAAAATATCCACATGGCTTGCCATTAATCAATACAAGACAACGTGTAGAATCTAAATCATTTATAATGAGACGAACAAATCTAGCGTGAAAACCAAATCTCAAGAGAAGCTGCTCCAAATAATGCCATGAAACTCGATCAAAGGCCTTGTCCATATCCAACTTTATCATTACCTGCCCACCACGACACTTACGATCTAATATATGAACCATTTCTTTCTCCATGAGAACTTGTTCATCAATACCACGTCCTAGCATAAATCCTGCATGTTCCGGTGAGATTAAGAGAGGCAATAGCTTGGTGAACCGTTGCGTAAGAATGCGTGTTACCACTTTGGAGGGAAAGTTAGTTAGGCAAATAGGTCTATAGTTCGCAAATGTACCAGGGGTGGGAATTTTAGGAATCAAGCAAATCAAAGATGATGCCATTACACTTGGTACTCAAATGCCCAAGAAGAATTCCTGCACCGCAAGAAGAACATCCAGCTGCAAGACATCCCAGAAATATCGCTAAAAAGAGCCAAGAAAACCATCTGGACCCAAGGCACTGGAAGGCCTTAATTGCCACATAGCCCTGCGGACTTCATCTGATTGCGGCAAATCCAAAAGAGCCTCATTATCAGTCGGAGTCAACACACGAGGTATATATTGTAATATAGCCTCATGATCATGCGTTTGCTCTGTAGTAAACATGTGACAATAGAAATCGATAGCCTCCGCTTGAATGGATTGAGATGTGTCGCATATAGTGCCATCAGACCTCTGAATAGCTAGTATTGCCTGTCGCTGACGCCTTGTTTTGACCAATTGATGAAATTATGCTATATTAGCATCTCCGTCTTTCATCCACCTGACGTTGGCTTTTTGCTTCATATAATGATGTGCTCTAGTCTGGTACATAAGAAGACGTGCCTTAGCTGAGTGATAGGTTGTACGATTGTCTTCTGTAGGCATGGCGTCATAGGTGCATTCCGCGCGCACAGTCTCCTCCTCTGCTATTAGTAAATGACTGAAAATGTTGCCAAATATTTCTTTATTCCTCTTTCTCAAGTCTGATTTTAAGAGGCGTAACTTTGTGTAAAAGCCATACATTCCTCCAGCGGTTGAATATGAGCTCCAATGTGATCGCACAAAATCAGCAAAGTCATCATGTGTCAGCCACGCCTCCAAATATCGAAATGCATCTGGGCCTGAGTGATCCTCCATTACTCAATGCAGCAATAGAGGAGAGTGTTCTGATGTTGCCCGATGTAAAGTCTGTACCTAGGCATTATCAAATATATCAAAGAAATCCTGTGTTGAAAGAAAACGATCCAAGCGGCACCATACTCGGGCTAAACCTCGTCCATCAGTCCATGTAAACCTAGACCCTTGAAGGGGCAAGTCTAGTAAAGCTGAAGATTCAAGAAAGTGCTTGAAATCCGAAAGAGTGCGCAAGGCCGGAGTAGATACACATTTATGTCCATCTAACGAAAGAAACGTGTTAAAATCGCCCCCAATTAACCAAGGACTTGTGTTGCCCATTCGAAATGATAATAAGTCTTCCCATAGCGGACGTCGGGCTGCTACTGTATGGCGAGCGTATACTGCGGTAAACCAAAAATGGTGACCAGTAGATGGCCAACGAAAGTGTAAAGACATATTTTGAACTCCATGGAGAGTATCAAGAAGATCAAAGAAAGAAGACCTCCAAAAAAACCAAATGTTGTCATCATGAGAAGAACAAGCATGCGAGAAACCAAATTGGAATTGAAAAGACTCCAATCTTGTGGGCCGCAGTTTAGGCTCTATAAGAACGAAAATGTGCAGATTATGTTGTCTAGCAAGAGAGGTGCGAATCCCTCTAACATTCCAAAGTAAAACCTTCATTGAGACTCATGTGATAAAGAGTTTGTGGAAGAGCGCTGCAGAGCACTACGCATAACAACAGTTGTGGGCGGCGCCAATGGCATTTCCCCTTTTTTCCGTCGCAGACGCCTAGAACGCATTTGAAACAAATTATCAACAACATGTGCAACATCCGGATGCTCCAGGTTAAGAGATCCATCATCAAGAGTAGGCGTACGAGAGACTACTGTCGCAACATCCAAAACTGCCGCATATAGCTCTTGTGTGTCTATTGACTGATCTTCATAGAGTTTAGAGTCAGACACATGAGATAGTATTGGGTCTGGATTCTCATGTTCAGTATGGGAAAAAAATCCAAATCTTGAGCGTGTGAAATGTCAGTAATTGAGATAGTATGAGACGACGACGGGCCTGCCGAGAATAACCCAGGAAGTATTGGTGGTTCAGCAACTGGACATGCATTGGTATTCAACACAGGATCTGGTATGTCCATAACATGTTGTTCTGGAACATCTGGAGGAAGGCCCGAAATGCTTTCTTCAGTAATGGGTTCAAGGGGAATAGGTCGCTTCTTAGGTGTCCAGCGTTGAGCAGGCTGAGGATCAGCGGCTTTTGACTTAGGCAGTTGGTGAGTATTTGGAGCTGGGGCTGGATCAGCAGCAGTATCCGTGTTGTTGTGCATCGTACAAGAACTTGCATGATGCCCTAGCAAACGACAGACGGTGCAATAGGTAGGAAAAGATTCATATTCAACCAGCTGGAAAAAATTATATTCATCACATTGAATATATAATCACTGAGGCAATTCCTGTGATATATAAATTTCCACACATATATGTGCAACCGATGGACGAATAAGCCTAACAGTAGCAGAATCAACCTTAAGCGGATGGCCGATCATTTTAGCGATTTCAAACAACGCCTCTTATTTATGCAAATAAATAGGCAATCCGGGCAATGAAATCCAAACAGGAACAATGGGAGTGTCAACTTTAGGATCATAATCATACGACCATTTTGTAACTCGCATGTGATAACCTAAAATAGTCCATGTGCGACGCGCAAAACATCGATAATAATCCGCCTCTGAATCAAATTTCATAAGAATGTGCTTTGAATCCAGCAGAGTTATTGTAACCGATGACATGAAACCAATACGATCGAAACATTTACGTATAGCATCAATCTTAGGACGACCATACCAAAAACTGCCTACGAGACAATACCTGAAGGATTCCCCTAAGGCATCAACTTCCTCGCGTGTGAACTTGATAGATGGTGCACCTTTAAATCGAGCAATATAACGAGGAGGAAGGCTTGGCGTAGGAGGCGCCGTTACAATTGAAGCGAATGATCGCTTCTCAGAAGCCATGACGGTGCAAGTAAAAAATTGCGATCGAGCGATCGCGTAATGGAATATGCAAAATTATGAAATCGATGGTTGTGGATGCGAAACTGAATGAACCTAGTTCGATCATCATGCCGCCAATCGCCATTGTCGCCAGAGAGCATTCATCATTCTCCCTTTACCAAATATATATATATATATATATATATATATATATATATATATATATATATATAATGCTTTATGGTCAAGGAAAACACATATAATTGATCTTCCATATACTCCAGAATTCAGAGAGGAAGAAATACCTACAAAAGTTAGACTAATTCAGATGAATGCTGAATTGAAACAACACTGTGAAAAAGAAATCCAAGATTTAGGATCTAAAATCAAGGTCTCCTTGGAGTTATGCTGTATTTTATGTAAATAAAAATGCAAAAATTGAAAGAGGAACACCAAGATTAGTAATAAATTATAAACCATTAAATAAAGCTTTAAAATGGATACAATACCCATTACCTGATAAAAAAGATTTATTAACAAGATTACATTGTGTGTATATATATATATTCAAAATTTGATATGAAGTCTGGATTTTGACAAATACAAATATATGAAAAAGATAGATATAAAGCTGCATTTACAGTTCTATTTGGACAAATAAAAAATAGAACTCTACGAAGAAAGCAATAACTGCTCTGGTCAAGCTCGGACAAGAACAATTTCTCCTACATAAATCTTGCATGAAATCACAACTGTCAATGGCAAAAAATCCTGAAGAAATACAAAATATTTTGATGAAGTTTGCTCCTCTCCTTCAAGAAGCAAAACCATCATCATCATCAGGATCAACAAAAGCAGTAGACAATTGTATAGTAATATTTGATGTAATTTTGATATTACTTTTTGATGTAACATTTCTGATGTAAATCATTGTAATATGTTTGATGTAATATTTCTGATGTGAATCATTGTAATATGTTTGGTGTAATATTTGAAAAAAAAAAAACAAACAAAAACAAGACTCAGAAGTCATAAAATTAATTCTTACCAAATTACAAACAACAGAAGATTCTGATCAATCTTCAGAAATAGAACCGGTAAATATAGATACAAATATCATAGAAAATATTTCAAATGTACCACAAGATTTTTTTATTTGTATTAAGAGAAATAATATCAAGAAAATTTTAATAAGAGTAACTATAAAATTCTCAGATTATTATCATATAACTACAATTGTTCTATTTGATACAGGAGCAGATTTAAAATGTAATAAAACAAATTTAGTCCCAAATATATATAGACAGTCTACAACTACTAGACTTTCTACAGCAAATAAATCAAAATTAGAAGCTAAATGTAATACCGAGACTTACATTTTTGGAGGAAAATCATTTAGCTCAAACATGTCACATCTTTTGAGTAGTTCATAAGATAATACAAACTATACAAATTTGAAGATGATAAAATATGCATGACATTCCTCTATTAAATAGATTAATAGAGTACGAACATATAATGAGTTAGGAGATCTCATGGCCTCAAGACACAAATTGTTCAACATATAGTGAGTATGTTATGTGGGTATTACCGAATCGGTTTATTTCACACTCAATATGACTCATCATAAGGTTATATTTTTTGTTAGATTGATTGATAAGATATTGTTTTCTTAAACCGTAAGGAGAACCAAGCTTGATTCAAGGTGGTTCTTTAGCCGTAAACGGAATCAAATTGGTTTAAGCAAAACAAAATGTATATTGAGGTCAAAGCATGCACGGTACGTGCAAAAAGGTCAGTCAGAAAACTGCGAATCACTTAGAACCATAAAGTTACGTAACTTAGCAAGTGTAGAGCTTTAGTATGATTCCATTAAAATGCGGCAATTATATCATTGCCACTATATTTGTTATGATCGTGAAGGACACGTATATGTTGGATGCAATCATTGACCGACCCAAAGGAATGTTTGATTGTCGAAAGCACATATGAGCATGGTAGTGGACCCGAATGGGCCCGACGGCGAAGCTTTAAATGCATGGGTTAACTCATCGGCCCAAAGGAAGGTGGTTAACCCGTGCTTAGAGAGCCGTCATATTGACCACTACACGCAATTGTTGGAAGATATTGGGATGACTCCAAAGGGCCCTAATGTTGAACGACAATTGGTAGATGGAATTAAGGTTCTATTTTGATATTTGGATTTTTATGCAGTTTAAAGTTGTGTATTACTTCCGTTTCTTGTTTGCTTTTCAGAAATAATGTCTAACATTAAAGACATTCCTACACTAAACGGTTCAAACTATAAGAAATGGAAATATCGACTCGAGATCTTTCTGGGGATTGCTGATCTAGACACTACATTGCAGATAGATCATCCAGATGTGCTAACAGACCAAAGTACTAGTGAGGAAAAAGCTCACATGGCACGCCGGCTCCAGTCAAATCATGTGTCTTATGATCATGCAAAAGACTATCCCCAAGTGCTTCAGGGGACATGTTTCTAAGTCCACGACGTCTAAAGAATTTTACCCGATCTCGAGCAAAGGTTTGTAAAGAATGAGAAAGCCGAGGCAGACAATCTCTTAAAGAAACTTTGCTCGAAACAGTACCGTAGAAACGGCAGCATAAGGGAGTACATCATAAAGATAACTCATATCGCTTCTCAATTGAGAAACATGAAACTGGATTTCTCTGACGACATGCTAGTTGTCATGATTCTCAACTCCTTGCATCCATAGTTCAAACACTTCCTAGTCAGTTACGATTGCCAAAAGGAAAAGTGGATAGTGAATGAATTTATCTCACACTATGTGCAAGAGGAGGAAAGGCTTAAGAATGAGGGGCACGAGGTTGTAAATGCTGTCGCCACCAAGTCCAGTGGTAAGAAACTAAAGGCTACAGATAAAAATATGCAAAAGGCAAGCAAGAAAGAAAAGGGGGTGCCTACTGCTGACGCACCCAAAGGTATGACTTGTTTCTTTTGCAAGAAGGAAGGACATCAAAAGAAGAACTGTACTGGTTATAATTCTTGGCTCAAGAAGAAAGGTACGTTCTTAGTTTGTTCTGAAGTTAATTTTGTTTCGGATATAGCCATTTGGTGGGTCGATACGCGAGCCACGACTCACTTATCTGTGTCTACTTGCCTCAGCCACAGAATACCAAGGGACGATGAAAGATACGTCTATTGGGGTAATGACAGCAGCATAAAGGTTGAAGCCATTGGGCATTTCATATTGCTTTTTATAGAGAAAAAGGGGTTTGAGTGATTTCAAAATGTATGATTTAAATGTGCTTAAAAACGTGCATGATATGACATATTGCGTATAACTTGCCTTAAATAGTTTATATATATTGCTGCCGTACTAACGAGCCATGAAGCTTTAAAGCTTACATCAAATGGCAAACATTTGTTGTGTTTGTACTATTTTCAGGTGCCACCATTAATGAACTAAACTAGTTCATTAAGTGAAGTACTTAGTTAATTAAACTAAGTAGTTCATTAAATGAAGCAACATTTGGACAAGGCACAAAGGCAACAAGACTAAGAAAGGAAAGTCTCCTCCTCCTCCCACCACGCATATATACACGCATATATGTACTTAAATATATATATTTATAGATTTTTTGAAAAAGGCACATACACATGTATTCCAATGTACTACTGACACGATATATATTTTACGTACGTACGTTAACTGTAGCGCCCCGCCCGAAACCAGGGTTCCGGCTCAGTGCACCCGCCGTACTCTACTCCATAGAGTACAAGGCGTCGATACTATACATATACACGTCGACATGAATAATGAATCGATCAGTGGAAGCATCATAATATAAACAAATCATAATCGACATGCAATGTACTACATCATAAACTGTACAAATCATCATATACAGAATACCAAAATCTTCTATCGTACATCATAATCCGAAACTTAATGCCTTCGAAGTAATCTCTCAGTATGCTCTTCGTTATCAATTGTCTATCTAGCATATCTTCAACGAGCCTGTATAGTGATACCTGTTATCTGAAAAGTTATAAATGAGGCAAGTATGAGCGATAGCCACCGACTTTTAATCGCTCAGCAAGTAGTCTTACCAGATACGACATGTGGATCATACGTGGGGAGACGGGGTAACAAATCATAATAACCATACATTTTGAGTATAATAAGCACGTATCCTTTCTAACAAGTAAAGTATCATATCATATCAATAAACTGCTGTAAACTGGAAGTAGGTAAATAAAGAAGATTTCAAAGCATACGTATCATAACAACATCTCATTCCACTTAATCCGTAACATCATACTACATCCATACTTAACTCCTAATCCATACTCATACCATCTTTGCATACCTTACATGTACTACATTTTCATACTTAACACTACATTGTCCACTGTAGTGCTGTCATATACTTAAAGAATTCTTAATCATAACTCTAAGGTAACATGGTCATGACGTGATGCATAAAACATGACTTTTCATAAAATGACTTTTCATAATCATGACATGATTTTCATAACTTGCATAACATAACATTTTCATAACATGAAAACATAACATTTTCATCATTGGCTATAGCACTTTTTATAAGAATAATAACACACGACATACCGATTGATTCTCCATATAGTACATGTACGACATAACATCGTAAACATATGTACATGTACTAACGGTGACGCGCTATGACAGAGATCCCGTGTTCCAGCCTCGGTGTTACACTCAGCCATATACGTAATCATATGCCCCTGACATCTACCACCCCGGTACCGATGTCACACTGGCGAACATAACATGATCGTAATCATGAACATAACATAACATAACATATCGTGTGTCAATGGAATCAATCGTCTCGTGTTTATTATTCACATGCATATAAACTTTCAAAACATGAGATGTCACGACATAACTTAGCAAATCTTGTTTTCATGCAACGTGAGACTCGGTCAAATAAAGGTATCTTGTCATACTACCACTAGTAACATCACTTACTTACTTACACTACTTATCATAACTTAAAGAAATACCATAACCTTCCTTCTATAATATCAACTCTACACATCTACTTCATAATTCGTAACTTAAGTACCTAGGACGTAAACTTCCTATTTCCTTCAACATATCATCTAGGAATTTCATAACTTATATCTTAGCTTGCACATATTCATATATAACACATAGAATACAATTAACATGAAATAAAATCATTTATGATATCAGGTCTAATGACCGAAATATATATATGGTTTATACATATATAAAATCATTTTATAATATATCGTATAATATCCAAACTTATTCATTTTCATATCTTTAACATATTTATTATATATATATATGTATACATAAACATATTTAACCATACTTTAGCATTAAGATAGTCTTATGGCCGAAATGTATGTATATACCCATATATTTAATCCTTTTTATAATACATTATATATATTCAAAACTTACTCATATTACTACACATGTTGTCAAATACATCAAACACGTTCTTACCAATATCATTTAACATGTAGTTCTTAGTATTGTTATTTCATATATTGTACTTATATTCTTTGCATACTACAATCTCAGTTCAATTCATAATTTTTTTATACACTCTACATACATATATCTATAACACTGTGTATATACTTTTGTGTAAACGTATTAGTATTTTTTGTACATAAACCATACTTAACAAACGCATATTACACTTAATTCATATTGTTAACTTGTAAGGAACACATAAAATAAATATGAATTACTATGTTCGCATGAAATGCTATGTAAAACAGTGACAAATTGTATTTGTATGTTGTTGTGTGTTACGTGTTGTATAAAAGAAATTATGTATGTAGTACATTTGTCTTTTAACACTACTTGCGTATTGACTACTATAACATGTTCACCTATGATTATACTGCAATATATGTCGCTCTAATATGCTGTAATATGTTAAATCTAATGTTACGTGGCTGCCGTAACTAATGATATAGTGTTTTAATATACTATAATTTGTGTATTGTCATATAGATAATCGTAATGCACAATTTTATCCATGATACGCTTGCAATATTACTATTTATCATACTACATAGTTTGTTATTGTAAAATAATCTACTAATTCTTCGCCTCACTTCTGTCATATATATGTGTAATATATATACAATGTCATTTTGTCCATTATACATTTATATGCTGATAATCATGTAGACCCTTTATTTAAAACTCCTAATACTTGTTTATGGCCGTTTATGTATATTGATTTACATATATATTTTCAAGTCTACCAAATATATACACCATTTATGTATATACATCAAAATAACACCATCTTATGGGCGTGTGTTTCAATATAGGTATCCTTATATATATTTTGCCATTATACCACATATATCATAACATGAAAACATATATTTTGCATATTCTTGATACAAAAATCTTGAACATACTACATGATGATCCAACTTTGATATGAACATAAATACTTAGTATTTGTAAAACCATGTAGGATCTAGGAAGAATACTTGCCTTGGTTCACATTTCTTACCCTAAGGTGGTGTTTCTTCACTTAATTTGGAAGATATCCTTCTCCTTTCCACCTCACAACACCCACGGTTTTAGACATGAAATGAAAGAGTTAGTGAGCAACTTATGGAAATGAAGAAATAGAAGAAATAAAAACCTATCTTATATGATGTTCTTACCTTATTACACCTTGGTTTTCAATCCCTTAAAATTCGGCCAAGTGTTTGAAATGAAGGTGTATGTTGTAGTTATAATCTTGGAGGTGTGTATGAGATGAAAAGAAGAAAATCATTTCTTGTCATAGCCTTGGAAATTTCGGCCATGGTAGTGAAGAAGAAGATGAAAACTCTTTGTGTTGTAGAGGAAATAGGAGGTGATTTGCTTGTGGTGTGACTATGAAATGAAGAAAATGGTTTCCTCTCTTTATTGAAGGTCTTGTCCATGTATACAAGAAGAGAGGAAAGAAAATATTTGAGTAAGGTGTGTGGAGGGGTGATATAAGAATAATGATGCTTTTGAGATGGCGTAAGAAGATAAGGTGTGGAGTTAGAGAAAAAGAGTAAATGTTGTCTTCCTTGTTGTGTTCAACCGAGATTAAGGGTAAGGAGAGAAAGTAAAATGAAATGTAAGAAGTAATAAAATAATGGTTATTTGAAGTGTGTAGAAATAATAAAGTGAGTGGAAAGAAAAGTGAAGAATTATTGTCCTAATTTGATTGAATTTTCGGATGGAGTGGTGTGAAAAGGGCATGGCCAACTGATTTTTTTAATGAAGGTGGAAATATAGAATGTAAAAAGTAGAATAGGATGGAGTAGTGGAATGTATAAGAAATATGTAAAAGAAAAATATTATCTCCCTTTTCTTGTGCAACTTTCGGCTGGTGGTGTAGAAGAAGGATGAGGCAACGTGAGGAAAGAGTGTAAAAGGAAAAGAAAGTAATAAAGTGGAATAAAAAAATTAGTGCATGGTGTTGTGAAATGATTAAGGAATTGTTTTGTTTGGTATGTGAAGAAAGTAGAAGATTTCCACCTTGATAAGAGGGTGGGCGGCCATGTGGGGAAAATGGGAAGAGGGTTTGTCTTTTGTTGCCATGTAAGATAAAGTGAAAGAAAATATGATACTAGTGTGTATTATAGTTATCTTATTGGGTATTTTATTCGGTTTGATTTATCTCTATCGACTTATGTTGCTACCGACTAATTTATTTAAATACCTTGTATGTCCGATACAGTCATTGTCTAGTCCCAACCAGTCTCGTTATATCCGTTAACTTACCTTAAGGTTATTTTTAAGTGTGTTTCTAACCCCGATATTTAATGTCGATGTCTTTATTAATTCTAAATAAAATTTTAAATTCCACCGAAAATCTTATTGACATCGCATTCGTGTTCTATTTTCCATCATTTTATTTCATTTCCACTAGCCCGGAATCTCGGGTCGTAACATTAACGTCACACCACCACACTTAACTCATATTTATGAGTACATTCAGGCCTTATATCATATGATATAAGTCATGGTGATGACAAATTAAATACGACACGTTAAAAGGTTCTAAACTGAAAATTGTCGTATCGGACGAATATCGAAACTTCGCCAACGTGTCACATACTTGCCATAAATAGATGGCCAGCCTCTGCACCTCAAAAATCACTACAATTTTCGTGCCTATGATGTTATTTTCAGCCATAAAATCATTCCATGTTGGCACACACAAATCACCCCACATTAAGGCCAAATTGTGGAGATTCCAATTTTAATTTTGTCACATGTTAATGGCACCACTTTAGACCAGCTAAGTGCTGAGAATTAAATTTTATATTATATATATTATGTGTAACAAAATGTATATAACATGTGCAAAAAGTTGGAATTTAATTAGAGAAAAATCGGGTAATCGATAAACATCGAAAATTTGGTTTTCTACGTACACAACACATGGAACATTTTTGGCACATCATATGACACATATCTAGACACTTTTTACATATGTCATACATCTTGAAGTGTTCTGGAAAATTAAATTAAGGGCTGATTGGAATATAACATGTGTGTATTATTAAAAGTGCACTATTTTACAAAGTTTGCAAAAATAAAATTCAGCACATGTATATACAATTATACACGCCCCTACAGCTGAGATGGAGCATATGTGGAGTCTTGTTGGCATATTGGTTGGTCAAGATTCAATCATACAATGTTGGTGATTTAAAAAAAGAAGCTACAAAAGGTAATGTTTTAAACTTTATCTCATTTGTAACACATGCTGAAAATGTCAGCATATGCACTATATGGTGGCCAAATCAAATTAGACAAGTTTTGTGTCTTGAATTATGTGATTGATTGAAGGAGAATTGGAAGTAATTTGAATAAGATACAAAGCCATAAAGTGTGATATCTTGAATATCACACATGCTGAAATTTTTCAGCATGTGTGGGAATGTATCTTGGACGTTTTTATGGCCATGTTGGTGTCCAAATTTCATTTCCAATTTGATAAGAATATTTGCTACTAATTGGTGATTTATTTTAAAAGAAAAATCAATGAAAATTTGGAAGGAATTTGAATTATATCACCATGTAACACATGCTGAAATTTCAGCATGTCAAGTAGTCTTAATGGCCGAAATTTTCACCTTATTTGGAGAAATTTTGTCTTGCTTGATTTGGATGATAATCTTATGAGTTATGGCAACTAATTTATGTTGATTTTGGCACATGCTTTTAGTGTAATTTTCAGATTTTCCAAGTCATCAAATGATGACAACATTCAACCAATCATGAAGTGCCAAGTAAGCAAAGGTTAAATGATCATCCAATGAGAAGATGCCAAGAAAGTAAGATCATGTCACAATGATGCCACACATTCTTCCAAGGACTTAGGAGACAATTTTCAAGAGGGGAGAGCACCTAGGGGGGACGGCCATTTTGCATAAATGGAAAGGAGAAGAGCAAAACAAGTGACAAGAACAAGCATTACACTCTTGTGATCAAAAAACGCTTAGCACTCTTTCTTCTACACTCTCTTTCTTTCTTCTTCTTCAAAGCCTATTGTACTTATATTCATATTCTTGAATAGGCTTATCTTAGACTACCACACATTCTATATCTTTGTAAAAGATTGATCAAGATGTGATCAATCTTCATTCTTGCAAGGTGGTGGTGTTCGTGACAATTGTATTCACGTACAAGGTTTGTAAAGGGTTGGAGTTGGTGTGTAACTCCATCAACCCTGTGGTAAGGTGTATTTGCGTGTGTGACTAGTGTGAACCAAGGAAGGTGTTCCTCGAATACTGGAGTAGGTTGTTTATAACCGAACCAGTATAAAATTCTTGGTGTCATTTACTTTCAGCACTGATTTTCTTTTTCGGCACTGTTTACTGTTTTTAATCACGTTCGTAAAAATAGTAAACGAATTTCAAAAATCACGAAACTTTCGGGAAACATAGCCACATGTGTTGAGGTTCTTTTGGCACAAGTTTAAACCCTTTTGGATAAGTATAAGTCATCCAAACGTCCAAATTTCTGAGACTAGTGCAGTCTGATTTTCAGGCTTGCAAAGGTTAAGACTTTGATTGTATTTGACTAACTTTTCAAAAGAATTTTTCAAAACTGTTTCAACCCATTTAAATAAAACTTATAAGGGGTTAGTATTTAAAATTTTAGAGCATTTGGAGTCACGTACAAATAGGAACAAATTTTTCAAAACAGTCTACCGTTTCTGGCAGATTCACGCAACCTGACCACCAACAATATTTGAAGGGGTTAAAGGTTGAATTTAAATCTGAAATTTTTAGGAGACACTTATAACATCTGAGGCTAAGTTCTCTAAAACTTTTAGAATTTTTGAAGACCTAAAACCTAGTTTTAAAAACATTTTAAAACTGGTTCTTAAAACAGAAGCTGTTTTCAGAAGTTGGTTTCTTGAGTAAAAACAATTTTAACCTAGTGCTCGTCATACTTCTTCTTCATATCATAAGAAATACAATTTTGTACCATATAGATATGAGAAGAAACAAGTTATGCATACACGACATCCATTTCATTCATCTAGATTACGCACTACGCACACAAACACAAGGACATATCAAAAACGTCATACATACAATGAGTATAAAGGAGTTCTTGGCCAAAGGCCAAACGTATTTGCACCTAATGTATATTATGTTGTGCTTCCATCACCTTTCTCACCTTTTGGAAGACCTATAAAGGTCACCCAAATTTGGGTACCAAAAGGGACATTTTCAAAGGGTTGAATAAATAACCCTTAAGAACACACCTTTGAGATCATTCAAAATGCATGATTTTCTTTTCATCTTTACATGCGCTTTTGATTGACTTTCCAAAATAAAGGGGGAGAAAAAGCATGATTTGAGAGGGAGAGAGATACTGATTGCATAAATCAAGGGGGAGAGGATTTGAAATTTAAAATTCAAATTTTGAATTTATGCATGATTGAAGGGGGAGCAATAGGATTTAAATCAAGAAAGTAAGTTATTTTGAAAATTATCAAAAGGGGGAGATTGTAGAGAAAAAGGGGTTTGAGTGATTTCAAAATGTATGATTTAAATGTGCTTAAAAACGTGCATGATATGACATATTGCGTATAACTTGCCTTAAATAGTTTATATATATTGTTGCCGTACTAACGAGCCATGAAGCTTTAAAGCTTACATCAAATGGCAAACATTTGTTGTGTTTGTACTATTTTCAGGTGCCACCATTAATGAACTAAACTAGTTCATTAAGTGAAGTATTTAGTTAATTAAACTAAGTAGTTCATTAAAGGAAGCAACATTTGGACAAGGCACAAAGGCAACAAGACTAAGAAAGGAAAGTCTCCTCCTCCTCCTCCCACCACACATATATACATGCATATATGTACTTAAATATATATATTTTCAGATTTTTTGAAAAAGGCACATACACATGTATTCCAACATACTACTGACACGATATATATTTTACGTACGTACGTTAACGTCACACAACCAGACTTAACTCATATTTATGAGTACATTCAGGCCTTATATCATATGATATAAGTCATGATGATGACAAAGTAAATACGACACGTTAAAAGGTTCTAAACCAAAAATTGTCGTATCGGACGAATACCGAAACTTCGCCAACGTGTCACGTACTTGCCATAAATAGATGACCAGCCCCTACACCTCAAAAATCACTACAATTTTCGTGCCTATGATGTTATTTTCAGCCATAAAATCATTCCATGTTGGCACACACAAATCACCCCACATTAAGGCCAAATTGTGGAGATTCCAATTTTAATTTTGTCACATGTTAATGGCGCCACTTTAGACCAGCTAAGTGCTGAGAATCAAAGTTTATATTATATATATTATGTGTAACATAATGTATATAACATGTGCAAAAAGTTAGAATTTAATTAGAGAAAAATCGGGTAATCGATAAACATCGAAAATTCGGTTTTCTACGTACACAGCACATGTAACATTTTTGGCACATCCAATGACACGTATCTAGACACTTTTTACAAATGTCATACATCTTGAAGTGTTCTAGAAAATTAAATTAAGGGCTGATTGGAATATAACATGTGTGTATTATTAAATGGACACTATTTTACAAAGTTTGCAAAAATAAAATTCAGCACATGTATATACAATTATACACGCCCTATAGCTGAGATGGAGCATATGTGGATCCTTGTTGACATATTGGTTGGTCAAGAATCAATCATACAATGTTGGTGATTTAAAGAAAGAAGCTACAAAAGGTAATGTTTTAAACTTTATCTCATTTGTAACACATGCTGAAAATTTCAGCATATGCACTATATGGTGGCCGAATTTCCTCTTCAAATTAGACAAGTTTTGTGTCTTGAATTATGTGATTGATTGAAGGAGAATCGGAAGTAATTTGAATAAGATACAAAGCCATAAAGTGTGATATCTTGAATATCACACATGCTGAAATTTTTCAGCATGTGTGGGAATGTATCTTGAACGTTTTTATGGCCATGTTGGCGTCCAAATTTCATTTCCAATTTGATAAGAATATTTGCTACTAATTGGTGATTTATTTTAAAAGAAAAATCAATGAAAATTTGGAAGGAATTTGAATTATATCGCCATGTAACACATGCTGAAATTTCAGCATGTCAAGTAGTCTTAATGGCCGAAATTTTCACCTTATTTGGAGAAATTTTGTCTTGCTTGATTTGGATGATAATCTTATGATTTATGTCAACTAATTTATGTTGATTTTGTCACATGCTTTTAGTGGAATTTTCAGATTTTCCAAGTCATCAATTGATGACAACATTCAACCAATCATGAAGTGTCAAGTAAGCGAAGGTTAAATGATCATCCAATGAGAAGGTGCCAAGCAAGCAAGATCATGTCACAATGATGCCACACATTCTCCCAAGGACTTAGAAGACAATTTTCAAGAGGGGAGAGCACCTAGGCGGGATGGCCATTTTGCATAAATGGAAAGGAGAAGACAAAACAAGTGACAAGAACAAGCATTACACTCTTGTGATCAAAAAACGCTTAGCACTCTTTCTTCTACACTCTCTTTCTTTCTTCTTCTTCAAAGCCTATTGTACTTATATTCATATTCTTGAATAGGCTTATCTTAGACTACCACACATTCTATATCTTTGTAAAAGATTGAATCAAGGTGTGATCAATCTTCATTCTTGCAAGGTGGTGGTGTGCGTGACAATTGTATTCACGTACAAGGTTTGTAAAGGGTTGGAGTTGGTGTGTAACTCCATCAACCCTGTGGTAAGGTGTATTTGCATGTGTGACTAGTGTGGACCGAGGAAGGTGTTCCTCGAAGACTGGAGTAGGTTGTTTATAACCGAACCAGTATAAAATTCTTAGTGTCATTTACTTCCAGTACTGATTTTCTGTTTCAGCACTGTTTACTGTTTTTAATTACGTTCGTAAAAATAGTAAACGAATTTCAAAAATTATTAAACTTTCGGGAAACATAGCCACACGTGTTGAGGTTCTTTTGGCGTTTAAACCCTTTTGGATAAGTATAAGTCATCCAAACGTCCAAAGTTCTGAGACTAGTGCAGTCTGATTTTCAGGCTTGCAAAGGTTAAGACTTTGATTGTATTTGACTAACTTTCCAAAAGAATTTTTTAAAACTGTTTCAACCTATTTAAATAAAACTTATAAGGGGTTAGTCTTTAAAATTTCAGAGCATTTGGAGTCACGTACAAATAGGAATAAATTTTCAAAACAGTCTATCCTTTCTGGCAGATTCGCGCAATCTGACCACCAACGATATTTGAAGGGGTTAAAGGTTGAATTTAAATCTGAAATATTTAGGAGACACTTATAACATCTGAGGCTAAGTTCTCTCAAAATTTCAGAATTTTTGAAGACCTACAACCTGGTTTTAAAAAGGTTTTAAAACTGGTCCTGAAAACAGAAATTGTTTTCAGAAGTTAGGTTTTTGGTTCAAACTAATTTTAAAAACCACATTTTCCGCACCCACTATTCAACCCCCCCTTCTAGTGGTGCCTTGCAGATCCTACACTTTTGACTTCCGGATTTTATCTAGATTTGCATGACAATTTTGTAGTACCATCGTTTAGACAAAACAAACCCAAACCTCTTTGAAGGTAAATTGCTTCATTGCACTGAACAATCTATCTCCTATAAAATAAGGCTAATCTATTCAAAAGACGAAGAGTTTATCCTAATTATAGTATATGGTTATAATGAGAGGAGCAATAGGAGAGACCTTAGATACCAAAACTAGTTTTATGGCTCCTATCCTTGGTTGATCATGGAGGATTTTAATGTCATCCTAGATGGACAAGAGAAAACAAGAAGAAAAAAGGTTGATAGGAATGCTATAAAGGAGTTTATGGAATGAGTTAAGGATATAAAAATGGTTAACATCTCCTCAAGAGGCTTTGAATATACTTGGTCAAATAATAAGGATGAGGATAAAAGAGTTTACACTACGATTGATCACATGTTCTGCAAAGAACATTGAGAACACTAAAACTCAATTATGCAGCTCATGTCACCTCTGACCATTCATCTATGCTTCTTACTATTCAAAGTAACCTCAAGTTTGGATCCGAACTCTTTAAGTTCATGAAAGGCTGGATGAAACACCTTAACTTAACACCATTCTTAAGGAAAGTTGGAAGAAGATAGAAAGAGGTAACCCTCTAGTCTGTCTGATAAAAAAGCTCAAGAGACTAAAGGACCTTCTTAGAAAACTAAACAAGGAAAAGTATAGGAATATCACACTTAGAGTTGAAATTGCTACGGCTAAGCTTGAGGATGTCCAAGCTGATCTAGTTAGTGACCCCTTCAACAGCCAACTACATGTAAATGTTAGAGACATCTACACTAGACTCCTCCCTTTTGAGGAAGCTTTCTTTAAGGAAAATTCTAGAATCAAGTAGTTAAAAAAAGGGGACAAACATAGAAAGTTCTTTCATAAGACTATTAAGGTGCATAATGCTAGTGTTAAAATACTAAGGTGAAAAATAAAGAAGGAGCTATGATTGAGGACTATCAACAAGTCCAATATGTGGCCTCTGATTTCTTTGAGAGGCTATTCACCGACCCATCTCTCTAGTACACCTAGTCAAGACTAGACATTCGAAGCCTTGTCTGATTCACAGAGTCTCTCTAGACACATCCTATCCGTAAGACTGAAATTAAGGATGTTTTATCCTTCTTGAAGTCTAATATCACTCCTAGACCTGATCGGTTCTCCGCTGATTTCTTTGGAGAAAATTGAGACCTTATAAGGGAGACTTCATGAGAGTGATTGAATTTTTGTTTAATTGCAATTTTGTGTACCACACTATACATGTCAATGGCATCTTCCTGAGCCCTAAGGTTCATAATTTGGTCAAAATGAGGGAATTCAGACAAATCTCTTTCTATAATGTCACTTATAAAGTCATATTTAAGACCCTAGTTAAAAGACACTTACGAGCTATTGAAAAACCACAAAAGATCAGGCGGACCTAAATGTTGTGCTTTAAAAGTTGGCATAATAAAAGCGTTTGATACAGTAAGCTGGTCCTACCTTATAATGATTTTGAAGGCTATGAATCTTCTGAAACCTACCTAAAATGGATTTGGTTATGTACTTCTCCATTAAATTCAAATGGTGCCTTGACTGGAAACTTCAAAGCTGCTAGAGACCTTAAACAAAGTGACCTTTTGTCCCCAAGCCTTTTCATCCTTGTTTTAGAAGGCTTTACTCAACTCTTGAAAGGGAAAATTAGGAATTCCAACTATAGCTTTCATCCTAAATGTGAGCAATTTAACCTGCCTTCCCTAGCCTTGCCTGATATCTTTTCTGTACGATCTGCAAGGCACCAATAGAAGGGGAGGGGATTGAATAATGGGTGTGGAAAATTTGGTTTTTACAATGTTTTGATCCAAAAACCCAACTTTTGAAAACAGTTTCTGTTTTCAAGCCCTGTTTTGCAACGTTTGAAAAATAAGGTTACAGGCCTTCTAAAATTCTGAAATTTGGAGAGATTGTAGTCTCAGATGTTTTGAGTATCTCCTAAAAATTTCAGATCAAAATTCAACCTTTAACCCTTTGAAAAATCGTTTGTGGGCAGATTGCGCAAATCTGCCAGAAACGGTAGTCTGATTTAAAAACTTTATTCCGATTAAACCGTGGCTCCAAATGGTATGAAAATTTAATTCCGAACCCCTTACTATATGTATTTAATTGGTTTGAAACAGTTTTGAAAAATGCCTTTGGGAAGTATGTCAAATGCGTTCAAGTCCTCAACCTTAGCAAGTCTGAAAATCAGATTGCACTAGTCTCAGAATTATTAACGTTTGAATGACTTATACTTGTTCAAATGGGTTGAAACTTGCCCCAAATGAAACTTATAAGATGTGGATATGTTTCTGCAAAAGTTTACGATTTTTGAAATTCGTTTACAATTTTTAAGATCGCGATGAAATAGATGCAAAGGGCAGGAAACTGAAAGTACTGTGCAGAAAAGTAGAAAACACAAGGAATTTTATACTGGTTTAGTTAAATCAACCTACTCCAGTCTCCGAGGACACCTTCCTCGGTTATCACTAAACAAAATAACACCTTACCATACAGGGTTGATGGAGTTACACACCAACTCCAACCCTCTACAATCGAAACAAGCAATCACAATGATCAAGAACACCACCACCGAGCAGATGAAGGTTTGATCACACCTTGATCAACCTTTTACAACAATAAGATGTGTATGGTGGTGTGAATGAAGCCTATACAATATGTTTGAATATATATAGAATAGACTTGAGAGAGAAAGAGAAGAAAGAAATGTAGAAAAAGAGAGTAGAGAGACTTTTTGCACTTTTGAATTTGTAAGACTTGTCTTGCATTTTTGTTTGCTCTTCTCTTCTTTTTATTGTGCTTTGGCCGCCCACTCTAGGGCTCTATCCCATCTTTAAAATTCTCTTTTAAGTCCTTGGAGGAATGCCTTATGTAGATGTGACATCAATTTGCTTACTTGGAAACACTTGATTGGATGATTGTCTTGGCCTTGCTTACTTGACACTCCTTGATTGGATGAGATTTCTCATCACTTGATGACTGTATCTGAGAATTACACTTAAAACATGTGTAAAATTATTAATAAAGACCTTGCCAAATATCACATAATTAATCCCACATAATTTGCAAACTAAATTGGTCTCAATTAAGACCAAAAAATCGGCCATAACACTGATTCACATGCTGAAATTTCAGCATGTGCAATATTCTCAACATGTTTAAATTATTGCCATATTAGTATTATATCAATCCCTTGAAAATGAAGAGGCAAATTTATCACCATTAAGAAACAAAATTTCGGCCATATCCATTATGTCACTAACCTTGTGTAGTACATTATTCACCAATCAAGATGACAACTAAGCTTCACATAGGCTCCATCAAGCAGCTCTAGGTGTGTGATTCAACCTTGAACATGTGCTGAATTTATTTTTGTAAACTTTGTAAAATAGTACAAAATAATTATACACATATGGTATATTCCAATCAGCCCTAATTTGAATATTCTAGAACACTTTAGTATGTATTGAATATGTAAAAAGTTTCTAGATACATGTTACATGTCATGCCAAAAACCTTCCATGTGTCGTGTTCGTAGAAAACCGAATTTTCGACTTTTGTCGATTACGCGATTTTTCTTCGATTAAATTCAAAATTTTTGCACATGTTATATATATTATGTCACACATAATATACATATAATAACTTGAATATTCATCTCTAAAGGCTGATTAAAAGTGGCGCCCCATGTGACAAAAATGTTGAATTTGAAATCTCCACAATTTGGTCTTAATTGGGGGTGATTTGTCTGTGCCAATATGGAATGATTTTATGGCTGAATATACCATGTAAGCAACGAAATTTGTGGCCATTTTTGAAGTGTAGGGGCTGGCCATCTATATATGGCAAGTACGTAACACGTTGGCAAAGTTTCGGTAGTCACCCGATACGATAATTTTTGGTTTAGAACCTTGTAACATGTCGTAATAATTTTGCCATCACCATGACTTATATCATATGATATAAGACCTAAATATACTCATAAATATGAGGTAAGTATAGTGGTGTGGTGTTGACGTACGTTCGTATGTACCGTGTCGCTAGTACGTTGGAATATAAGTGTATAGTGCCTTTAAAAAAAACTGTATATATATATATATATATAAAAGGCGTGTGGTTTAAGAGGTAGAAGGAGACTTTCCATTTCCATGTTTGTTGCCTTTGTGCCTTCTCCAAATATTTCTCCATTTAATGAGCTACTTAGTTCATTTAACTAAGTACTTCACTTAATGAACTAGTTTAGTTCATTAATAGTGGCACCTGAAAATAGTTCAAACACAACAAATGTTTGCCATTTGACGTAAGCTTTAGAGCTTCATGTCTTGTTAGTACGACAACATTATATATAAAGTATATAAGGCAGGTTTGTTGCAAAAATGTGTCAAGTCACAAAATGTGTCATGCATTTCTTTAGCACACGTTATTTAAATCATGCATTTTTGTGAATCACTCCAACCCTTTTTCTCAACAATCTCCCCCTTTTGATGATTTAAAAAATAATCTTAGTACATGATTTAAATTTAATTGCTCCCCCTCCAATCGATCACAAATTCAAATTTCGAATTTTGAATTTTCTCCCCCTTGATTTTTGCAATCAATCTCTCGATCCCCCTTAAATCATGCACTCTCTCCTCCTTTATTTTGGAAAGAAAATCAAAAGTGCATGTAAAGATGGAAAGAAATATCAAATCAAATCAGCAGAAATCATGCCTAATTTAGAACGGAGATTTTCATACGTGGCTTGATTTAATGCCTTAGTGAAGATGTCGGCTACTTGTGCTTTAGTGCGTACATGATCTATAACAATATCACCATTATTTACGTGATCACGAAGAAAGTGATATCGTACTTCTATGTGCTTAGCCTTAGGGTGTAGTACGGGGTTCTTAGACAAGTTTATGGCACTCATACTATCACAATAGATTGGGATATGATTTACCGTGATACCAAAATCAGAAAGTTGTTGTTTTAACTATAGTAGTTGTGTGCAACAAAGACTAAGTGCCATGTATTCAGCTTCGGTAGTAGATAAAGCTACACTTGCTTGCTTTTTTGAGAACCATGAAATGAGTGAATTTCCTATAAATTGACAAGTGTCACTTGTGCTTTTTCTATCTATTTTATATCCACCATAATCCACGTCGGTATAAGCATGCAAGTCAAATCGCAATCCTTATCATACCAAATTCCTAAAGTGAGGGTGTGCTTAATATATCAAAATATTGTTTTCACAACATTATAATGAGACACTTTAGGTTGACTTTGAAAACGTGCACACATACATACACTAAACATGATATCAGGTCTACTAGCAGTAAGATAAAGCAAAGAACCAATCATAAACCTATATAAAGCATTATCAAAGTCTTTTCCATATTCGTCTTTATCTAGCTTAGTGGTGACATTCATAGGGGTGGGGGACGGTTTTAGGTTCTCAAAATTGAACTTTTTAATCATGTCATTCACATATTTAACTTGACTTATGTGTATATCTTTACTCGTTTGTTTAATTTGCTAGCCAAGAAAGTAATTCAATTCACCAACCATAGACATTTCAAACTCAGATTTCATGTAAGTTTCAAATTCTTCAACAAGTTTATAAGATGTAGATCCAAACATGATGTCATCAGCATAAACTTGAATGATTAGTAAATCCGATTTATCTTGTTCCAAGAATAGGGTGCTATATATGGTGCCTCTTTTAAATCAATTTTCTAAAAGAAAAGTAGCAAAACGATCATACCAAGCCCTAGGTGCTTGCTTTAAACCGTATAGTGCCTTCTTTAATTTGTACATGTGATCAGGGTATTTCAAATCTTTAAAACTGGGTGGTTGCTTCACGTATACTTCTTCTTGTATAAAGCCATTTAAAAATTCACCTTTTACGTCCATTTGATAGAGTTTAAAACCTTTCATGCAAGCAATAGCAAGTAAAAGTCGTATGGCTTCTAAACGTGATACGGGTGCAAATGTTTCGTCGTAGTCTATTCCTTCTTTTTGATTATATCCTTGTGCTACAAGTCTCGTCTTGTTTCTAACAACTTTACCTTCTTCATTTATTTTATTTCTAAACACCCACTTTGTGCCTATTATAGTCTTATCTTGTGGTCGTGGCACTAAATCCTATACATCATTTCTTACGAATTGATTTAGTTCATCATGCATAACATCAATCCAAGAAGAATCACTCAAAGCAACAAAAACGTTTTTAGGTTCAATTTCAGATATCATAGCATGAAATTGGTTTATTTCATCCGGATTTATTCTTCTACATGGTCGAACACCATGAGTAATGTCGCCTATAATGAGATCGTGTGGGTGATCCCTATGCCATCTTGTTTGATTATTTTCTAAGTTCTCATGCATTTTTAAGTGATCATGCATTTCTAGTGTGTTCAATTCATCATGATGCCATCATCCTCTACATCATCTAACACGGGCTTTAGTTCAAAATCATCGTCATATTCTTTATCTTTTTCAACCTCGCCAAATTCATTAAACTTCACATGAATGGATTCTAAAATTTGTCTAGTGATGGGATGATAACATCTATATGCTTTTGAATTCACAGAATATCCAACAAAAATGCATTCAATTGATTTAGATTCAAATTTATCTAAATTATCTTTCGTATTCAAAACAAAACATTTGCAACCAAACACACGAAAGTAATCAATTTTAGGCATGCGATTATTTATTATCTCATAAGGAGTTTTATTTAGTTTCTTTCTAATTGACAAACGATTAACTATATAGCATGCACAATTTACGGCTTCCACCCACAAAAATCTAGGCAATTTATTTTCACACAACATGGTTCTAGCAATTTCTTGTATTGTCCTATTCTTTCTTTCTACTACTCCATTTAGTTGTGGAGTTCTAGGTGGCGAAAACTCGTGTTTGATTCATTTTTCTTCGCAAAATGCAATCATGTCCTTGTTTTTAAATTCACCGCCTCTATCGCTTCTAATCTTTTTCACATTTAAACCATATTCATTTTCAAGTTGTTTTATTAGTTTCGATCTCAATGGCACTATCATCTTTATTTGCAAGAAATAAAGTCCAAGTATAGCGAGAAAAATCATCAATGATAACACATGCATAATGACGTCCACCGAGACTCTTAGTGCGACTAGGACCAAATAAATCAATGTGTAATAATTCTAAAACTCTAGACGTGCTAATTTCATTTTTAGGTTTAAGTGACTCGCGTGTTTGTTTGCCTTTAATACAAGATTCACACAACTGAAAGTTGTCTAAATCAAGTTTAGGCAATCCTCGTATTAGGTTCTTTCGTTGAAGTTTTTCAAGTGTAGAAATGCCAATGTGTCCTAAACGTCTATGCCATAAATTAATGTTAGGTTCATTTGATATAAAGAACTTAACCTTAGCGTCTAACATGTCATCCATAGAAAGCGTAAAAATATTTCCTTCTCTTTTTTCTTTTAATATTGTTTCTCCATTTTTATTTATTATATTGCAGTATGGATGAGTAAAACACACATCAAAACCATTGTCAATAAACTGTGAGATGCTAAGAAGATTATAAGATAGATTACTTACCAGGAAGACGTTGGAGATTTGAAGGGTACTTGGGCTTCCGATTGTACCTTTTCCAATTATTCTTCCTTCATTGTTGTCTCCAAAGGTCACCGATCTGCCTTTTGTGACCTTCTTCAACTTTGTGAACAAGCTCGGATCACCCGTCATGTGCTTCGAGCAACCACTGTCAAGAACCACTTGATAGATGTGTCTTTTGATGTATGGGTTCCCTGCAATGTACAACAATGATTTAGGTACCCTTTTAATTTGGGTCCTTACGAGTTAGTTATTCACCTCTTTGTAAAAGTACCTTTTGGTACCCATACTTGGGTGATCCTTCTCGGTCTAGCAAATGGTAAGAATGTAGATGAAGGAGCAACATAGTAGACATGGGGTGAGAAAGCATTAGGCCTTTGGCCGAGAATCCCCTTATACGCATCATATGGTGTGTGTTTGTGATATGTTCTAGTGTTAGTATGCATGGTGCGTGATCTAGATGCATGGAATGAATGTCGTGTATGTATCAATGGTTTCTTCTCATATCTATACGACACATAATTATATCTTGTATGATATGAAGAAGAAGCATGACGAGATGAAGAGAGAGGGGGCCTAGGCGTCTTCTTAGGCGCCATATGTGTCTTAGGTGTTTCTATTTTCTTAGACAAAATGAATTTGGTTGGTTTAATTGATGTTTCGTTTTTCTCAATATATCCTAATCCGGTTTTATCACTATCATTCTTTTGTAACAAAATGATGCGATCTAGCATGTTAGTTCCCTGTCAAATTGTTTCATCATTTTCTCTAAATCCGTATTCCTTGATTTGAAATTTGAAATCTCGGATTTCATTTCATTATTATGTGTAGTTAATGATGAGATCTCTGACTTTAATGCATTGATGATGCACGACGACTCTTCTTTTGAATCGTTTAATTGAGAAACAAGATTCGTGTTAGAAGATTCTAACAACTTCTTGTCTTCAATTAATCGTTTCTTTTCTTTTGCGAGAGTCTTGGTGAATTTGTGCAATTCTTAATATTGACTAAAAAGATCATCATATGAAGGTTCAGAATCAGAGTCAGAATCAGAAGATACCTCGTTTGATGTTTTGGATACAAAGCATACTTGTGTCGTCTCTTCTTTGGTATCGGTCTCAGAATCGGATGTGTCACTCCAAGTGGAGGCCTTGAGAGCTCTTCTCCTTTGTTTAAGTTCTGAGACGAGTCTAGATTTGGTCCGATCCTTGTCAAGGTGTTTGTTTGTTTATTTGTTTGTCCTTGTTAGGGCAGTCATAAGATAAATGTCCAAGTTTCCCGCATTCATAGCACTTCACGTCTTTGTCACTTGTTTTTTTATTTCTTTTAGTGGAACTAGACTTATGTTTGTTTTTAAATTTCTTTCACATGAATTTTCTTAAACCTTTAGCCAATAGTATTAAGTCATCATTGTCTGATTCAGAATCACTATCATCTACGTGATCAGAAGAAGTAGAGATGTATTCATTTGATTTAAAAGCAATAGTCTTACATTGTTTTGACGTTGATTGCGATTTCCTTAAAGTAAGCTTGTTTTCGTGTACCTTTAGCGATCTAATTAGTTCCTCTATTTTTATTGATTTGGTTTCTTTATTTTCCTCTATTGTTGTCACTTTAGAGTCCCATTCGGATGGAAGGCTTCGTAGTACCTTTTGGACCTTTTCCTGCGTAGAGAAAGTTTTGCCAAGAGACTCAAGAGAATTATATATGTTAGTCAATCGTAGATCCATATCAACAATAGACTCATTTGGCAATAATTTAAAAGACTCAAGTGTGGACATAAGCATATTAATCTTGGACTCCTTTACTTGGTTAGTCCCTTCATGTTTCTTCTCAATAATTCTCCACATTTCTTGAGCACCAGAGCAATTAGACAGATAATTATATTCGCTATTACTTAGCCCGTTTAAGAGTAATTGCATGGCTCTAGCATTCATGCTTAGTCTCCTTTTGTCATCACTAGTATATTCTTGTTTTGGTTTTACAACCTCTAGTGCGACACCATTTATAGTAGATAATTTTGAAGGAACAAATGGACCGTCTTCTATAATCGACCATAAATCAATATCAATAGCCATAAGAAAAAGTTTCATTCTTAGTTTCCATTGAATAAAGGACTTACCATCAAAAAGAGGAGGCATTTGACTAGACATACCTTCTTGCTCAGTTTTGAAGCTAGTGGTTGCCATCTCACGTAGATCATTGGATCTTCTTGTTGTGAGTGAACCTGGCTCTGATACAACTTGTACGACCTGCAAGGCACCACTAGAAGGGGGAGGGGGTTGAATAGTGGGTACGGAAAATTTGGTTTTTAAAATGTTTTGATCGAAAGACCCAACTTCTGAAAATAGTTTCTGTTTTCAGGTCCTATTTTGCAACGTTTGAAAAACTAGGTTACATGCCTTCAAAAATTCTGAAATTTGGAGAATTTGTAGTCTCAAATGTTCTGAGTATCTCCTAAACATTTCAGATCCAAATTCAACCTTTAACCCTTTGAAATATTGTTTGTGATCAGATTGCGCAAATCTGCTAGAAACGGTAGTCTGATTTGAAAAATTTATTCCGATTAAACCGTGGCTCCAAATGGTATGAAAATTTAATAACAAACCCCTTACTATATGTATTTAATTGGGTTAAAACAGTTTTAAAATATTCCTTTGGGAAGTATGTCAAATACGTTCAATATCTCAACCTTTGCAAGTCTGAAAATCAGATTGCACTAGTCTCAGAACTATTAACGTTTGAATGACTTATACTTGTCTAAAAGGGTTAAAAAATGCGCCAAATAAAACTTAGAAGATGTGGCTATGTGTCTGAAAAAAATTTTGATTTTTGAAATTTGTTTACTATTTTTAAGATCGCGATAAAATAGATGCAAAGTGCTGAAAACTGAAAGTATTGTGCAGAAAAGTAGAGAACACAAGGAATTTTATACCGGTTCGGTTAAATCAACCTACTCCAGTCTTCAAGGACACCTTCCTCGGTTATCACTAAACAAAATAACACCTTACAACATAGGGTTGATGGAGTTACACACCAATTCCAACCTTTTACAATCGAAACAAGCAATCACAATGATCACGAACACCACCACCGAGCGGATGAAGGTTTGATCACACCTTGATCAATCTTTCACAACAATAGGGCGTATATGGTGGTATGAATGAATCCTATACAATATGTTTGAATATAGATACAATAGGCTTGAGAGACAAAGAGAAGAAAGAAATGTAGAAGAAGAGAGTAGAGAGACTTTTTGCACTTTTGAACTTGTAAGACTTGTCTTGCATTTTTGTTTGCTCTTTTCTTCTTTTTATTGTGCTTTGGCCACCCACTCTAGGGCTTCATCCCATCTTGAAAATTCTCTTTTAAGTCCTTGGAAGAATGCCTTGTATAGATGTGATATCAACTTGCTTACTTGGCAACACTTGATTGGATGATTGTCTTGGCCTTGCTTACTTGGCACTCCTTGATTGGATGAGATTTGTCATCACTTGTTGACTGTATCTGAGAATTGCACTTAAACGTTCCATGTGTCGTGTTCATAGAAAACCGAATTTTTGACTTTTGTCGATTACGCGATTTTTCTCCGATTAAATTCAAAATTTTTGCACATGTTATATATATTATGTCACACATAATATACATATAATAACTTGAATATTCATCTCTAAAGGCTGATTAAAAGTGGCGCCCCATGTGACAAAAATGTTGAATTTAAAATCTCCACAATTTGGCCTTAATTGGGGGTGATTTGTCTGTGCCAACATGGAATGATTTTATGGCTTAATATACCATATAAGCAACGAAATTTGTGGCCATTTTTGAAGTGTAGGGGCTGGCATCTATATATGGCAAGTACACAACACGTTAGCAAAGTTTCGGTAGTCACCCGATACGACAATTTTTGGTTTAGAACCTTGTAACATGTCGTAATAATTTTGCCATCACCATGACTTATATCATATGATATAAGACCTAAATATACTCATAAATATGAGGTAAGTATAGTGGTGTGACGTTGATGTACGTTCGTATGTACCGTGTCGCTAGTACGTTGGAATATAAGTGTATAGTGCCTTTACAAAAAACTGAATATATATATATATAAAAGGCGTGTGGTTTAAGAGGTAGAAGGAGACTTTCCATTTCCATGTTTGTTGCCTTTGTGCCTTCTCCAAATATTTCTCTATTTAATGAGCTACTTAGTTCATTTAACTAAGTACTTCACTTAATGAACTAGTTTAGTTCATTAATAGTGGCACCTGAAAATAGTTCAAACACAACAAATGTTTGCCATTTGACGTAAGCTTTAGAGCTTCATGTCTTGTTAGTACGACAACATTATATATAAAGTATATAAGGCAGGTTTGTTGCAAAAACGTGTCAAGTCACAAAATGTGTCATGCATTTCTTTAGCACACGTTATTTAAATCATGCATTTTTGTGAATCACTCAAACCCTTTTTCTCAACATTTTCATCCTATCCAAAAGAGATCCTCAATCCATCTTAGTCATCAAAGAAGCACTGAAAGAATTCTAAGGTCTCCCTGGTCTTAAATCCGATTTCCGGAAGTGTGAAATATTCACTTCAGCTATCTCTGGCCAAGAAAAGTCTGTACTGGCTGAAATACTATTTATGCCATTGGGTACACTCCCAATTAGATACTTAATTCTTTCACTCGTTACCGGAAAACTGTGATATTCTAAGTGCGGAAGCCTTCTAGATATACTAGTGAATAGAGTACATAACTGGGCCGCTAAAAATATTTTATATAGAGGGAAATTGCAATAGATTAACTCACTGCTTATGGCTATTTATAGATATTGCACAACCTTGTACTTTACGCCCAGGAGAGTTATTAAAGAATTGGATAAAGTATTGAAAGGCTTTCTTTGTATGAGACCAGAAAGGAAAAAGTGAAGTGGTCCACTATCTGTCAACCAAAGGATATAGGAGGATTATGCATTCTAGATTTGGTGCTTACAAATAATTCATACATAATGAAGAATATCTAGAATGTTTGTGAACTTAAAGTAGGGATATGAGTAAAATAGGTTCATGTTGCCATATTAAAAAGAAAATCATTATAAGAGGCCAAAGCGAAACCATTTGAGTCGGCTCTGGAAGAAGGCTCTTTAAGTCAGAGATAAATATGCCAATTGTATTGGTAAGGCCATTGAGAATGGTTGGATCACTTGATTTTGGCATGATCATTGGCACCTTTGGGGTGTTTTGATTACTACCCTTCAGAGTTAAAAAGGAAGATTGTCATTTGTGAAGATGCCAAGGTTTCTACTACTAGAAGGCAGCATGTAGAGGTTACTATATGGTAGAGGGTGGGATGATCAAGTTGTGCAATTCACTCAAGCGTACAGAAAAGTAGGGGGAAGATTACTGGACATGAAAACCTATCCCAACTTTTTCGGTCAAAAGTGCCATTAAGGCTCTTCTCCATCATTTACCATTAGTTGATTGAGAGAGTATTGTTTGGTGTAAGCATTTTCTTCTATGATATGCTCATTCTTTGACTTGTATGTTGGAAGAGGATGAATACACAAAAAAAGTTCTTACATTTGGGTATAATCCTTAGTAACTCTTGTGTCTTGTTTAGCAGATTTTTAGAAGATCATCATCATCTTTTTCTTCACAGTCCTTCCTTAGCTAAAATGTGGGATGCTGTACTCGAGAAAGTGAAGTGTAGATATAGGACGAATGGATGGCAAGGCACTATCAAATGGCTAAAGTCTAATAGTTGGAACTCAAAATTTCAAAAGGATATTACAATCTTTGGGTTTTCTACTATAGCTTGTCACTTCTGGAGAGAAAGAAACTCTAGACTCCAATAATTTAGCAAAAACCATGAAGCTGTCATAAAAAATATAATGGAAATAATTGCTACTTTTTTGGCACTTCGAGATGATACAAATGCAACAAATTCAATTGAAAGATAACTTTAGATCATGGTATCTCTGGTCAACTCTTTTTGAAGCCTACCCCAACTAATTAGCTGGTTCAAATGCTTTCATTTGCATCTTCGTCATGGCTGCTCTTAGTGCAGCACCTTGGCCATATCAGGCCTGCTCTGGAATACAACAGTCTGCACTTCATTTGTCCAGTTTTAGTATCATGTTTATTGTTTTATATGGCACACTTCTGGTTGGACTCTACTTGGGTATGGAAACTGCAATTTGTTTCGGTTTTAGGGTACTACCTGTTGTGCTCCTGTTGTGGTTGTGGATTTGGGACTTCTGACACCTAGCAAGGAAGGCTCTGTAGAGTTTGTATTCCCTAGTGTCAAGGTTTACAATCTCTAGTTACATTGCCTCTGGAAGGGCCGTTTGGATCCTTGTTGTTCAATGTCTTAGGTGTTTGGATGTTTTGAATGGTTGGCTGTTTGCCACTTATTCAAGATCCTCCAAGGCTTTGTTGATGTCGTCTTTTTTCTCTGTTGCTCTTCCTACCTGCATTCCTCTTCTACTCTTTCTTGATCTGTGTGTCAATGTCAGGATGGTTTTTCATGGTTATTGGACTATCAAGTCTATGCTGGATTCACCTGTCCTCCAGTTGTCACCTATCCTGCTGGGTTTCAGGATGGGAGTGTTTGTTGTCTCCCTGATTTCTTCAGCTATGAGATCTTTTATTTTGAGCTTGAGGATATGATCTTGGTTCTTGTTCATGTTGTATGCCTCTTTTTGGTGGGAGATTGGAGAGCATTGGCTTCAAACTAGGAAAACTCAGTGGAGGTTAGTCTGTTTTAGTGCCCAATGATGGTTAATCTTAAGTACGGTTGGCGTTGATGTAAGCCACCTATTCTTGAACAAGTTAAACTTATTATTGCTTACGATAACTATTTTTTTATAGGTTAACATTAGCTATTGGTGAGAAAAATGTTAGCCACCTATATGTTGTTGTTGCTTTTCTAAATAACCATCTTTCGTTAATTGTCATTCATGATTTATATATGACATTTTAATTTAAAAAAAGTTTCTTGCTGGTTTTAGGTCCCTTTGCTCCACTACTACAACCACCGACATCTCCGTCGCTGAAGATGCTTTGCAACCCCTTAAGAATTCAATTCTTCCAGAAAAACTCAGATTAAGGCTACTCAAAGATTGTGCAAGATCTGGCAGCACAGAGGAAAAGAGGTTAAAGACTGAATCTTTTGGGGATAAAAGTAAAAATGGTAAAGATGAGGGGGAGAAGAAGAAGAGAAAGAAGAATGAGATGTTGGCAGAAAATTTGAGGAGTTGCGGTTGAGGGAGGAGGTTATGGGTGCTTTCGTGGAGATGGGCATTTCTGCTCCTACTGAAATTCAGTGTATCAGGATTCCTGATGTGCTTGGACGGAATAGTGTAGTTTTGGGGTCTCATACTGGTTCAACACTTTGGCTTATATGTTGCCCCTTGTGCAGGTCAATTAAGTTTTCTTTAGTTTGATGGTTTATTTTGTTCTTTGAAACTGAATCATGCTAACGTGACAGAGTTTAACTGATAAAATGACGTCTCTAATTTTTTAGATTCATAGGAATGTTACAAATGGTAACTGGTAATGTTGCTTCTTTGTGACTTTGAAGTCACGAGTTTGAGTCGTGGAAACAACCTCTTGTATAAAGTGTAGGGTAAGGCTGCCTACATCAAATCACGAAGCGATCCGGCCCCTCTCCAAACCATACACAAATGTAGGAGCCTAGTACATCGAGGACTTTTTTTTTCTTCTAATAGGAATGTTACAAGTTCTCTCATTGGAATCAGTTTTTCCAGATTATTGCTCACTTGGATTATGCTTGGTGATTCTTCTGTTATAGTTATTGAGACAAGAGGAGTTAAATGGCATCTTTATGAAGCCCAGGCGGCCCCGTGCCATCGTGCTATTGCCCACCAGGGAGCTCTGTGAGCAGATTTTCCTCGCCATTTAAGTTGAAATTGTTTGAGGAGAGAAGTCTTTGTAGTGAATTGAGGTTCTGGTACCCATGAAGGTCTTCCGGGTGGCAATGTCTATCATCCACCATGCAAGATTAGGTCTGCCATGTTTAGTAGTGGTGGGCGCTTAAGGCCACAGGAAGATTCACTTTCTTCAGCATATTGAGGAGGGCAACTTGGTTTATGGTGACATTAGATTCTTGGTACTAGTCCCTAATTATTCTGCTATGATATGTTTTCAGAGCCACCATCTTTGTCGATTTGATTGTTACAGGGTAAGCTACCTTAATCTCTGCGTTTCTTGGTAAAAATGTGCTCTTTTTAGTAGGTGTTTGATGAGACAGATGCCATGTTTGATCATGTCTTTGGACTTGATATCCGGAAGTTTCTTGGTCCTTGGAAAAATCGTGCACCAAAGCAAGTAGCGAAGGCTTTCCAAGTGTCTTGGTCACTTCTACGATGAGAAAGGTATTACTCCAACTGCTATTAGCTGTTTGGGAAGTTCTTTATTTGATTCATGTCTATGAAGTTAGATTTGTTCATTTCTTCTTAAGAGGATGGCCAGCTTCCAGGTGTGTTTTCATAAGAACAAATACATCCTTGTACTATGAAGTTTGTTTTTTTTGTGTACGATAATTGATCATTCAGATATGGGCATGGATAAACTATATATGTCGTGAAAAGGAGAAGGTTGACAGGATGACTTTTTTGGGAGTTTGTTGGATACAACTCTACACAAGTACTTCTATCATGGAGAATGAAACATTTTCTGCCGGGTATCACTGGAAGCAAACTCTCTATCTCTTGTGATGAAAGTATTGTTTGTCTGCTTCTCACCCTCCCCAGACTTTGACGGTAGCTTTTGATGTTATTGCAATATATTGAGTATGGTTATGGTTGTATCTTGTATTAGCTGGCCGTTCCTTAATTTAGAAGTTTGTTCTTGGCCTTCTGTGAACTTGTTAGACAAGGAGATATTATACAGGTTTGTCCTGTAGTTGACAGAGCAAATATGTTTACGAAGAAATTTATTCCCTTTCCCCTCATCCTTCACATTGCTGATTGCAATTTTGCTACAATTATAAATGCTCTCGCTCAAGTGGTTTCAATTTCTAATGGAGTTAATGACACGCTCTTCATTGACTTTGGAATATGATGGAATAAAGCAAAATGACTCACTAAATTGGTTGCGCTTCTTATATTATGATGTAGCAGTTGATCGGCACAGCTTGATGCCATTTTCATTATGGCTCATCGGGAAACAGCCAATGTGTTTCTAACACATGGATATGGTTGCGTACAACCGACCTCCCATACTTCGCCATAGGCAGAGACCTCTAAAACAATGGGAGTAATGTTATTGTATAAATGCTCTGGCTCAAGTGTCTTATAAGTTTTATTTATCCATGATACAATTCCATATTGGTAATTAAGGTTCAGTGGATCTGTTTCTCGAATTGCTTACACAAAAAAAAAGGATCTGTTTCTCCAACTACTAATTTCAGACATCCTCTTCAACTTTGACCTAGCGTTTAGAGTGTTCATATGTATTGCTTTATAACTTTGGCCTTGGATTCACACTATCACCATGATCTTGCCTTTTCTTTTAGTGGGAATACCATCTTTTTCTTATATTGTGAAGTAGCAGTTGATCGAAACAGCTTGACGCTCATTACATGTCATCGGGAAACAACCACTGTGTGTTTCTAAGACATGTGTATGGTTACGTACATCCGACCCCCATACTCCGGCATAGGCGGGAGTCTCTAAGGCAATAGAGTAATGTTGTTGTTGTATCATCTTTGATGATAAGTGTGTATATTAATATGGATAACAGCTAAATATTGATAACTACTTCACCATAATTCTTTTTAATGACTTTGTCCCTTCATAGATTTAATTCAAAAGATATGCTTCATTTCAATAATTTGTGCAGAATGAGAGCCTGCGTAATGAATCTTTTGACGCAAACTGTTTATATGCATGCGTACTTAGAATTTTTACACTATGACTAAGCACAAATGTGTATCCTAAGCTACCGTTTGAATTAGCATCACATTTCTTTGTTCATGGTTGTTCAACAATAAGTGTTAAGAAGTATTGAGCAGGAAATTGTTAATTTCATTCCTTAGTTTCGTATTGTACAGTCTCCTAGATTAAATACATGAATTGAGAAAAATTACATGAAAAGATAATTACTCGCTAATTACTCTATCCCCTAATTTCTCCAATCAACATTATAGCCGAATATTTACCTTCCTAATCTATGGTAATCACAAGATGCTGACACTCTTACACAAGGTAAGTCTATACAAGGTAAGCTTCCTAACACTCCCCCTCAAGTTGGGTAGTAGGATCACCAACTCCCAACTTGCCCAGTGCTGTAGTGAATATCCTTCTTGCTACTGCCTTTGTAAGAATATCTGCCAACTGATCTTCAGAGCGTACATGAGGAAGTGCAATTATCCCATCATCCAGTTTCTCTTTTATGAAGTGTCGATCGACCTCAACATGCTCCGTACGATCATGTTGCACTGGATTCTCCGATATGCAGATCGCAGCGGTGTTATCGCATCACACCATCGGGGGTTCATTTACTCGCATCCCCATGTCTTGCATTAGCTTTCTGATCCACAAGACCTCCACTACCCCTTTCGCTATGCCTCGGAATTCAGCTTCGGCACTAGACAATGATACTACCTTCTGCCTTTTTGCTATGCCAGTGACCAGGTTTCCTCCAACCCTTGCGAAATACCCTGCCATAGAGCGTCGATCATTCGGGTTGCCTGCCCAGTCAGCATCATTAAAAACCTCGATATTCAGATGTCCATTATTTCGGAACACAATACCAAGTCCTGGAGTCCCTTTTAGATACCTTAGTATCTTCATGACTGCTTCCATATGATGAGCTTGTGAACGATGCATAAATTGACTTACCGTTCCTACTGCATATGCAATATCGGGTCGAGTGTGGGCCAGATATATAAGCTTCCCCACCAGCTTCTGGTACTGTTCTCTGTCAACCTCAGCTGCTCCTTCGCTGAATTGTAACTTATGATTTACCGTGATCGGTACTTCACTCGGGCTTACATTCCAGCATGCCTACTTCGGCGAGTAGATCTAAGATATACTTTCTCTGGGAGATGAAGATCCCTTCTAACGATCAGAGCTCCTCTATGTCAAGAAAGTATTTCAATCCACCTATGTCTTTCATTTCAAATTCTGAGAAGAGGTGCTTTCTAAGGCTGGTCATTTTGGCTTAATCACTCCCAGTAACGATCATGTCGTCAACATATATAATGAGGCACGTAACAAGGTCTCCGCAGCATTTGATAAACAGGGTATGGTCAACATTACTCTGTTTGTACCTGACCTTCTTCATAACACTTGTGAACCTGTCAAACCAAGCTCTAGGAGACTGTTTTAATCCATAGAGCGACTTTTTTAACCTGCAAACCTCACCAGGTTTAAAATTATCAGAAAAACCTAGAGGAGCCTCCATATATACCTCTTCACGTAGATCTCCGCGTAGGAATGCATTCTTCACATCATACTGGTGCAGAGACTAATCTTTGGTTGCAGCAACAAAAAAACAAGACTCTGATTGTGTAGCGCCCCGGCCCGATACCGTCATCGGAACCAGTGCACCCGCCGTAGCCTACTAAGAGAACTACGAAGCGTCAAGCAGATCAAACGTACATCCTTCATAATGTAAGATAAAAGAACTAGCGGAAACGTCATAAAATTTAAACCTTCATCCTAAATCATACAACCAGAAACTGTAGCGGAAATAAAAAGGTGTTTGTTCATCTAACCAACATAAGTTCTAGATCAACATAATAACAACGAGTTTCCAAACTTAAAGAAAGTAGTCCAGCATCTATCTATTCCCCTGTCCATCATCCCATTGAGCCCACTCGCCATCGTCCTCGATGAATATCAACTCATATTCAGGCTCACCTGAAAAAGGAATAGAGTAACTGTTCTTAGCGAAATTATCGCCAGCAAGTAACCCGTCTATACACCTTACGGAATCACACACGTCGAGTCACCAGTGTATAAAACATTGCCCAAAAATAAGGTGCTCGGGTTAGCAAATAGCATCTTAATAAGAATTCCTCAAAACCGATAAAGCACATATATGTACACAGATACGGGAACCAACATGTATTAAAACGACGTATCACATAAGCACATCATAGACTAACCACGTTTCTTGCATGTCAAGTCTTATGCTTCATGTATCATGATGCATGTACTTCTTTAAAATCACACACAACACCCATGCATATGTCTTCTTTCATAAACATGTCATGCATGTCATTTCACAAAACATTTCATCACTTTACATATCATATTCTTCGCGTAGCAGAACTTTATACCCTGTGGGTGATCAGTCCACAGCAAACATAACTTTATACCCCGTGCTGAAAGGTCCACGGCCCCATAACATATAACTTTATACCCCGTGCTGAAAGGTCCACGGCCCCATTACATATATCATATATCCGTGCTGAAAGGTCCACTGCTCCATTACATATATCATATATCCGTGCTGAAAGGTCCACGACCCCATAAAATAACTTTGTTTTCCGTGCTGATAGGTCCACGGCCCCATAAAATACTTTATACCCTGCTGTTGATTCACAGATCACGCTTTTATACCCTGCTTTCGCAGACGTGACTTTTATACCCTCGATCAACCAGCAGCCATTTTGTCTTTCGAAAACTTTAAACCTTTCTTGTAACCACATGTTCTTTTGCAAAGCAAATCACAAATCAAATGCAAATGCCCATGTCATGATGCAGGATGCACATGTAACTTCGTATCAAACATGTATCACACACATTCATATATCGTACTTATCAAGTATACAGTCTTGCACCTCAAACACTCCGTGGTCGTATCTTTCCAAGTCCATTCTTCTTACGAATTCACTCAAGATTCAATCTTATTCTAACTTGATCAAACTTACCATCTACACCTCAATTACAACTCAAACACCTTTGCATTTTATGCTCAAAGGAAGTGTATAAGGTTACAACACGTACATAGGGCACCTAAAGGGTCAAAGAGACTTCCAGTATAGTTGGAACGCTACATGAAGCGCCTATAGTGACTTAAAGCGCCTATACTAGGCGTTCGAAGTGTTCGGGGATGTTCCGTAGACATTGAACGCCTACATGAAGCGCCTAATGTGACATAGAGCGCTTTATGTAGGTGTTCGAAGTGTTCGGGGATGATTCAGGACGCATTGAACGCTACATTAGGCGCCTAATGTGACATAGAGCGCCTAATGTAGGCGTTCGAAGTGTTCTGACGGTTCTAGATTGCAGTTTTTCTGTACGGGAAAACTTCAGGACACATTGAACGCTGCATTAGGCGCCTAATGTGACATAGAGCGCCTAATGTAGGCGTTCGAAGTGTTCTGACGATGCCAAACTGCAGTTTTTCTGCAGTAACTTCCTTCCATCATCCTCCTCTTTCAACTCTTTCATGTTAAACCTCTCAAGATCCATCTTACCATCTAGATTCATCATACTTAACACACATATAATCATGAATTGATGCTTAGTTATGTCTAACAATATCCCCTCTTAACCTTCAATCATTCACAACCTTCAAAAGATATCATCAACATTCCCAACACAACAAGTCTACAACAATGCCATCACTCATCCTTCAATTCCCTGCACTTACTCCCAAACGTCTAAGTGTAGACAATCAACATGAGAATAGAACAAGACAATAAGCACATCAAATATACACTTTCATGGGCATGCTTGACAAACAACAAAGCAACACATAACTATTTTCAGAAATATGGCCCAAAGAACAAGACTTTATGCGACTAGCAACAACAATTACATATAGTAAAGCATTTAACATAGACAAGTCAAAACTACTAATGTGTGATCCAAGTTTTCTCTTTGTAAGAACATAGGGCCTAAAGTATCAAAATTTGCGTAAAGCGTATAGAAAGATTACTTGCCTTGGTTTCTAGTTAACCTTACGGATTTACTGCAGAACCTTGATAAGAATTGAACCTAGAATGGCCTTTTCCTTCCTTTCCTTCTTCTCTTCTTCTTCTTCCTTTCCTTTTCCCTTCTCTCTCTTTTTCCTGCGGTTTTCCCTCTCCTCTTTGGTGTGGAAAACGTCCCCTTATGCTGAGATGGGGAGTTATACTAAATTTCTATAACTCCCCCTATCTTCTAGTAGGGACCTTTTAGGTAATTTCTATTAATTACCTTTAATTCTATTTTGAACCCTTCTTTCTTATTCTTCTATGTTTTAGGTGACTAAGTCTCATAACCTACAAAATTAATTAAGTTGTATTTAAGGTTGACCTCTAAGTATTGAAAATCGTGCTTAAAAGTCACGGGGTGTAACATTCCACCCCCCTTACAAAAAGTTTCGTCCTCGAAACTTACGTACCTTAGTCGAAGAGCTGAGGATACTTCTCCCGCATTTGTTCTTCGAGCTCTCAAGTGGCTTCACGTTCCGTGTGATTGCTCCACTAGACCTTTACATAAGGGATCACTCGCTTCCTCAACACTTGATCCTTTCGGTCCACAATTTTCACGGGTACCTCCTCATATGTAACATCGTCCTTGAGTTCCAAAGGTTGAGCTTCAAGTACATGACTTGGATCCGCCACGTACTTTCTTAATTGTGACACGTGGAATACATCGTGAACTTGCGCCAACACTGGAGGCAATGCCAACCTATAAGCCAAGGCTCCCACTTTCTCAAGTACTTTATAAGGACCAATAAAGCGAGGGCTTAGCTTGCTTTTTACTCCGAACCGCATGACACCCTTGGTAGGTGATACCTTCAAATAAACTTTTTCACCCACGTCAAAATCCAATGGTCGTCGTTTGGAATCTGCCCAACTCTTGCTGCGATCCTGAGCTGTCTTGAGTCTTTCCCGGATGATTTTCACCTTATCTAGCGTTTTCTCCAATAGCTCAGGTCCCGTGATGGTCCTCATGCCCACTTCGTCCCAATAAACCGGGGACCTACATTTCCTTCCGTACAACGCTTCAAAAGGAGCCATGTCAATTGCACTGTGGTAACTATTGTTATAAGAAAACTCCATCAGTTTCACCATTCCGTCCCAACTCCCTTTGAAATCCAACACGCAAGCCCTTAGCATATCTTCCAAGGTTTGAATAGTCCGCTCGGACTGTCCATCGGTTTGGGGATGATACGCCGTACTCAACCTTAACTCTGTACCCATGGCTTCTTGGAATGCTGTCCAAAACTTAGAAGTGAACCGTGCATCTCGGTCGGACACTATACTTACCGGGACTCCATGCAAACTAACAATACTGTCCATATATAAACTCACTAATTTGTCAAGTGGTGCTTTACTTGAAACGGGTAGGAAATGGGCAGACTTTGTTAAACGATCCACGATGACCCAAATCATGTCACATCCACTTCTTGTCTTTGGTAAACCCGCTACAAAATCCATTGTGACATGTTCCCATTTCCATTCCAGGATTTCCAACGGCATCAACAATCCACCGGGTCGTTGGTGTTCCGCTTTGACTTGTTGACACACCAAACACCTCTCTATGAATTCCGCAATATGTCTTTTCATCCCAGACCACCAATAGTATCGCTTGAGATCTCTATACATCTTGGTGCTACCGGGATGTATTGATAACCTCGAATTATGAGCTTCCTGTAAGACTTCCTTCCTAAGTTCGTCAACATCTGGCACGCATAATCTTTCCCTAAACCATAAGCTCCCATCCTCCTTGGTCCGAAATCCTTCAACTTGACTATGTTTCACCCTTTCCATTATCTCACTTAGAGCCTTGTCTTCCCTCTGAGCCTCCTTTATCCGATCAATCAAACTCGGTGTGATAGTCAATGTTGTCAAAACGTTCACTGTAGAGTCAATCAAATCCAAACCAAACTCCTCCATCTCTCTTTCCAATGGTGATTGCCGCGCATGGCTGGACTTCCTACTTAAGGCGTCGGCTACCTTATTAGCCTTTCCCGGGTGATAATGAATAGTTAGGTCATAGTCTTTTAGCAATTCCAACCATCTCCGCTGCCTCATATTCAATTCCTTCTGTGAGAACAAATACTTTAGACTCTTATGATCCGTGAATATCGCGCACTTCTCTCCATACAAATAATACCTCCAAATCTTCAAGGCGAACACAACCGCGGCAAGTTCCAGATCATGTGTGGGATAGTTTTGTTCATAAGGCTTTAGCTGTCTTGAGGCATACGCGATGACTCGTTCGTTTTGCATTAAAACACAACCTACAAACAAGGTGTTAGTCTAAACTTAATGGGTATACAAGATCATAACCTTATACTATAATTTACGTACCTAACCCGTTCTTTGACGCATCACTATAAATCACAAATCCATCTGTTCCAGAGGGTTGAGCCAATACTGGAGCTGTCGTTAATCTCTTCTTAAGCTCCGTGAAACTTTGCTCGCATTCCGCCGTCCACTCAAACTTGGACTTCTTTTGAGTAAGGCGACTGAGAGGTACGGCAATCCTCGAGAATCCCTCAACAAATTTTCTGTAATAACCCGCTAGACCCAAGAAACTTCACACTTCGGTGACGTTGGTAGGTCTAGGCCATTCAGTTATGGCTTCCACCTTCTTCGGGTCAACAGCAATCCCCTCTTCTGATATCACATGACCCAGGAAAGCCACACTTCTTAACCAAAACTCACACTTGCTAAACTTTGCATAAAGTTGTTTCTGCCTCAAAATGCCTAGTACGGTTCTCAAATGCTCAGTGTGAGTTTGCTCGTCAGGAGAGTATACAAGAATATCATCTATGAATACCACTACAAACTTATCCAACTGTTCTCGAAAGACGGTATTCATAAGATCCATAAAAGCTGCGGGGGCATTTGTTAATCCAAACGGCATCACCAAAAACTCATAGTGGCCATATCTTGTGCGGAAGGCTGTCTTCGCGATGTCTTCGGCCTTCACTCGCAACTAATGATACCCTGATCGGAGATCAATTTTAGAGGAAATCTTGGCGCCCTTGAGTTGATCAAACAAATCCTCAATTCGTGGAAGGGGATACTTATTCTTGATGGTAACTTTATTCAACTCTCTATAATCGATACAAAGCCTCATGCTACCATCTTTCTTCTTTACAAACAAAACAGGTGCTCCCCAGGGCGATACACTAGGGCAGATAAACTTCTTGTCCAATAACTCCTGCAGTTGTTCCTTCAACTCTCTCAATTCTGCTGGAGCCATTCTATAAGGAGCTTTAGACATAGGTTCTGTCCCTGGAATCAAGTTGATCTCAAATTCGACTTCTCTCGGGGGTGGTACTCCTGGTAAATATTCCGGAAACACATCAGGAAATTCGTTGACTACTGGAATTTGCTCAATAGGCGATACCTCCTTGGTAACATCCATGGCATACACTAGAAATCCCTCAGCACCTTTCCTTAATGCCTTGCGCGCTTGTGCAACCGACACGCACACCTTTTTGGGTACCTTCTTTCGTTCCGCATCTCCTTGAAATATTACCTCCTCCATCTTAGCATTCTTGATTGTCACTTGCTTCAACCGACAATCAATATTAGCGTGATTCTTGGCTAACCAGTCCATTCCTAATATGACGTCAAAGTCATACATCTGAATAGGGATCAGTGTGGCGGGGAATGTTTGTCCTTCAAACTCCAATTCACAATCCCGGTACCGATGATACGAAACCATAATTTGATCTCCGGCCGCTTGAATGCGATACGGAGTTTCTAACCACTCAGGCAAACTGCCAAGGTGCTTAGTGAATCTCTTTGCTACAAAGGAGTGGCTTGCGCCGCTATCGAAAAGTACATTGGCAGGCATCTTATTTACTAAAACCGCACCTAGGGCCATATAAAGTTTTACACAGAAGTTAAGCACGAAAACACTTAATTCAATATGAATTCAAACTTAGTTTAAATGATACCTGCTACTACATCGGTAGCCTCCTGCACATCCGTGTCCGTCATAAGATGTACACGAGCATTTGCTCGAGGCTTCAATCCCGGCTGCTGAGCCGCCTCTCCAGGATTATTCTTCTTCATCTCCAGACAGTCTCTAATCATATGACCCACTTGACCGCATCGAAAGCATGCTCCAGCCACCTTCCTACACTCTCCAACGTGGTTCCTGTTGCAATGTGGACAAACTCCTACAGCCTGCTGGGCCACCGGGTTCTGGGGTGGAGGTCTCTGAAAATTTCCAACCGGACCTCTCTTCGGAATCTTGACCCAGCGTCCAGGTCTTCGACCAGCTCGCACATCATCTCTTGGCCTCTTGCCTCTATCAGACCCTCCAGCACTAGCTGCTCTTGCCGCTACTCTGCGGAAATCGCTCTCAACCCGGAAACATGCATCCAACATGTCCTCGTAAGTTTTTATTCCTGCGTTCACTATCGCCGACTGTATCCTCGAGTCCAAACCCCTCTCGAACTTCGTCATCTTAAGACGATTATCAGACATGATCGCAGGGGCAAACTTACCCAAGGCATGAAAACGATCTGCATACTCCGACACCGTCATCCTTCCTTGCTCCAATCTGTCAAATGCTCTTATCTTGTCCAATATCGCAGTCTCCGGTACGTAGTACTTCAGGAAAACATCACAAAACTGTGTCCAAGAGATTGGTGGGGTCATCCTCAACACCATTCCTTCCCACCATTCGCCAGCCTTGCCACTTAGAAGGGGTGTGGCCACCTCAACCTTTATCTCATTCGGCACTTGCACTAGCCTAAAACATTTCTCCACCTCAGCCAACCAATGCTGAGCCTCCTCAGGATCAGTACATCCACCGGACTCCGGCACCCTCATCTTCCTCATTTCTCCATAAAAGAATCTGATGTTATGCTGTGGCGGCGGTGGAGGCGGAGGCTGATGCTGTTGCACATACCCTTGTGCAATCACCGTCAGTGCATCAGTGAGCACCTGGGGTAAAACAACTTGTGGTGGCTGGTTCTCCTGTCCATTGCCAGAGTTGCCTGTGTTATCTCTTCTTGGAGGCATATTTCTCTGAAAAGGTCAACACTTCATTAACATTCAGTAAATACAAAGGGTTACTGAAAGCTTGAATGCGTACGAAGGGGGTGAGATATGTAAGCCAACTATTAATACGACAGTAGGTGATAAACGCGCTCGCACACACCCAACCCCTATCATACTTAACCCCTATGGATAATCAATACTTATATCTAAGGGTCAAACTTAAAGAAGAATCATAACTTAGGTGTCTAAAAGATCAAGAACCTAAGTTTCCGAGATAGATCTGAAGCCTAGGTCTCTGATACCACCTGTAGCGCCCCGGCCCGATACCATCATCGGAACCAGTGCACCCGCCGTAGCCTACTAGGAGAACTACGAAGCGTCAAGCAGATCAAACGTACATCCTTCATAATGTAAGATAAAAGAACCAGCGGAAACGTCATAAAATTTAAACCTTCATCGTAAATCATACAACCAGAAACTGTAGCGGAAATAAAAAGGTGTTTGTTCATCTAACCAACATAAGTTCTAGATCAACATAATAACAACGAGTTTCCAAACTTAAAGAAAGTAGTCCAGCATCTATCTATTCCCCTGTCCGTCATCCCATTGAGCCCACTCGCCATCGTCCTCGATGAATATCAACTCATATTCAGGCTCACCTGAAAAAGGAATAGAGTAACTGTTCTTAGCGAAATTATCGCCAACAAGTAACCCGTCTATACACCTTACGGAATCACACACGTCGAGTCACCAGTGTATAAAACATTGCCCAAAAATAAGGTGCTCGGGTTAGCAAATAGCATCTTAATAAGAATTCCTCAAAACCGATAAAGCACATATATGTACACAGATACGGGAACCAACATGTATTAAAACGACGTATCACATAAGCACATCATAGACTAACCACGTTTCTTGCATGTCAAGTCTTATGCTTCATGTATCATGATGCATGTACTTCTTTAAAATCACACACAACACCCATGCATATGTCTTCTTTCATAAACATGTCATGCATGTCATTTCACAAAACATTTCATCACTTTACATATCATATTCTTCGCGTAGCAGAACTTTATACCCTGTGGGTGATCAGTCCACAGCAAACATAACTTTATACCCCGTGCTGAAAGGTCCACGGCCCCATAACATATAACTTTATATCCCGTGCTGAAAGGTCCACGGCCCCATTACATATATCATATATCCGTGCTGAAAGGTCCACGGCCCCATTACAAATATCATATATCCGTGCTGAAAGGTCCACGGCCCCATAAAATAACTTTGTTTTCCGTGCTGATAGGTCCACGGCCCCATAAAATACTTTATACCCTGCTGTTGATTCACAGATCACGCTTTTATACCCTGCTTTCGCAGATGTGACTTTTATACCCTACGATCAACCAGCAGCCATTTTGTCTTTCGAAAACTTTAAACCTTTCTTGTAACCACATGTTCTTTTACAAAGCAAATCACAAATCAAATGCAAATGCCCATGTCATGATGCAGGATGCACATGTAACTTCGTATCAAACATGTATCACACACATTCATATATCGTACTTATCAAGTATACAGTCTTGCACCTCAAACACTCCGTGGTCGTATCTTTCCAAGTCCATTCTTCTTACGAATTCACTCAAGATTCAATCTTATTCTAACTTGATCAAACTTACCATCAACACCTCAATTACAACTCAAACACCTTTGCATTTTATGCTCAAAGGAAGTGTATAAGGTTACAACACGTACATAGGGCACCTAAAGGGTCAAAGAGACTTCTAGTATAGTTGGAACGCTACATGAAGCGCCTATAGTGACTTAAAGCGCCTATACTAGGCGTTCGAAGTGTTCGGGGATGTTCCGTAGACATTGAACGCCTATATGAAGCGCCTAATGTGACATAAAGCGCTTTATGTAGGTGTTCGAAGTGTTCGGGGATGATTCATGACGCATTGAACGCTACATCAGGCGCCTAATGTGACATAGAGCGCCTAATGTAGGCGTTCGAAGTGTTCTGACGGTTCTAGATTGCAGTTTTTCTGTACGGGAAAACTTCAGGACACATTGAACGCTGCATTAGGCGCCTAATGTGACATAGAGCGCCTAATGTAGGCGTTCGAAGTGTTCTGACGATGCCAAACTGCATTTTTTCTGCAGTAACTTCCTCCCATCATCCTCCTCCTTCAACTCTTTCATGTTAAAACCTCTCAAGATCCATCTTACCATCTAGATTCATCATACTTAACACACATCTAATCATGAATTGATGCTTAGTTATGTCTAACAATATCCCCTCTTAACCTTCAACCATTCACAACCTTCAAAAGATATCATCAACATTCCCAACACAACAAGTCTACAACAATGCCATCACTCATCCTTCAATTCCCTGCACTTACTCCCAAACGTCTAAGTGTAGACAATCAACATGAGAATAGAACAAGACAATAAGCACATCAAATATACACTTTCATGGGCATGCTTGACAAACAACAAAGCAACACATAACTATTTTCAGAAATATGGCCCAAAGAACAAGACTTTATGCGACTAGCAACAACAATTACATATAGTAAAGCATTTAACATAGACAAGTCAAAACTACTAATGTGTGATCCAAGTTTTCTCTTTGTAAGAACATAGGGCCTAAAGTATCAAAATTTGCGTAAAGCGTATAGAAAGATTACTTGCCTTGGTTTCTAGTTAACCTTACGGATTTACTGCAGAACCTTGATAAGAATTGAACCTAGAATGGCCTTTTCCTTCCTTTCCTTCTTCTCTTCTTCTTCTTCCTTTCCTTTTCCCTTCTCTCTCTTTTTCCTGCGGTTTTCCCTCTCCTCTTTGGTGTGGAAAACGTCCCCTTATGCTGAGATGGGGAGTTATACTAAATTTCTATAACTCCCCCTATCTTCTAGTAGGGACCTTTTAGGTAATTTCTATTAATTACCTTTAATTCTATTTTGAACCCTTCTTTCTTATTCTTCTATGTTTTAGGTGACTAAGTCTCATAACCTACAAAATTAATTAAGTTTTATTTAAGGTTGACCTCTAAGTATTGAAAATCGTGCTTAAAAGTCACGGGGTGTAACAGATTGTGTCCAATTTCACAACTGGTGAAAACGTCTCTGAGTAGTCTACACTATAAGTTTGGGTGTACCCTTTCACAATTAGTCTCGCTTTGTGTCGTTCCACCGTAGCGTTAGCCTTATACTTGATGGTAAACACCCATTTGCAACCCACCGGTTTTTCCCTTCTGGAAGTTCACACTTCTCACAGGTGCCATTCTTCTTTAATGCTTCCATTTCTGTCACCATTGCCTTTTCCCGCTCCTGTTTCCCTCGGGCCTCATCAACCGTCCTAGGGATATCTTCAGAACACAGGGTGGTGAAGAATACCTTGGCACAATTAGCCACTCTCCCCCTGACTGCATGGACTGGGTACCGGTCTGTCCTGGAATGTTTTTCTAGTGAGTATTTATTTGGTGGTACTCCTCGAGTGCTCCTGGGGGTAAGACCTGTCTCTGTGGAATTTCTGAAATATTAGTTCTTTCCATAACAATTTCAGATATTTCAGGCAATCCAAGGGATATAGGCTGGGTGTTATGATCAACAACAGTATTTTAAGGATCAACAATAGTATCTCCAAACTCATGTACCTATTCTGTGACATTTACCTGAGAATCATCACTGGGTGGATCAACTTGCACTGTGGAGGGTGCATCATGTGGAGATATAGTACCTGCGGTATCAACTACTGGCCGTGTTGGAACAGTCAACAACTCGCTGTGATTCTGACACCAGTTCATGGCCTCATGACTAGTCTCCCCCTGAGGTCGTGACTGGTAGTAGTATTCATGTTCAAGAAAGGTGCAATCCATTGTGATATAGGTGCGTTTTGTGTCTGGGTGATAGCATCGATAGCCTTTCTGGTGAGGGGCATATCCGAGGAATACACATTTCCTGGCGCAAGCATCTAGTTTGGAGCGATTACGTTTCGGTATGTTGATTTAAACAGAACACCCAAAGACTCTAGGCTGGAGGGTAAGTACAGAAGGAAGTTCGGTATGTTGAGCCAGGGTGTATAGGGGTGTCTGATTGTTTAGTATTTTGGTTGGAAGACGGTTGGATAGATATGTGGCAGTTGATAGTGCCTCAGGCCATAAAAACGATGGAACATGAGATTCCAACATCATTGCTCGAGCTTTTTCTAGGAGAGTACGGTTTTTTCTATTCTGCTACCCCCGTTTTGTTGTGGGGTATTGGCACACATGATTTGGAACAGGAGTCCATGGGTGGTGAGGAAGTTTCGTAGATTACCGTTAGTGTATTCACCGCCATTGTCTGAGCGGAGGATTTTTATTTGAGTGTGGAACTGAGTTTGTACCATATTATAAAAGACAACAACGGTATGACACACTTCAGATTTATGACGCAAAAAATAAATCCAGGTCATTCGAGTAAAGTCATCGACAAATATTACGAAGTAATGAAAACCAGAAATTCCTGTAACTGGAGCTGGGCCTCATACATCAAAATGAACGATATCAAATATGTGAGGAGCACGGATATTTGTAGGACTGTAAGTTGCACGATGGTGTTTAGCTTGAATACATGTTTCACAAGGGGGGTTGCCATTTGAGTTGGTCCGTCCCGGCAGCCAGATTTAATCTTCCATGTAGTAACACCTCATCCACATAATACAGTCCTCCCCGTTTAGTATACGCCCAATGATTTTTCTCGTGGTGATGTCCTACAATGTGCAAAAAGTGGGGGTACATAAGTACAACGCAATTCAAAGATTTTGTAATTTGACTGATAGATAATAACTTGGTCGCAATTGGTGGTACATAGAGGCAATTATGGACTCGTAAGTTGGGAGTCAAGGTTATGGTGCCACCATCCTCAACCGGCATAAGATGACCATTGGCTGTTTCAATATGGGATTTAGTGGGTGGTGTGATTTGGTCAAAGTCTCGTTTATCATTGGTTATAGTGTCGGTCGCACCACAGTCAAATATCCATGGTGTATGGTGAGGAAAAATAGTGGTTTGAGAGATGTGGTTAATTTTTCCGAGGGTTTCAGTTGGGGCGTTATTATGGTAATTTGGTGCAGATTCTGGGGGTAAATCGGTCATTCTGGTTGACTGTAGGGGTTCTTGTTGCGTTTCAGAAGAATCTGGACAGCGGGGGAGATTTTTTTAAGTTCAGGGGCTTCGGATATGTTTTCAGGAAAGGGATGGACTGAGCCTGAAATATCAGAAAAGTTAGAGGCAGAGATAATATTTGCAAAAAAACCCCAGGGACTAAAAGAATAATATGGGTTGGAGTATAAAACTCCAACCCTACCTGCGTGTTCAGTAGGGCTTCCTGTAGAGAAAAAGGGGTTTGAGTGATTTCAAAATATATGATTTAAATGAGCATGACAAAAACGTGTGCATGATATAAACGTGTGCATGACATATTGCCTATTATTTGCCTTATTTAGTTCATATATAATGTTGACGTACTAACGAGCCATGAAGCGTTAAAGCTTACATCATATGGCAAACATTTGTTGTGTTTATACTATTTTCAGGTGCCATCATTAATGAACTAAACTAGTTCATTAAGTGAAGTACTTAGTTAATTGAACTAAGTAGTTCATTAAAGGAAGCTACATTTGAACAAGGCACAAAGGCAACAAGACCAAGAAAGGAAAATCTTCTCCTCCTCTCCACATTTAAAATACACGGCATATACATATATAAATACATATATTTTCTGATTTTTTGAAAAAGACACATACACATGTGTTCCAAAGTACTACCAACACGTTATATATTTTACGTACGTACGTTAACGTCACACCATCATACTTAACTCATATTTATGAGTATATTCAGGTCTTATATCATATGATATAAGTCATGGTGATGACAAATTAAATACGACATGTTAAAAGGTTCTAAACCGAAAATGGTCGTATTGGGCGAATACCGAAACTTCGCCAACGTGTCACGTACTTGCTATAAATAGATGGCCAGCCCCTACACTTCAAAAATACTTATAAATTTCGTGGCTATGATGCTAATTTCATCCATAAAATCATTCCATGTTGGCACACACAAATCACCCCACATTAAGGCCAAATTGTGGAGATTACAATTTCTATTTTGTCACATGTTAATGGCGCCACTTTAGACCATCTAAGTGCTGAGAATTAAAGTTTATATTATATATATATTATGTGTAACATAATATATGTAACATGTGCAAAAAGTTGGAATTTAATTAGAGAAAAATCGGGTAATCGATAAACATCAAAAATTCGGTTTTCTACGTACACAACACATGGAACATTTTGGCACATCATACAACACGTATATATAAACTTTTTACATATGTCATACATCTTAAAGTGTTCTAGAAAATTTAATTAAGGGCTGATTGGAATATAACATGTATGTATTATTAAATGTGTACTATTTTACAAAGTTAGCAAAAATAAAATCCAGCACATGCATATATATGTATACACGCCACCTACAGCTGAGATGGAGCATATGTGGAGCCTTGTTGGCATATTTATTGGTCAAGAATCAATCATACAATGTTGGTGATTTAAAGAAAGAAGCTACAAATGGTAAGGTTTCAAACTTTGTCTCATTTGAAACACATGCTGAAAATTTCAGCATGGGAGTATATAGCTGGCCGAATTTTCTGATTAAAAAGCATATATTTTGTGTCTTGAATTATATGGATAATTGGAAGAAGAAATGGAAGAAATTTGAATGAAATACAAAGCCATAAATTATGATATCTTGAATATCACACATGCTGAAATTTTTCAGCATGTGTGGAATGTATCTTGAACGTTTTCTAGGCTTTGTTGGTGTCCAAAATTCATTTCCAATTTGATAAGAATATTTGCTACTAATTGGTGATTTAGTTTAAAAAGAAAATCAATGGAAATTTGGAAGTTATTTGAATTATCTCACTAAGTAACACATGCTGAAATTTCAGCATGTCAAGTAGTGGTTATGTTCGAATTTTGACTTGATTTAGTGGAGAAATTATCTGGCTTAATTTATGTGATAATCTTGGATGTTATGACAACTAATTTAAGTTGATTTTGGCACATGCTTTTAGTGAAATATTCAGATTTTCCAAGTCATCAAATGATGACAACGTTCACCCAATCATGAAGTGCCAAGTAAGCAAAGGTTAAATGATCATCCAATAAGAAGATGTCAAGTAAGCAAGATCATGTCACAATTGATGCCATACATTCTCCCAAGGACTTAGAAGACAATTTTCAAGAGGGGAAAGACTCCAAGGGGGACGGCCATATGTGTTAAAAAGGAAGGAGATGAGCAAAACAAAGACAAGAACAAGCATTGCAATTTCAAGTGACAAAAACGCCTAGCCTTCGCTTCTTCTACACTCTCTTTCTTTCTTCTTCTTGAAAGCCTATTGTACTTATATTCTTATTCTTGAATAGGCTTGTATTATACCACCACATACTCTTTATCTTTGTAAAAGATTGATCAAGGTGTGATCAATCTTCAATATTGCAAGGTGGTGGTGTTTGTGCGAATCGTATTCATCGTACAAGGTTTGTAAAGGGTTGGAGTTGGTATGTAACTCCATCAACCCTGTGGTAAGGTGTATTGCGTGTGTGTGACTAGTGTGAACCGAGGAAGGTGTTCCTCGAAGACTGGAGTAGGTTGTTTATAACCAAACCAGTATAAAATTCTCGGTGTCATTTACTTTATGCACTTATATTCTATTTCTGCACTATTTACTCTTTTTGATTACATTCGTAAAAATAGTAAACGATTTTCAAAAATTACGAAAATTTTCAGAAACATAGCCACACGTCTTAGGGTTAATTTGGCATAAGTTTCAACCCTTTTAAATAAGTATAAGTCACTCAAACATCCAAAGTTCTGAGACTAGTGCAGTCTGATTTTCAGGCTTGCAAAGGTTGAGACTTTGAGTGTATTTGACTAACTTTCCGAAAGTATTTTTCAAAACTGTTTCAACCCATTTAAATAAAACCAAAAAGTGGTTAGTGGTTAAAATTTCAGAGCAATTGGAGTTAAATACAAATAGGAATAAATTTTTCAAAACAGTCTACCGTTTTTGGCAGATTCGCGCAATCTGACCACCAACAATTTTTGAAGGAGTTAAAGGTTGAATTTAAATCTGAAATTTTTAGGAGACCCTCATAACATCTGAGGATAAGTTCTCTCAAAATTTCAGAATTTTTGGAGACCTACAACCTAGTTTTAAAAACGTTTTAAAACTGGTCCTGAAAACAGAATCTGTTTTCAGAAGTTGAGTTGTTTGGTTTTAAACAATTTTAAAAACCATATTTTCCGCACCAACTATTCAAACCCCCCTTCTAGTGGTGCCTTGAAAATCCTAGAAGTGGTATCAGAGTACAGGAACACTCACTACAAAGGATCCGACGATTCAGTGAGATGGCAACCACAAATCTCAAAACCGAGCAAGAAGGTATGTCGAGCCAAAGGCCTCCTTTTTTTGACGGTGAGTCTTTCATTTGTAGAGAAAAAGGGGTTTGAGTGATTTTCAAATGCATGATTTAAATGTGCACAAAAACGAGCATAAGATATAAACGTGCATAAGTGTACATGTGTGCATGATAACTTGCCATTACTTGCCTTATTTAGCTTATATATTATGTTGCCGTACTAACGAGCCATGAAGCATTAAAGCTTACATCATATGGCGAACATTTGTTGAGTTTATACTATTTTCACGTGCCACCATTAATGAACTAAAGTAGTTCATTAAGTGAAGTACTTAGTTTGATAAACTAAGTAGTTCATTAAAGGAAGATGCATTTGGAAAAGGCACAAAGGCAACAAGGCTATGGAAGGAAAGTCTTCTCCTCCTCTCCACACTCAATGTCACACGCCACTTATAAATATATATACTATATTTTCAGATTTTTTTTTAAAAGGCACATACACATGTATTCCAACGTACTACCGACACGTTATATATCTTACGTACGTACGTTAACGTCACACCACTATACTTAACTCATATTTATGAGTATATTCAGGTCTTATATCATATGATATAAGATATGGTGATGACAAATTAAATACGACATGATAAAAGGTTCTAAACCGAAATTTGTCGTATCGGGCGAATACCGAAACTTCGCCAACGTGTCATGTACTTGCCATAAATAAATGGCCAGCCCATATACATCAAAAATGATGAAAATTTCGTGCTACACATGGTATGATCAGCCAAAAATACTTTCCATGTTGGCACACACAAATCACCCCACATTTAGGCCAAAATGTGAAGATTCCAATTTTAATTTTGTCACATGTTTATGGTACCACTTTAAATCAGCCAAGTGCTGAAATTTAAAGTATATATTATATATATTATGTATAACATAATATATATATCATGTGCAAAAGTTGGAATTTAAATTAGAGAAAATCGGGTAATCGATAAATATCGAAAATTCGGTTTTCTACGCACATAACATGGAACGTTTTTCTTGGACATCATGTGACACATATCTAGACACTTTTACATATAATATACATCTTAAAGTGTCCTAGAAAATTAAATTAAGGGCTGATTGGAATATTACATGTGTGTATTATTAAATGAGCACTATTTTACAAAGTTAGCAAAAATGAAAATCAGCACATGCATATACATGTATACACGCCCCTACAGCTGATTTGAAGCATATTTGGAGCCTTGTTGGCATATTGATTGGTCAAAGATCAATCATACAATGTTGATGAATCAAAGAGAGAAGCTACAAAAGGTAAGTATTCAACATATACCTCTCTTATGTCACATGCTGAAAATTTCAGCATACTACACACATGTGGCCGATTTTTTGTCATTAAGGTGACATATTTTTGTCATCTTTTATTAAAGGATTAATTGAAGAAGTTATGAAAATGATTTGAATATTACAAAAGGTAATTAAGTGTGATATTCTACATATCACACATGCTGAAATTTTTCAGCATGTGTGAAGGTTGTGATGGCCGAACTCTTCACCCTTTTGTGTCCAAGTTCATTCATCAATTGATAGCAAGACTTACCATATATGATTGATTCATTTTTATGATAAAAATTCAAAGAAAAATGGTAAATAATCTGAATTTTTATTTCATAATGCACATGCTGAAAAATTCAGCATGGCAAGGTGATAATGGCCGATTTTTTTGAGCTTGAAAAGGAGAGATTTCTTGTCTTGCAATTTATGATGGAATTTGTGACATGGTATGATTTTATGATTGATATTGGCACATGTTTTAAGTGATTATTTCAGATTTTCCAAGTCATCAAATGATGACAACATTGAGCCAATAAAGAGGTGCCAAGTAAGCAAAGACTAAATGATGATCCAATAGAATGATGCCAAGTAAGCAAAGCATTGTCACCATGATGTCTTACACTCTCTCAAGGACTTAAAAGACAATTTTCAAGAGGGGAGAAACCCTAGGAGGGGACGGCTGCAATTAAAAAGAGAAGAGGAGAGAAAACAAAACAAGGCCAAGCATTGCAAAATTCAAAGTGATCAAAAAGCCTAGTTCTTCTTCTTCCACATTCTCTCTTTCTTTCTCTTTTCTTGTAAAGCCTATTGTATTCATATTCTTTTAATCTTGAATAGGCTTGAGATAAACCACCATTCATACATCTTTGTAAAAGATTGATCAAGGTGTGATCAATCTTCATTCTAGCGAGGTGGTGGTGTTCGTGTGAATTGTACTCGCAATACAAGGTTTGTAAAGGGTTGGAGTTAGGTGTAACTCTATCAACCCTGTGGTAAGGTTTTTTTGAGTTGTGTGATTAGTGTGAACCAAGGAAGGTGTTCCTTGAAGACTGGAGTAGGTTGTTGATAACCGAACCAGTATAAAATCTTGGTGTCATTTACTTTCAGCACTGATTTTCTGTTTCAACACTGTTTACTGTTTTTAATCACGTTCGTAAAAATAGTAAACGAATTTCAAAAATTACGAAACTTTCAGAAAACATATTCACACGTTCTAGGGTTCTTTTGGCGCAAGTTTCAATCCTTTTGGACAAGTATAAGTCATTCACACGTCCAAAGGTCTGAGACTAGTGCAGTCTGATTTTCAAGCTTGCAAAGGTTGAGACTTTGATCGTATTTGACTAACTTCCCAAAAGAATTTTTCAAAACTGTTTCAACCCATTTAAATATAACATATAAGGGGTTAGTGGTTAAATTTCAAAGCATTTGGAGTTGTGTACAAATTGGAATTAATTTTTCAAATCAGTGTATCGGTTCTGGCAGATTTGCGCAATCTGACCACCAACGAATTTTCAAAGGGTTAGAGGTTGAATTTAAATCTGAAATTTTTAGGAGATACTCATAACATCTGAGTCTAAGTTCTCTCCAAATTTCAGAATTTTTAAGGCCTACAACCTAGTTTTCAAAACGTTTTAAAACTGGTCCTGAAAACAGAAACTGTTTTCAGAAGTTGGGTTTTTAGTTTTAAAGAAATTTTAAAAACCACATTTTCCGCACCCACTATTCAACCCCCCCTTTTAGTGGTGCCTTGCAGATCCTACATCATTCAATGGAAACTAAGAATGAAGCTTTTTCTTATGGCAATAGATATTGATCTTTGGTCGATTATAGAAGATGGTCCTTTTGTTCCATCTAAGATATCCACCGTAGACGGAGTCACAGTAGAAGTTGTTAAACCTAGACAAGAATATACAAGTGATGATAAAAAGAAACTTAGCATGAATGCTAGGGCTATGCAATTGCTCTTAAATGGATTAAGTAAGAGTGAGTCTAGTTATGTCTCAAACTGTTCTAGTGCACAAGAAATGTGGAGGATACTCGAAATAAAACACGAAGGCACGAGTCAAGTAAAAGAGTCAAAAATAAACATGCTTATGTCCACACTTGAGTCGTTTAAACTGTTGCCTAATGAATCTATTGTTGATATGTATCTTCGTTTGACTAACATCTACAATTCCCTTGAGTCTCTTGGTAAAGCTTTTACCATGCAGGAAAAAGTACAGAAAGTCTTACGAAGCCTTCCTTCAGAGTGGGACCCTAAGTAACCGCAATAGAAGAAAGCAAAGAAACGAACTCAATAAAGATGGAACAGTTAATTGGATCACTTGATGTGTATGAAAATAAACTCACCATACGGAAATCAGAATCATCTAAACATGGTAAAGCTATTGCTTTTAAATCAAATGAATACGTCTCTACTTCTTCCGATCACATAGATGATAGTGATTCTGAATCGGATAACGATGACCTAATTCTATTGGCTAAAGGCTTAAGAAAATTTATGAGAAGGTCATTTAGAAACAAAAATAAAGGTACTACAACTAAAAGAAATAAGAACAACTCAAATGAATAAGATGTTAAATGTTATGAATGTGGCAAACTTGGACATTTATCATATGACTGCCCCAATAAAGAAAAGCAAACAAATAAATACCCTGACAAGGAGCGGAACAAGAATAGACTCGTCTCAGAACCCAAGCAAAGGAAACGTGATCTAAAGGCCTCCACCTGGAGTGATACATCGGCTTCCGAGACTGAGAACCAAAGAAAAGACTGCTCAAGTATGCTTTGTGTCCAAAGCATCTAATGAGGTATCATCTGATTCTGATTCTGACTCTGAGCCTTCTTATGATGATCTTTTTAGTCAGTATTTAGAATCGCATAAATTCACTAAGACTCTCGCTAAGGAAAAGAAGCGATTAATTGAAGATAAGAAACTATTAGAATCTTCTAACGAGAATCTTGTCGCTCAATTAAACGATTCAAAGAAAGAGTCATCATGCATCATTACTGCATTAAAGTCAAAAATTTCATCATTAACCACTCAAAATAACGAAATGAAATCCGAGATTTCAAATTTGAAATCAAGGAATATAGACCTAGAGGAAATGATGAACAGTTTGATACCGGATCGAACATGCTGCATCGTATTATCCTATCACAAAAGCATGACAGTGACAAAACGGGTTTGGGATACGTTGATACTAATGAAGTATCCACCAAACCAACTAAGCTTGTTGTGTCTAAGAAAGTAGACACCCAAAGCCTCAAATGGCATCTAAGATGACGCACAAGCCGGCTCTTCCCTCATCACATCCCACTTCCTCTTCATATCATGCGAAATACAATTTTGTACCATATAGATATGAAAAGAAATGAGTGTTGCATACATGGCATTCATTTCATCCACGCACTACGCACACACACAAGGACGTATCAAAAACGTCCTTCATACAATGAGTATAAAGGAGTTCTTGGGCAAAGGCCCAAAGTGCATTCACCACATGTCTACTATATCGCACCTTCATCTATATTCTTGCCATTTGCTAGACCGAGAAGGATCACCCAAGTATGGGTACCGAAAGGTACTTTTACCAAGAGGTGATTAACTAACTCGAAAGGACCCAAAGTTAAAAGGGTACCTAAATCATCTTTTGCACATTGCAGGGAGCCCACACATCGAAAGATACAACTATAAGTGGTTCCTTGACAGTGGTTGCTCGAGGCACTATGACGGGTGACCCGAGCTTGTTCACAAAACTAAAGAAGGTCACAAAAGGCGGATCTATGACCTTTGGAGACAACAACGAAGGCAAGATCATCGGAAAAGGTACGATTAGGAAATCCAAGTCACTCTTCAAATCTCCAACGTCTATTTGGTAAGCAACTTATCTTACAATCTTCTTAGCATTTCACAATTTATTGACAATGGCTTTAATGTGTGTTTTACTCACCCTTAGTGCAATATAATAAATAAAAATAGAGGAACCGTTTTTAAAAGGAAAACGAGAAGGTAACTATTTTATGCTTTCTATGGATGATATGGTAGATGCTAAAGTTAAGTGCTTTTATGTCAAACGAACCCAATGTGAATTTATGGCATAGACGTTTAGGACACATTGGTATTTCCACACTAGAAAAACTTACAACGAAAGAACCTAGTACGAGGATTGCCTACAGTTGATTTAGACAACTTTCAGTTGTGTGAATCTTGCATAAAAGGCAAACAAACACATGAGTCACTTAAGCCTAAAGAATGAAATAAGCACGAACTAGAGTCTTAGAACTACTACACTATTGATTTGTTTGGTCCTAGTCGCACTACAAGCCTGGGTGGGCGCCACTATGCATGCGTGATTGTTGATGATTTTTCTCGCTATACTTGGACTTTATTTCTTGCACATAAGGATGATAGTGCCATTGAAATTGCGAAATTAATCAAACAAGCTTGAAAATCAATTCGGTGTCAATGTGAAAAAGATAAGAACCGATAGAGGCGGTGAGTTTAAGAACAAAGATATGATTTCATTTTGCGAAGAAAAGGGAATTAACCATGAGTTTTCGCCACCTAGAACTCCACAATTAAATGGAGTAGTAGAAAGAAAGAATCGTACACTTACAAGAAATCGCTAGGACTATGTTATGCGAAAATAAATTGCCTAGATTTCTGTGGACGGAAGCCGTAAATGTGCATGCTATATTGTAAATCGCCTATCTATAAGAAAGAAAATAAACAAGATGCCTTATGAGATTTTGAATGATCGCATGTCTAAGATTGACTATTTTCGTGTGTTTGGATGCAAATGTTTTTGTTTTAAATACAAAAGATAATTTAGACAAATTTGAATCCAAATCAATTGAGTGTATTTTTGTTGGATATTCTATAAATTCAAAGGCATATAGATGTTATGATCCTCTCACTAGACAAATCATGGAATCTATTCATGTGAAATTCAATGAATTTGGTGAGATTGATAAAGATAAAGAATATGACGATGACTTTGAATTGAAACCCGTGTTGAATGAAGATGATGGTACATTTGATATGCATGATATGAATGACACACTAGAAATGCATGATCACATAGAAATGCATGATAACATAGAAAATAATCAACCAAGATGGCACAGAGATCACCCACATGATCTCATCATAGGCGACATCACTCACTGGTGTGCGACCACGTAGAAGAATTACTTCGGGCGAAATAAATGAATTTCATGCTATGATTTCTGAAATTGAGCCCAAAAATGTGCATGATGCTTTGAGTGATTCTTCTTGGATTGATGCCATGCATGATGAACTTAATCAATTTGTTAGAAACGATGTATGGGATTTAGTGTCACGACCACAAGATAAGACGACAATAGGCACAAAGTGGGTGTTTAGGAATAAAATGAATGAAGAAGGAAAGGTCGTTAGGAATAAAGCGAAGACTTGTAGCACAAGGCTATAATCAAGAAGAAGGAATTGACTACGACGAAACATTTGCACCCGTAGCACGTTTAGAAGCTATACGACTATTACTTGCTATTGCTTGCATGAAAGATTTCATATTATATCAAATGGACGTAAAAAGTGCATTCCTAAACGGATTTATACAAGAAGAAGTATACGTGAAGCAACCACCCGGCTTTGAAGATTTGAAACATCCCGATCACGTGTACAAACTAAAGTAAGGCACTATACGGACCTAAAGCAAGCACCGAGAGCATGGTATGATCGTTTTGCTACTTTCCTTATAGAAAATGATTTCAAACGAGGTACTATAGATAGTACACTATTTTGAAACAAGATAAATCGATTTACTTATTATCAAATCTACTGTTGATGACATTATTTTCGGTTCTACCTCACATAGACTTGTTGAAGATTTTGAAAAATGCATGAAATCCTGAATTCGAAATGTCTATGGTTGGTGAACTTAATTACTTTCTTGGCTTGCAGATTAAGCAAACGAGTAAAGGGATTCACATAAGTCAAGCAAATATGTCATAATGACATGATTAAAAAGTTAAATTTGAAAATTTGAAACCTCCCCCACCCCTATGAGTGTCACTACTAAATTGGACAAAGGATGAACATGGTAAGGACATTTGAAATAGCTTATATCGATCGATGATAGGTTCTTTCTATATTTAACTGCTAGTAGGCCTGATATCATGTTTAGTGTATGCATGTGTGCACGCTTTCAGAGTCAACCTAAGGTGTCTCAGTATAATGCGGTAAAAAGAATATTCCGTTATATTAAGCACACGCCCACCTTAGGGATTTGGTATGATAAGATTCTGAATTTAACTTACATGCTTATACGGATGCAGATTACGGTGGCTGTAAAATAGATAGGAAGAGCACGAGTGGCACTTGCCAATTTATAGGAAACTCACTCATTTCATGGTTTTTCAAAAAGCAAGCAAGCGTTGCTTTGTCCACTACTGAGGCTGAGTACATGGCACTTAGCCTTTGTTGCACACAGTTGTTGTGGATAAAACAACAACTCTCGGACTTTGGAATTACCGTAAATAGAATTCCTATATATTTGGATAGTATGAGTGCCATTAATCTGTCTAAGAACCCCGTGTTACACTCTAAGGCCAAGCATATAGAAGTACGCTATCACTTTCTTCGTGATCACGTAAACAATGGTGATATCATCATAGATCACGTACGCACAGAAGCACAAGTAGCGGATATCTTTACAAAAGCCTTAAATTAAGCCACATATGAATCTCTTCGTTCTAAATTAGGCATGATTTCAGCTGATATGATTTGACTTGATTTGATTTAATTCTCTTTCCTTATTTACAGGCATCTTTTGATTTACTTTCCAAAATAAAGGGGGAGAAAAAGCATGATTTAAGTTATTTTCCAAAATAAAGGGGGGGGAGAAAAAGCATGATTTAAAAGGGGGAGAGAGATACTGATTGCATAAATCTAGGGGGAGCGGTTTGAAATTTAAAAATTCAAATTTCAAATTTATGCATGATTGAAGGGGGAGAGATAGGATTTAAATCATGTACATGAGTTATTTTGAAAATTATCAAAAAGGGGGAGATTGTAGAGAAAAAGGGGTTTGAGTGATTTCAAAATATGTGATTTAAATGAGCATGACAAAAACGTGTGCATGATATAAACGTGTGCATGACATATTGCCTATTATTTGCCTTATTTAGCTCATATATAATGTTGCCGTACTAACGAGCCATGAAGCGTTAAAGCTTACATCATATGGCAAACATTTGTTGTGTTTATACTATTTTCAGGTGCCACCATTAATGAACTAAACTAGTTCATTAAGTGAAGTACATAGTTAATACAACTAAGTTGTTCATTAAAGGAAGCCACACTTGGAAAAGGCACAAAGGCAACAACGCTAAGGAAGGAAAGTTTTCTCCTCCTCTCCTCATTAATATATACACGCCATATACATATATAATACATATATTTTCAGATTTTTTGAAAAAGGCACATACACATGTATTCCAACGTACTACCGACACGTTATATTTTACGTAGGTACGTTAACGTCACACCACTATACTTAACTCATATTTATGAGTATATTCAGGTCTTATATCATATGATATAAGACATGGTGATGACAAATTAAATACGACACGTTAAAAGGTTCTAAACCGAAAATTGTCGTATCGGGCGAATACCGAAACTTCGCCAACGTGTCACATACTTGCCATAAATAGATGGCCAGCCCCTACACCTCAAAAATCATCAAAATTTCGTGCTAATGGTGATATTTCCAGCCAAAAATTCTTTTCATGTTGGCACACACAAATCACCCCACATTAAGGCCAAAATGTGAAGATTCCAATTTTAATTTTGTCACATGTTAATGGCGCCACTTTAGACCAGCCAAGTTCTGAGAATTAAAGTTTATATTATATATAATATGTGTAACATAATATCTATAACATGTGCAAGAAGTTGGAATTTAATTAGAGAAAAATCGGGTAGGTAATCGATAAATATCGAAAATTCGGGTTTCTACGCTACACAACACATGGAACGTTTTTGGTACATCATATGACACGTATCTAGACACTTTTTATATATGTTATACATCTTAAAGTGTTCTAGAAAATTAAATTAAGGGCTGATTGGAATATAACATGTGTGTATTATTAAATGTGCACTATTTTACAAAATTAGCAAAAATAATTTTCAGCACATGTATATACACTATACACGCATATCACAGCTGAGATGGAGCTTATTTGGAGCCTTGTTGACATATTGATTGGTCAAGAATCAACCATGCAATGTTGGTGAATTAAAGAGTGAAGCTACAAATGGTAAGGTTTCAAACTTTGTCTCACTTATAACACATGCTGAAAATTTCAGCACGTGTAAGTATGGTGGCCGAATTTGAGCATTAAAAGGCTATATTTTATCATCTTGAATTATGTGATTGATTGGGAGAAGAAATGGAAGTAATTTGAATATTTTTTTAAATTCATAAATTGTGATATTTTATATATCACACATGCTGAAAATTTTTCAGCATGTGTGTAATGTGTCATGGCCGAATATGTGAGCATAAAAGTGTCCAAATTCATTTCCAATGTGATAAGGACATTTGCCATCAATTGGTGATTCATTTTAATTAGAAAAATCAAAGAAAAATGGAATTATTTTGAAATGTACAACCATGTAACACATGCTGAAAATTCAGCATGGTAAAACCTCTTAATGGCCGATTTTTACTTAGTAAGGGAGAAATTTTGTCTTGCAACATTTATGTGACAATCTTGTGTATTATGGAATTAATTTTATGATTGATTTTGGCACATGTTTGAGTGATATATTCAGATTTTTCCAAGTCATCAATGATGACAGCATTCAACCTATCATGAAGTGCCAAGTAAGCAAAGCTTAAATGATCATCCAATGAGAAGGTGACAAGTAAGCAAGACCATGTCACAATGATGTCTTACATTCTCCCAAGGACTTAGAAGATAATTTTCAAGAGGGTGAGGACCCAAGGGGGACGGCTGCAACAAGATTAAAAGGAAAGAAGATGAGCAAAAACAAGAGAAAGCACAAGCATTGCAAATCAAAGTGATCAACGCTAGCCTCTTCTTCTTCTACATTCTCTTTCTTTCTTCTTCTTGAAAGCCTATTGTATTCATATTTTTCAATCTTGAATAGGCTTGATATAGACCACCACATATTCCATATCTTTGTAAAAGATTAATCAAGGTGTGATCAATCTTCATTCTGCGAGGTGGTGGTGTTTCGTGCGAATTGTATTCATCGTACAAGGTTTGTAAAGGGTTGGAGTAGTGTGTAACTCTATTCAACCCTGTGGTAAGGTGTATTGCATGTGTGTGATTAGTGTGAACCAAGGAAGGTGTTCCTTGAAGACTGGAGTAGGTTGTTCATAACCGAACCAGTATAAAATTCTTGGTGCCATTTACTTTCAGCATTTACTTTCTGTTACTGCACATTTTCTTCTTTTGTTGGCGTTCATAAAAAAAGTAAACGACTTTCAAAAATCACGAAAATTTCCAGAAACATAGCCACACGTTCTAAGGTTAATTCGGCATAAGTTTCAATCCTTTTGGATAAGAATAAGTCGATCAAACGTCAAAAGTTCTGAGACTAGTGCAGTCTGATTTTCAGATTGCAAGGTTGAGACTTTGAGTGTATTTGACTAACTTTCCCGAAAGGTATAGTTTCAAAACTGTTTTTCAACCGATTTAATAAAACAAAAAAGGGTGTTAGTGGTTAAAATTTCAGAGCAATTGGAGGTTTAAATACAAATAGGAATAATTTTCAAAACAGTCTACCGTTTCTTGCAAGATTCGCACAATCTGACCACCAACGATTTTTGAAGGTGTTAAAGGTTGAATTTAAATCTGAAATTTTTAGGAGACCCTTATACATCGAGGGCTAAGTTCTCTCAAATTTCATAATTTTTGGAGACCTACAACCTAGTTTTAAAACGTTTTAATACTGGTCATAGAAAACAGAATCTGTTTTCAGAAGTGAGTTGTTTGGTTTTAACAATTTTAAAAACCACATTTTCCGCACCAACTATTAACCCCCCCTTCTAGTGATGCCTTGAAGATCCTACACTTCCAGCCGCCTCTGCCTATTGTGCCCCTTCGCTGCCTCCTTCACCTTTGTTCTCCTCCTAACCGATGGCAGTTGCTGCTTTGCCCGCTACTTTCTTCCCTTCCCACCATTCTGCATATCCAATGAGTTGAAAACACTTCTCCTTGTGCCCCTTTCTCTTACAGTGAGAACACCTTATAGTGTTCTTGTCTTCCTCCCCCGTCCCTATTGCGGTGGTGTTGCTCCGTGAAGTGCTGGAGGTTCCCCGTGATGGTGGTGTGCCTCCAGTGCTCTGGCCCCTTCCCCTTCCAACGGATTTGAGGCATGTTCCCAGTGAGGATTCAACTGAGGGAACATGCAGCCTGCTGATTCTCACCTCTTCCCTTCGGATTTCGTTGTAAGCATCCTCTGCAGAGGGCAATGGGTACCGACAGAGGGTGTTCGTGATTTCGCACCTCCTTTATCTGCAGATTTCGAATCTACAGAGATAATTTTTGAGTTTTCTTTCATCGAATTAAACGAACAACATGGATCCTTGGTAAGAAATCGGTGATCAAGATTTTTTTTCTGCTGCGCGTTTTTGCAGTGATCTCGTCGGATTTCCTAACAATAGTGCCGTTGAGATTGCTAAATTAATAAAAAAACTTGAGAATGAGTATGGTTTAAATGAAAAAGTAGGACCAGTAGAGGCGGTGAATTTAAAAATAAGGAAATGATTGCATTTTGCGAAGAAAAAGGTATTAAACACGAGTTTTCACCACCTAGAACACAATTAACATAAACAGAGTAGTGAAAGAAAGAATAGGATGCTACAAGAAATTGCGAGAACCATTCTATGTGAAAATAAGTTACCTAGATTTTTGTTGGCGGAAGCCGGTATGAATGTGATGGTATATAGTTAACCGCTTATCGATTAGAAAGAAAATAAACAAAACCCCTTATGAAATTTTGGATGATCGTATGCCTAAGATTGATTATTTTCATGTGTTTGGTTGTAAATGCTTGTTTTAAATACAAAAGATAATTTAGATAAATTTGCGTCCAAATTCACTGAATGCATTTTGTTGGATATTCTGTGAATTCTAAGGCATATAGATGTTACAATTCTGTCACTAGACAGATTTTAGAATCTATTCATGTGAAATTTAATGAATTTGGTGAATATGAAATAAATAAAGAATATGACGATGATTTTGAATTAAAGCCCGTGTTAGATGATATAGAAGAAACTATCGGACATGATGAACACGGCACACTAGAAATGCATGATCACTTAGAAATACATGAAAACTTAGAAAATAATCAACCAAGATGGCATAGAGATCACCCACCAACCAAATCATAGGCGACATAACACAAGGCGTGCGACCACGAGAAGGATAAATCAAGATGAAATAAATCAATTCCATGCTATGATATCTGAAATTGAACCCAAGGATGTGTTTGACGCTTTGAATGATTCTTCATGGATTGACGCTATGGATGATGAATTAAATCAATTTACAAGAAATGATATGTGGGATTTAGTACCTCGACCACAAGATAAAACGATAATAGGCACAAAGTGGGTCTTTAGAAACAAATCAATGAAGATGGTAAAGTCGTTAGAAACAAAGCGAGGCTTATAGCAAGACTATAATCAAGAAGAGGGAATAGATTACGAAGAAACATTTGCACACGTGGCATGCTTAGAAGCCATTTGATTATTAATAGCTATTGCTTGCATGAAGGATTTTAAAATTTATCAAATGGACGTAAAAAGTGCATTTTTAAATGGTTTTATATGGAAGAAGTATATGAAATAGCTACCTGGTTTTGAGGATATGAAATATCCTAATCATGTGTATAAGTTGAAAAAGGCACTATATGGTTTAAAGCAATCACCTAGGGCTTGATATGATTTCTTTGCCACCTTTCTTTTAGAAAATGGATTTAAAAGAGGTGCCATAGATAGTACTTTATTCTTGAAACAAGAAAAAACGGATTTACTCATTATTCAAATTTATGTTGATGACATTGTCTTTGGATCTACATCTCATAAGCTAGTAGAAGAATTTGAAACATGCATGAAATCCAAATTTGAGATGTCTATGGTTGGTGAGCTAAATTATTTTCTTGGCTTGCAAATTAAACAAACTAGTAAATGCATACATATAAGTCAAGTTAAATACGTGAATGACATGATTAAAAGTTTTAAAAACTTGAAACCATCTCCCACCCCTATGAGTGTAACCACTCGATAAAGATGAGAATGAAAAAGACTTTGATAATAGCTTGTATAGGTCTATGATTAGTTCTTTGCTTTATCATACTGCAAGTAGACCCGATATCATGTTTAGTGTTTATATATGTGCTTGTTTTCAAAGTAACCCTAAAGTGTCACACTACAATGTTATAAAAAGGATATTTCGATATATTAAGTATACTCCCACATTAGGAATTTGGTATGATAAAAATTGTGAATTTAACTTGCATGCTTATAATGATGCGGATTATGGCGGAGTAAAGTAGATAGAAGAAGCACAAGTGGTACATGTCAATTTATCGGCAATTCATTAATATCTTGGTTTTCAAAAAAGCAAGCTAGTGTAGCATTATCTACCACTGAAGTAGAATACATGGCACTTAGTCCTTGTTGCACACAACTTTTATGGCTAAAACAACAACTATCCGATTTTGAAATAATTGTACGTCGCATCCCTATATATTGTGATAGTATGAGTGCTATCAAATTGTCTAAGAACCTCGTATTACTCTTTAAGGCAAAACACACAGAGGTACGATATCACTTTCTTCGTGATCATATAAAACAGTGGTGATATCGTTATAGAACATGTTCATACTGAAGCACAAGTAGCCAACATATTCACCAAAGCACTTAATCAAGCCACGTATAAACATTTATGCTCAAAATTAGGTATGATTTCGGTTTGTATGCTATAAACTGCTATTTTTTTCCATTCTTACATGTACTTTTGATGACATTTTCAAAATAAAGGGAGAGAGAAAGCATGATTTAAGGGAAGCACGATATGAAATTCCAAATTTATGTTTGTTCATAATTGTAGGGGAAGCAATCACATTTAAATCATGAACGAATGTTATTTTGCAAATCATCAAAAGGGAGAGATTGTTGAGAAAAAAGGTTTGAGTGATTTACAAATGCATGATTTAAATGTTACGTGCTTACGAAATGCATGAATATATTTTGTTGACATATTTGTGTGATAAAAATGATTTACATGCTTATATATAATGTTGCCGTATTAACCCATGAAGCATTAAAGCTAACATCATATGGCAAACATTTGTTGTCTTTATACTAATTTCATGTGCCATGATTAATGAACTAAAATAGTTCTTTAAGTGAAGTGTTTGAGTTAATGAACTAACTAGTTCATTAAATAAGACATATTTGGAGAGAAATATACGACAACAAACTTGAAATGGAAAGTATCCCCATCTCATTCAATTTATACGCCAATATATATATATATATGGATGCATTTGTCCATTACAATTGGTGGACCATTGCCTGGTGGGAGAGCTTCATCACTGCGTCGTTACTTGCGGTGTTGGTGGAGAAATGCTAGTAACGTTACAATGCCAGGCCAATTATTTGCGGTTGCTCCAATAATTACAACATGGGAAATCTGGAAAGAATATACATCCATACAGTATGAGGAGCACTCTTTCTTAATGGACAGACTTAAAGAGCGGATTCGTCAAGATATTTACACTTGGTGTCTCTCAGTTTCGGATCGTAAGTTTGCGGCTACAATTCCAGCGCTACTTTCTGCAAATTATTGCCATCCTATCCGCAGCAAGCGGTTAACGGTTTTGTGATGGCGGCTACCGCCTTCCGGTAAATTAAAACTGAATGTTGATGCTGCAGCTGGCCGAAAGGGAGCTACTGGAGGGGCGGTATTATGGGATGCTGCGGGATCTATGGTTCAGGCTTTATGTTTTTCGTTACCAATCCTTCCATCTATGCATTCGGAACTGCAGGCTCTTCTCTATTCTTTGTTTTTCTTTGCAATGGCAGACCATATCTCTTTTGAAGTTGAAATAGACTGTTTGCCATTGCTGCACTTCTTACTGCTCACACGCCATTGACAGCCATATTAGGTAGAGATTGCACTCGTCTGCGACAAATACTGCATGCAATGGATATTACATTATTTTTTGCACCATGCGAATGCAATTATACAGCACATTATCTGGCGCAGCATGTGTAGGATCTGCAAGGCACCACTAGAAGGGGGGGGGGGTTGAATAGTGGGTGCGGAAAACGTGGTTTTTAAAATTTGTTTAAACCAAAAACCCAACTTCTGAAAACAGATTCTGTTTTCAGGACCAGTTTTAAAACGTTTTGAAAACTAGGTTGCAGGTTTTCAAAAATTCTGAAATTTGGAGATAACTTAGCCTCAGATGTTATGAGTATCTCCTAAAAATTTCAGATTTAAATTCAACCTCTAACCCCTTAAAATTTCGTCAGTGGTCAGATTTCACAAATCTACCAGAAACGGTAGACTGATTTGAAAAATTAATTCCTATTTGTACGTAACTCCAAATACTCTGAAAATTTAAATACTAACCCCTTATAAGTTTCATTTAAATGGGTTGAAACATTTTTGAAAAATTCTTTTGGGAAGTTAGTCAAATACGATCAAAGTCTTAACCTTTGCAAGCCTGAAAATCAGACTGCACTAGTCTTAGAACTTTGGACGTTTGAATGACTTATACTTGTCCAAAAGGGTTGAAACTTGCGCCAAAAGAACGTTAAAACGTGTGGCTATGCTTCCTGAAATTTACGTGATTTTTGAAATCCGTTTACTATTTTTATGAACGTCATTAAAAACGATAAACAGTGCTGAAACTGAAAGTAAGTGCTGAAAGTAAATGACACCAAGAATTTTATACTGGTTCGGTTATAAACAATCTATTCCAGTATTCGAGGACACATTCCTTGGTTCACACTAATCACACAACACAAAAACACCTTACCACAGGGTTGATGGAGTTACACAGCAACTCCAACCCTTTACAAACCTTGTATGAGTATACAATTGTCACGAACACCACCACCTCGCAAGTGCAAGATTGATCACACCTTGATCAATCTTTTACAACAATGAAAAGAATATGTGGTGGTATAGATGAAGCCTATTCAAGTATATGAATGTAAGTACAATAGGCTTTTAGAGAGAAGAAAGAAAGAGAGTTTAGAAGAAGAAGGCTAGACGTTTTGATGCTTCAAAATTTGCAAGGCTTGTTCTTGTTTTTGTTTTGCTCTTCTTCCTTTCTTTTAATCATTATGGCCGCCCCCCTATGCTCTTCTTTCCTTCTTGAAAATTATCTTCTAAGTCATTGGAAGAGTATATGGCATCATTGTGACATGTCTTGCTTACTTGGCATCTTCTCATTGGATGATCATTAAGCTCTTGCTTACTTGGCACTCATTGATTGGTTGGATGTTGTCATCACTTGATGACTAGACAAATCTGAGAATAACACTTAAAACATGTGCCAAAATCATCATAAAACTTTTGCAAAATATCTCACAATCAATCCCAACTAATTTGGAAAAAAATTGCCACATTAATCACTAGAAAAAATCGGCCATGCACATCTTGCATATGCTGAAATTTCAGCATGTGTAACATTCACCTTTTGTTCAAAATATTTCCTAATTTGCATTGATTTAATCCAAGAAACCAAAGGATAATTCAATCACCATTTAGTATGCAATATTATCATCTTTTATGGAGTAAAAATTAGACAACAATGTGGCCAAAAAATCGGCCAACATTCATCCACACATGCTGAAATTTTCAGCATGTGTGATATTTGAGTATATCACCTTATTTGTTTCCATAGAATATTCAAAACATTTCTAAATTATCTCCCAATTAATCACATGTTTAAATACAACAAAATATACCTCATTATGACATAGAAATCGGCCATACATTAGCACACATGCTGAATTTTCAGCATGTGTCACAATTGTGACAAAATTTGAAACATTACCTTGTGTAGCTCCTTCCTTTATGTCATCAACATTGTATGCTTCATTCTTGACCAATCAATATGCCAAAAAGGCTCCACATATGCTCCAACATGGCTGTTATAGTGTGCATAATGACTTGGGCATGTGCTGAATTTTATTTTTGCAAACTTTATAAAATAGTGCACATTTAATAATACACACATGGTATATTCCAATCAGCCCTTAAATGAATTTTCTAGAACACTTTGAGATGTATGAAATATGTAAAAAGTGTCTAGATACATGTTATATGATATGCCAAAAACGTTCCATGTGTCGTGTACGTAGAAAACCGAATTTTCGACGTTTATCGATTACCCGATTTTTCTCTAATTAAATTCCAACTTTTTGCACATGTTTATATATTATGTTACACATAATGTACATAAATCAAACTTTAATATTCAGCTCATAAGGCTGATTAAAGTGGCGCCTAGACATGTGACAAAATTGAAATTGGAATCTCCACAATTTGGCCTTAATGTGGGGTTATTTGTGCGTGCCAACATGGAATGATTTTATGGCTGCACATACCATGTAAGCCACGAAATTTATGGCTATTTTTGAAGTGTAGGGGTTGGCCATCTATTTATGGCAAGTACGTGACAAGTTGGCGAAGTTTCGGCATTCGCCCGATACGACAATTTTCGGTTTAGAACCTTTTAACGTGTCGTATTTAATTTGTCATCACCATGACTTATATCATATGATATAGACCTGAATATACTCATAAATATGAGTTAAGTATGATGGTGTGACGTTAACGTACGTACGTAAAATCTGCATGTAAATATGGAAAGAGAATCAAATCATCAGCAGAAATCATGCCTAATTTAGAACGAAGATTTTCGTACGTGGCTTGGTTTAAGGCTTTAGTTAAGATATCCGCTACTTGTGCTTCGGTGCGTACGTGATCTATGACAATGTCACCATTGTTTACGTGATCAAGAAGAAAGTGATAGCGTACTTCTATATGCTTGGCCTTAGAATGTAAGACGGGATTCTTAGATAGGTTAATTGCACTCATACTATCACAATATATAGGAATTTTATTTACGGTAATTCCAAAGTCCGAAAGTTGTTGTTTTATCTATAGTAACTGTGTGCAACAAAGACTAAGTGCCATGTACTCAGCTTCAGTAGTGGATAAAGCTACGCTTGCTTGCTTTTTGGAAAACCATGAAATAAGGGAGTTTCCTATAAATTGGCAAGTGCCACTCGTGCTTTTTCTATCTATCTTACATCCACCATAATCAGCGTCAGTGTAGGCATGCAAATTAAAGTCAATCTTTATCGTACCAAATGCCTAAAGTAGGTGTGTGCTTAATATAGGGGAATATTCTTTTACCGCATTATAGTGAGACACTTTAGGTTGACTTTGAAAACGTGCACACATACATACACTGAACATGATATCAGGCCTACTAGCAGTAAGATATAACAAAGAGCCAATCATAGATCTATATAAGGCATTATCAAAATCCTTACCATATTCATCTTTATCTAATTTAGTAGTAACGCTCATAGGGGTGGGGGATGGTTTTAAATTCCCAAAATTGAACTTTTTAATCATATCATTTATGTATTTAGCTTGGTTTATGTGAATACCTTTACTCGTTTGTTTAATTTGCAAGCCAAGAGAGTAGTTCAATTCGCTAACCATAGACATTTCAAATTCGGATTTCATGCAATTTTCAAAATCTTCAACAAGTTTATGAGAAGTAGAGCCGAAAATGATGTCATCAACGTAAATTTGAATAATAAGTAAATCCGATTTATCTTGTTTCAAAAATAATGTACTATCTATAGTACCTCTTTTAAAATCATTTTCTAAAAGGAAAGTAGCAAAACGATCATACCATGCTCTAGGTGCTTTCTTTAGTCCATATAGTGCCTTCTTTAGTTTGTACACGTGATCGGGATGTTTCAAATCTTCAAAACCGGATGGTTGTTTCACGTATACCTCTTCTTGTATGAATCCATTTAAGAATGCACTTTTCACGTCCATTTGATAGAGTTTACAATCTTTCATGCAAGCAATGGCAAGTAAAAGTCGTATAGCTTCTAATCGTGCTACGGGTGCAAATGTCTCGTCATAATCAATCCCTTCTTCTTGATTATAGCCTTGTGCTACAAGTCTAGCTTTATTTCTAACAACTTTTCCTTCTTCATTCATTTTATTTCTAAACACCCACTTTGTGCCTATTATGGTCTTATCTTGTGGTCGTGGCACTAAATCCCATACGTCATTTCTAACAAATTGATTAAGTTCGTCATGCATAGCATCAATCCAAGAAGAATCACTCAAAACATCATGCACATTTTTGGGTTCAATTTCAAAAATCATAGCATGAAATTGGTTTATTTCATCCGAAGTTATTCTTCTATGTGGTCACACACCGTGAGTGATATCGCCTATAATGAGATCATGTGGGTGATCTCTATGCCATCTTGGTTGATTATTTTCTATGTTCTCATGCATTTCTAAGTGATCATGCATTTCTAGTGTATCATACATATCATGCATATTAAACGTGCCATCATCATCATTCAACACGGGTTTCAATTCAAAATCATCATCATATTCTTTATCTTTTTCAATCTCACCAAATTCATTAAACTTCACATGAATAGATTCTATGATTTGTCTAGTGAGAGGATCATAACATCTATATGCTTTTGAATTTACAGAATATCCAACAAAGATGCATTCAACTGATTTAGGTTCAAATTTATTTAAATTGTCTTTTGTATTTAAAACAAAACATTTGCATCCAAACACACGAAAATAGTCAATTTTAGGCATGCGATCATTTAATATCTCATAAGGCGTCTTATTTATTTTCTTTCTAATGGATAAGCGATTTACTATGTAGCATGCAGAGTTTACGACTTCCGCCCACAAAAATCTAGGCAACTTATTTTCGCACAACATAGTTCTAGCAATTTCTTGTAATGTCCTATTCTTTCTTTCTACTACTCCATTTAATTGTGGAGTTCTAGGTGGCGAAAACTCGTGTTTAATTCCTTTTCTTCACAAAATGAAATCATGTCCTTATTCTTAAACTCACCGCCTCTATCGCTTCTTATCTTTTTCACATTGACACCATATTGATTTTCAAGTTGTTTTATCAGTTTGGCAATTTCAATAGCGCTATCATCCTTATGTGCAAGAAATAAAGTCCAAGTATAACAAGAAAAAGCATCAACAATCACGCAAGCATAGTGACGCCCACCAAGACTAGTAGTGCGACTAGGACCAAACAAATCAATGTGTAGTAATTCCAAAACTCTAGTCGTGCTTATTTCATTCTTAGGTTTAAGCGACTCGTGTGTTTGTTTGCCTTTTATGCAAGATTCACACAACTGAAAGTTGTCTAAATCAAGTGTAGGCAATCCTCGTATTAGGTTCTTTCGTTGGAGTTTTTCTAGTGTAGAAATGCCAATAAGTCCTAAACGTCTATGCCACAAATTTACGTTAGGTTCATTTGACATGAAACACTTAACCTTAGCGTCTAACATATCATCCATAGAAAGCGTAAAAATGTTCCCTTCCCGTTTTCCTTTTAAGACTGTTTCTCAATTTTTATTTATTATATTGCAATATGGGTGAGTAAAACATACACCAAAACCATTGTCAATAAATTGCGAAATGCTAAGAAGATTATAAGATAAGTTGCTTACCAAAAAGACGTTGGAGATTTGAAGAGTGCTTGGGTTTCCAATTGTACCTTTTCCGATGATCTTGCCTTCGTTGTTCTCTCCAAAGGTCACAGATCTACCTTTTGTGACCTTCTTTAATTTCGTGAATAGGCTCGGGTCACCCGTCATGTGCCTCGAGCAACACTGTCAAGGAACCATTTGATTGATGTATCTTTTGGTGTGTGGGTTCCCTGCAATGTGTAAAAATGATTTAGGTACCCTTTTAATTTTGGGTCCTTACGAGTTAGTTATTCACCTTTAGTAAAAGTACCTTTCGGTACCCATACTTGGGTGATCCTTCTCGGTCTAGCAAATGGCAAGAATGTAGATGAAGGTGCAATGTAGTAAACATGTGGTGAGTGCACTTTAGGCCTTTGGCCAAGAATCCTTTATACTCATTATATGTAGGACGTTTTTGATATGTCCTTGTGTTTGTGTGCGCAGTGCGTGATCTAGATGGATGAAATGGATGACGTGTATGCATCACTTGTTTTTTCTCATATCTATATGCACAAAATTGTATTTGCATGATATGATGAAGAAGTAGGGCGTGAGGGGGGAGAGGGGGTCTTTGTGTCATCTTAGACGCCGTTTTTGTTTTGGGGTGTCTACTTTCTTAAACACTACGAATTTGGTTGGTTTAATGGATACTTCATTTGTTTCAATGTATCCTAAACCTGTTTTATCACTATCATGCTTTTGTGATAAGATAATACGTTCTAGCATGTTAGATCCCGTATCAAACTGTTTCATCATTTCTCTAATTCTGTATTCCTTGATTTCAAACTTGAAATCTCGGATTTCATTTCATTATTTTGTGTGGTCAATGATGAGATCTCTGTCTTTAATGCAGTAATGATGCATGATGACTCTTCCTTTGAATCGTTTAATTGAGCGACAAGATTGTCGTTAGAAGATTCTAACAGTTTCTTGTCTTCAATTAATCGCTTCTTTTCTTTCGCGAGAGTCTTAGTAAATTTATGTAATTCTAAGTACTGACTAAAAAGATCATCATAAGAAGTCTCAGAGTCAGAATCAGAGTCAGATGATACCTCGTTTGATGCTTTGGACACAAAGCATACTTGTGCAGTCTCCTCTTCTGTTTCAGTTTCGGAATCCGATGTATCACTCCAAGTGAAGGCTTTGAGAGCTCATTTCCTTTGCTTATGTTCATAGACGAGTCTATTCTTGTTCCGATCCTTGTCAGGGTATTTATTTGTTTGCTTGTCCTTATTAGGGCAGTATGATAGATGTCCAAGTTTACCGCATTCATAACATTTAACATCTTTGTCGTTTGTCTTGTTCTTATTTCTTTTAGTCGAAGTGACCTTATTTTTGTTTCTAAATGACTTTCTCATGAATTTTCTTAAGCCTTTAGCCAATAAAATTAAGTCATCGTTATCCGATTCAGAATCACTATCATCTACGTGATCAGAAGAGGTAGAGACGTATTCATTTGATTTAAATGCAATAGCTTTACCTTGTTTTGATGATTCTGATTTCCTTATGGTGAGTTTGTTCTCATAAATCTTAAGTGATCCAATTAATTCTTCCATCTTAATTGACTTGGTTTCTTTGCTTTCTTCTATTGCCGTTACTTTAGGGTCCCACTCGGATGGAAGATTTTGCAAGACCTTTTGTACCTTTTCCTGCATAGTAAAGGCTTTTCCAAGAGATTCAAGAGAATTGTAAATGTTAGTCAAGCGAAGATCCATATCAACGATAGATTCATTAGGCAATAATTTAAATGACTCGAGTGTGGACACAAGCATGTTGATCTTGGACTCTTTTACTTGACTAGTGCATTCGTGTTTCATTTCAAGTATTCTCCACATTTCTTGAGCACTAGAATAATTTGAGACATAGCTAGACTCGCTTTTACTTAATTCATTTAAAAGTAACTGCATAGCACTAGCGTTCATGCTTAGTCTATTTTTATCCTCACTAGTATACTCTTCTTTAGGCTTAACGATTTCTAGTGTGACCCCATCTACAGTGGATAACTTTGATGGAACAAAAGGACCATCTTCTATAATTGACCAAAGATCAATATCAATTGCCATAAGAAAAAGCTTCATTCTTAATTTCCATTGAATGAGTTGGATTCCTTTTGATGTGAGTGTCCTGCGCTCTGATACCACTTGTAGGATCTGCAAGGCACCACTAGAAGGGGGGGGGGTTGAATAGTGGGTGCGGAAAATGTGGTTTTTAAAATTTGTTTAAACCAAAAACCCAACTTCTGAAAACAGTTTCTGTTTTCAGGACCAGTTTTAAAACGTTTTGAAAACTAGGTTGCAGGTCTTCAAAAATTTTGAAATTTGGAGAAAACATAGCATCAGATGTTATGAGTGTCTCCTAAAAATTTCAGATTTAAATTCAACCTGTAACCCCTTGAAAATTCGTCGGTGGTCAGATTGCGCATATCTGCCAGAAACAGTAGACTGATTTGAAAAATTAATTCCTATTTGTACGTAACTCCAAATGCTCCGAAAATTTAAAGACTAACCCCTTATAAGTTGTATTTAAATGGGTTGAAACAGTTTTGAAAAATTCTTTTGGGAAGTTGTCAAATACGATCAAAGTCTTAACCTTTGCAAGCCTGAAATCAGACTGAACAAGTCTCAGAAATTTGGACGTTTGAATGACTTATACTTGTCCAAAAGGGTTGAAACTTGTGCCAAAAGAACTTTAAAACGTGTGGCTATGTTTCTTGAAAGTTTCGTGATTTTTGAAATCCGTTTACTATTTTTATGAACGTAATCAAAAACGATAAACAGTGCTGAAACAGTGCTGAAGTAAATGACACCAAGAATTTTATACTAGTTCGGTTATAAACAACCTACTCCAGTCTTCGAGGACACCTTCCTCGGTTCACACTAATCACACAACACAAAGACACCTTACCACAGTGTTGATGGAGTTACACACCAACTCCAACCCTTTACAAACCTTGTATGAGTATACAATTGTCACGAACACCACCACCTCGCAAGTGCAAGATTGATCACACCTTGATCAATCTTTTACAACAATGAAAATAATATGTAGTGGTCTAGATGAAGCCTATTCAAGTATATGAATGTAAGTACAATAGGATTTTAGAGAGAAGAAAGAAAGAGAGTTTAGAAGAAGAAGGCTAGACGTTTTGATGCTTCAAAATTTGCAAGGCTTGCTTGTTTTTTGTTTTGCTTTTCTTCCTTTCTTTTTATCATTATGGCCGCCCCCCTATGCTCTTCTTTCCTTCTTGAAAATTATCTTCTAAGTTCTTGGAAGAGTATATGGCATCATTGTGACATGTCTTTGCTTACTTGGCATCTTCTCATTGGATGATCATTAAGCTCTTGCTTACTTGGCACTCATTGATTGGTTGGATGTTGTCATCACTTGATGACTAGACAAATCTGAGAATAACACTTAAAACATGTTCCAAAATCATCATAAAACTTTTGCAAAAATATCTCACAATCAATCCCAACTAATTTGGAAAACAAATTGCCACATTAATCACTAGAAAAAATCGGCCATGCACATCTTGCACATGCTGAAATTTCAGCATGTGTAACATTCACCTTTTGTTCAAAATATTTCCTAATTTGCATTGATTTAATCCAAGAAACCAAAGGATAATTCAATCACCATTTAGTATGCAATATTATCATCTTTTATGGAGTAAAAATTAGAACAATGTGGCCAAAAAACTGGCCAACATTCATCCACACATGATAAAATTTTCAGCATGTGTGATATTAGAGAATATCACATTATTTGTTTCCATAGAATATTCAAAAAATTTCTAAATTATCTCCCAATTAATCATATGTTTAAAGACAACAAGATATACCTCATTATGACATAGAAATCAGCCATACATTAGCACACATGCTGAATTTTCAGCATGTGTCACAATTGTGACAAAATTTGAAACATTACCTTGTGTAGCTCCTTCCTTTATGTCATCAACATTGTATGCTTCATTCTTGACCAATCAATATGCCAAAAAGGCTCCACATATGCTCCAACATGACTGTTATAGGTGTGCATAATGACTTGGGCATGTGCTGAATTTTATTTTTGCAAACTTTATAAAATAGTGCACATTTAATAATACACACATGGTATATTCCAATCAGCCCTTAAATGAATTTTCTAGAACACTTTGAGATGTATGAAATATGTAAAAGTGTCTAGATACATGTTATATGATATGCCAAAAACGTTCCATGTGTCGTGTACGTAGAAAACCGAATTTTCGATGTTTATCGATTACCCGATTTTTCTCTAATTAAATTCCAACTTTTTGCACATGTTATAATATTATGTTACACATAATGTACATAAATCAAACTTTAATATTCAGCTCATAAGGCTGATTAAAGTGGCGCCTAGACATGTGACAAAATTGAAATTGGAATCTCCACAATTTGGCCTTAATGTGGGGTTATTTGTGCGTGCCAACATGGAATGATTTTATGGCTGCACATACCATGTAAGCCACGAAATTTATGGCTATTTTTGAAGTGTAGGGGTTGGCCATCTATTTATGGCAAGTACGTGACATGTTGGCGAAGTTTCGGCATTCGCCCGATACGACAATTTTCGGTTTAGAACCTTTTAACGTGTCACATTTAATTTGTTATCACCATGACTTATATCATATGATATAAGACCTGAATATACTCATAAATATGAGTTAAGTATGATAGTGTGACGTTAACGTACGTACGTAAAATATATAACGTGTCGGTAGTACGTTGGAATAAATGTGTATGTCTTTTTCAAAAAATCTGAATATATATGTATATATATATATATATATGTTAAGGCATGTAATTAGTGTGGAGAGGAGAGGGGAACTTTCCTTTCTTCAACTTGTTGCCTTTGTGCCTTTTCCAAATATTGCTTCCTTTAATGAACTACTTAGTTTAATTAACTAAGTACTTCACTTAGTGAACTAGTTTATTTCATTAATGGTGGCACCTGAAAATAGTTCAAACACAACAAATGTTTGCCATTTGATGTAAGCTTTAAAGCTTCATGGCTCATTAGTACGACAACATTATTTATGAACTATATAAGGCAAGTTTTATGCACTATTCATGCACGTTTTTATGCAATATGTCATGCACGTTTAAATCATGTATTTTGAAATCACTCAAACCCTTTTTTCTCTACAGCATGGCCTTATGCGGCGCACTACAGGAGTCTTTAAGCTGCCTTCGGAGCTCTCTCCAGTTGTTCGAGCCAGTTTGCATCATGATGTACATACTGCTTATGTTCAACTCTGACGGCCAATTGCCATTTGTCCGCCTACATCTTCGTGATTTAGGCGGTTGGGTATGTTCCTGTGCGTTTACTGTTCTATCTTTGTGCTGCTTACGTTTTTGCTTCATGGCATTCTTCTTTGCCTTGCTGAGATGCTGGCGATCCTTACATGGTGTGCGACATTTCCCTGCTGATGACTTGGTCTCTCGCTTATGCTTCATCTTAGTGGCGGAACATTTATCCAGTCTTCCTCGTTCCGCCTGCATGCACATGCAGGAGGCTGGGTACGTTCTATTTGCCCTAGCATCTTACATTCCTCTTGTCTTAGTTATCTTGCTAATGCATACATTTCTATTCATGAGGATCACTGCGGAAACAAGGACTCAATGAGTAGCTTGTCTCCATGCTTCGAGGAAAGCCACATCGACTTATATTATGTTGGCAACAGGCCCCGTGTCTAGTGATTTATCTTATTTTATATCCTTGCTACTATATATTTTGAGAGGTTTTATCTTGAGTCTTTTCTCTAAGAATATAAATATGTACACTTTTTCCTTCGCCAAGGTTTTATCCACAAGGGTGGTTTTACTTGGCAAGGTTTTAATGTGGCATATCATATATGATTGGCGAAAGATGCTCATCAATGCGTTATATTTCCATTTCTCATTCAATATACATTTTTGTAATATAGTTTTCCTACACCATAAGTGAGGTTTCTTCTTAATAAAATGCCTTTTATCTATATATATATATATATATATATATATATATTATCCATATTTTTTAAAAGGCACATATACTTATATTCCGACGTACCACCTACACGTCACATATATTATAAACGTATGTCAATGTCACACCACTATATACACCTCATATTTATGAGTATATTCAGGTCTTATATCTTATATTACAAGTCATGGTGACGTCAAAATTATAACGACATTTTACAAGGTCATAAACCGAAAATTGTCGTATCGGGTGACTACCGAAACTTCACCGACATGTCATGTACTTGCCATATAAAGATGGCCAACCTATATACATCAAAATTATTCAAAACTTTCGTGATCCAAATGTTACAATCAGACACAAATTCATACCATGTTTGCACACACAAATCACCCACAATTTAACCTAGTTTTGTGGAGAATTCAAACTCAATTTCATTTAGGCATATGGGGCATTTATACTCAGCTATTGGAGATGAATATACACTTCATTTTATATATAATATGTTTGACATAATATCTATTACATGTGTAGGAAGTTTTATATTAATCGAAGAAAAATCGTGTAAATGACGAAAGTCGAAAATTCGGTTTTCTACAAGCTTACACACATGGGACGTTTATGACAATGATGTAACATGTATCTAAACACTTTTTACACATTCAAGAAATGTTAAAATATTCTAGAAAAGTCATATTAAGGCTGATTACAATTTACCATATATGTGTGAATTTTATGCATTATGTGACAAAGCTTACAAAAAGGAAATTTCAGCACATGCAGTCTATATCACACGCCATTCTCAGCATTATTGGAGCCTAGGTAGAGCTTATTTGGCACTTCAATTGGTGGAGGACATGCCACACAAGATTGGTGACATTGAAGAGGGCAACACATAAGGAAAGAATTCAAAAGAAACACATGGTAAAAATTTCAGCACATCTTGAAGTGCTAGCAGATTTTTGCATGGTTATTGTCTTCAATTGTCTTCCAAAATTTAAGAAGATTGAATTATGATTATATTGTAGTTATTCGCCTTGATTTTGAGCACATGTTTTCAGATTTTTTGAAGAAATTCTAGCTCATTTAAAGTGTGCCAAGGTGGATTAATGATGGCCAATCAACAAGTGACTACTAGGCAAAGACAAGTCATCCCTTCAATCATATTGCACCAAGTAAGCAAGGTTGTGTCATCATTTACACAAGGCAATATTCCAAGGGCATTCAAGACAATTCTCAAGGAAGAAATAAACCCTAGGGGGGCGGCCACATTGTTATAAAAAGAAGAAGATGGTGCAAGACAAGGCTAGCAAAAATTGATAATCTTACAAGTGCAAAAAACAAGACTACTCTCTTCTTCTTCCTTTCTTTCTCTTGCTCTTAGCCTCAAGCCTATCATTCATATATTTCACATATTATATAGGCTTTGATTATACCACCTACACTCGTTCATTTCTTCTTAAAGGTTGATCAAGGTATGATCAAACCTTCATTCGATCGGTGGTGGTGTTCGTGATTGGTTTGTTTGATTGTAATAGGGTGGAGTTGGTGTTTAACTCCGGTCACCCTTGTGGTAAGATGTTTTGTGTTTAGTGAAAACCGAGGAAGGTGCCCTCGTATATGGGCCTAGGTCTTGACGTGCATTCTCTAGTTCCTTTCCTTAAGGCTATGGGTCGTTCATCCACCTCCTGCGGGCCCATAAGAGTTTCGGCTTCAGTAACAATGTTTGAGGGTGGTGCAGTGACAGTTCGCGCTCTCCTAGATTTAACACAAGTGGTAGGTAAATGTTTCTTGCGACCATTTCATGTGTGCTGTCAGAATTATTATTTCAAGAAGATTATTTGATTGACTTGTCTCGGAATTAATCTCATTTGGAATTGATGGATGTGAGGTGATTGTGTGAATTATGTTCCAAAATTAGGTTGTGTGAATTATGTTCCAAAATTAGGTTGATCTGAATAGAACGATTGATTTTTATTGAAGTGTACATCCATACTTACATACATTTTCTTGGTGGCAGGACAATAGCACTTGTAACCTTTTTGAGTACATAAGTAACCAAGGAAAACGCATTTTACAGATCTAGCATCAAGTTGACTACGAAGATGAGATTGAATATGCACAAATGCAGTGCATCCAAATAATTTAAATGGTAATGTGGATTAGTTTGTATAAGGAAACAAATATGATAGCATGTCTTTTGGTGTTTTAAAATTAAGAACTCGTGATGGCATTCTATTAATAAGATACGTAGCTTTAAGAACAGCTTCTCCCCAATAGAATTTTGGAACTTGAGTAGTAAACATGAGTGATCGTATGACTTCAAGAATGTGCCTATTCTTTCTTTCAACCACTCCATTTTGCCAAGGGGTGTAAGTGCATAATGTTTGATGGTGAATTCCAGATTCGTTCATGAACTCTTTTATGGTGGAATCAAAGTATTCACTTCCATTATCTGATCCAAATGTTTTGATGGTTGTTCGAAACCGATTTTAATAAAATTGACAAAATTCTTAAAAATCGAACCTACTTCAGTTTTGTTTTTCATGAGGTATACCCATATGAGTCGTGTGTGATCATCAACAAATATGATAAACTATATTAGTGACCTCAAAGGTCCCCAAATATCATAGTATACCAACAAAAAAGGATGTGAAGAACAATATTTCTTAGCATGATAACTCTATTTGGTCTGTTTTGCAAATTGGCATGTGTCAAAAAAACAGTTTTGTCGTCTATTCTAGTGAATAAGTCCGGAAATAATTTCTTCATGTAAACAAAGCTAGGATGACCCCTAATTCTCTGTTCATGCAAAATCTGCTTAACATATGGTTCAATATCTTTGATACATGCTGCAAAAGATTGAGTTTTACTCAAGCACATATTGGGTTGCTCTAGTGATCTCCTGCACACTCGTTCTTCCTTCAATAAGTAGAGACCTTTTTCTCCTTAAGCACTGCTAATCTTCTTCCTCATAAGTGTTTCTTGAAACAAACACTTAGAGGGTGAAAACCAACACGTGAAGGGAGAAAAAATGGGAAGACAATTATTATCCCTTAAATCTTTATGAACTAATAACAAATTAAAGGTCAATTTCGGGTACAAATAGAACATCAAATAACATTAAACTATTATGTAGTACTACTGTCCCTTTACCACAAATCTTCAGACTCAACCCGTTAGCAATTTTTACCATTTTAGTCTCATTTATGCATTTGAAGTTTTGTAGTAGATCACGGTTAAGGGTCATGTGATTTGTCGCACCGGAATCAACTACCCAAATAGAAGAGGAATTGTTACAACCTTGCTGTTGTTGATGATTTAGAAGCCTCAATATTTGATGGAGTTGTCCTTGGATGGGATTTTCAGCAGCAATTTCTCCTTCACAGTTTCCTGGGTTCCGTCAATCTGCTCCTCCACTAGTAAGCACTAGTAAGCACCGGATCCCTGCCTTCCGTCAATCTGTTGTCGACTTCTCCTTGATTTAGTTGTCGACTGCTCCTCCACTAGTAAGCACCGGATCCCTGCCTTCCGTCAATCTGAACTTTACCTTTATTGGGAAAGCCGTGTTTCCGGTAGAAGTTGGAGTTGGAATGGTCGGTTCTATGACAGTATTTGCAGTAGAGTGTTTTTTTAATGGGTTGATTGACATATTGAGGGGAAAAGTCCCTTTTTCCAGTTAGTCCAATGATTTGATCAGGAGTTTGAGTCTGCAAAATAGGATCCCCTTTGGCGTAGAGAGATGAAGGCAGTTTCTTCAGAGACGTGAGATGCAGAAGACACAAGCATGACTTGATACGGCTTTCTTCTTGCCGTACCTCCGAGAAAGCAACTTTTGGGCTGGGAATGTTATGAAAATTATGGAAGCAAGACAACAATAAGAGAGCGAATCACCAAAGAACCTTGGCTTGAGGCGTGTATACACACTTTCCGTAAGGAATATTTGCCCCCACTAGATGCTGCAGGGTTATAGGCAAACTTCCTCCTAGGATACAACAGCCAACAACTCTAATCCTCAGCAAATAGGATTGAGAAAACAATGAACTTTCAAACAAAAGTGTTTTGAAGATGGAAGAAGAAAGTAGTATGCTTGTGTGTTATATGAAGCAAAGTTGTCTTCAAAATGGGTGTTAATAGCCTATTTATAGGCTCTTAAACTCCAGAAAGACGTTGCCTGGTGGTTGGAGGAAGTTTCAAGGTGCAAAAGTTGCAACTTTAGATGAAAAGTTGCACCTGCTGGCACATCGATCGATCGATGTATCGATCGATGTATACATCGATCGATCGAAGTATCGATCGATGTCTCACAGTAGCTTCCAACTTTATTCTGGCCAACATCGATCTGTCACATCGATCGATCGATGTACATCGATCGATCTATGTGATCGATCTATGTTGGACAGAAAGTTTCAACTCTGCACCTAGGGTACATCGATCGATCGATGTATACATCGATCGATCGATGATCGATCTATGTCCGGCAGAATACTCAACTTCATTTTCTAGCCACATGGATCTATCCATTTGATACATGGATCGATCCAAGTCATGAGTCAAGCTATTCTTGCTTATTCCAACACCATTTCACTTCATCTTTGATCTCAAAACACACAATCTTCATTCCATTGCTTTTACAAACTATTATAACAATCCCCCACTTAGTTTGTAAACAACTTATGACATTTCATGCATTTAAGAAGTATCTTTCGATTTGAACCTCTTATTAGTATAACATCTCAAAGTTCTAACGAAATCATGATAGCTAAAAAGCCTTGAATCAGATTCCTATGTGCTAGAACCGGAAACATTATACACATGAAACCACACTTCAACCGAAGTCCATTTTAAACCGCACTTTATGGCCTTGTGCTACCCCTAGTATTCATGAACATTTCAAGATCATTGCTTGTCGAAGCGGCACCACTTCCCATGTTCATATAGGTGAAGATTAAGATAATTCCTCTTAATCCTTCATTAAGAGTGTTTTAACACTCACCCTCCTTTAACACTAACATTCCAATTCTTTAAAGATCAATGTCGTGCGGCTTGATTCTTTAAAGATCAATCGTAGTGCTTTAATACCTCACTTTGTGACTTGTTGTTACCCATTGAACCTTTGGCTAGTGGTATGCTAGACAAGGTGGGTTTCTATCACAAGTGAACTTATCCCATACGTCTCAATCCCATCCCTAAAGATGTACTTGTACCAAGTCTTTTGATAGACTCTTTGTCAACGGATCCGCCAGGTTATTGCAGGATCTGACGTATGCAATGGCTATTACACCATCAGTTATTAATTGCCTTACATAATCATGCCTAAGGCTGACATGTCTAGATTTTCCGTTATAGATTTTACTATAAGCTCTAGACATCGTTGCTTGGCTATCACAGTGTAAAGAAATGGCTGGCATCGGTTGTGGCCACAACTCTATATCCAATAAAGATTTCTCAGCCATTCCGCTTCTTTACCTGCAGAACCCAATGCTATGAATTCGGATTCCATTGTAGAATGAGTTATGCATGTCTGTTTCTTTGAAGCCCAAGAAACAGCACCACCACCCAATGTAAATATCCAACCCGTAGTAGATTTGTTATCACCAACACTAGTTATCCAACTAGCATCAGTATAACCTTCTAACACGGCTGGAAAATTATTATAAACAATCCATAATCATAGTCTTTCAAGTACCCAAGTACTCGCCCGATTGCCTTCCAATGGTCTATACTAGGATTACTAGTATACCTTGATAATTTACACACCGCAAAGGCAATATCCGGTCTAGTGCAATGCATAGCATACATCAAACTACCAATTGCACTAGCATATTCAATTGTGCTACCGCTCTACCGGTATATCCAGTCAATTTGTATGAGGCATCGAATGGTGTGTTTGCTTCTTTGATCTCCAAGTGTTTGAACTTGTTCAACACTTTGTTTATGTAATGAGATTGACAAAGAGCAAAACCCCCACTATGTTTGGACACCTTAATTCCTAAGATAGTATCTACCTCACCCAAATCTTTCATTTGGAATTGTGAAGTTAAATACTTCTTAGTTTCATTTACTCCTTCCATATTAGTACCGATAATAAGCATATCATCCACGTACAAACAAATAATAACACCATATTTGTCTGTAAACTTGGAATATACACACTTATCTGCACCATTATGTCGGAAACCATCCTTCAAAATGGTAGTGTCAAACTTTTCATGCCATTGTTTCGGTGCTTGTTTCAATCCATACAATGACCTTATCAATTTGCACACTTTGTGCTCATTCCCCGGAAGTAAAACCTTCCGGTTGTTCCATATAGACTTCCTCGTCTAAATCACCATTGAGAAATGCAGTCTTAACATCCATTTGATGAATAACCAAGTTATTAATGGATGCTAATGCATCAACACTCTAATGGATGTTATTCTTGCCACAGGAGCATATGTATCAAAATAGTCTATCCCTTCTCGTTGTCTAAAGCCTTTGGCTACTAATCTAGCCTTGAAAGTTTGAAGTGAACCATCCGTATTGTATTTCCTGCGAAATACCCATTTACATCCAATAGCTTTGGAACTTGGAGGCAAATCAGCGAGAATCCACGTATTGTTAGACAATAACGAATTCATCCATCATCAATAGCTTCCTTCCAAAATGATGCATCTCTCGATTGCATCGCCTCCTTATAGGATTTTGGATCATCTTCAACGCTTAGTACAATAGGTATTTGATTAAACACCTTTGTCCTATTACCTTCAACTAAGAAAGTAATAGATTGCGAAGAAATGAAGTCGGATGTAAATACTTTTCCTTTCTAGCACGTTGACTTCTCCTAACCTCAGTTGGAGAATCTTGATTGAATCATCAACACTAGAAGGATCATTAGTAAAATCACCAACAATAGGATCATTCAAACTCTCACTTGTTGAACTTTGATTTGAATCTGTTCTTAAGAATTTATTCTCAAGAAATTCAACATCTCTAGATTCAACAACCACATTGGATTCTAAATCTAGAATCCTATATGCTTTAGAGTTTTCGGCATATCCAATAAAGACACCTTTAAGAGCTCTTGGCCCAACTTAGTCCTCTTGGATCCGGAACTCTATAATAGGCTAGACAACCCCAAACTCTAAGATAACTTAGATTTGGTCTTCGTTTCTTCCATATTTCATATGGAGAAACTTTAAACTTCTTAGAAGGAATTCTATTATGAATATGACAAGCCGTTAACAAGGCTTCTCCCCACAAATTCTTTGGCAAACCAGAGTTTATTAACATTGCATTTAGCATGTCAACTAAACTTCTATTCTTTCTTTCAGCCAAACCGTTTGTTGGGGTGTGTAGGAGCACTTTTCTGGTGTATGATACCATTTCCTCACAGAATTGATTAAATTCAAGAGGAAAGTATTCACCACCACGATCACTCCTTAGAACTTTGATTTTCAATCCCGATTGATTTTCAACTTCCATTTTATAGACTTTGAACATGTCAAAGGCTTCATCTTTATGCCTTAAAATATACATAAGTATATCTAGAGGCATCATCAATGAAAGTATGAAATATCGATTGCCACCTCGGGTTAAAACTCCGTTCAATTCGCAAATATCGAATGAACAAGTTCTAAGAGTTCAGTTTTCCGTTCTACTTTCGGAAACGGCTTCTTTGTCATTTTGCTTGTATGCATACTTCACATGTTCTTTCATTTTCATCTTTACAAGAAATTAAGGCATGCTTAGACATGAACTTAATAGTAGTATTACTAACATGTGCAAGTCTATCATGCCACAATGAAAAAGAAGAATCAACAGAGTAAACAGAACCGCGGAATTTTATTAATACTTAATTGAACATCCCGTCGCAAGCATAACCCTTGCCGACAAAGATACCATTCTTGGACAATATAATCTTGTCCCCCTCCATTACAATCTTGAATCCACTCTTACAAACAAGACTAGCAGAAACAAGATTCTTAGAAATCTCGGGTACATGTAGTACATTGACTAATAACAACTTCTTTCCAGAAGTAAAGTCTAACTCTATACTACCTTTACCCAAGACTTTGTGGCACTGCGGTTTCCCATCAGAACTTGTTGGCTATCATCCACAACTTGATAGGTCTTGAATAAAGCCCTATTGTTGCATACGTGTACAGTTGCACCCGAATCGAACCACCAATCATTTGTGATTTCGTTCGAGCCATATGTAGTTCTGTTACCATACCAACATGCAACCCGGAAACCATTGCTACCAATTGATCGGTTCCAATGTCTACCATATTTGCATTGTTGGTAGGTTGAGAACTACCACCCTGTTTTGGTTTCTTACGAAACCAACAGTCCTTCTTGAGATGCCCTTTCTTACCACAATTATAACATCTCTTGCCCTTCTTGGATTCTGCTTTGTCAGTGGATTCAGAATAATCGGAGTTCTTCCTTTTGTTTCCAACCGAAACTCCTGCTTTCCCTTTGACATAATGCACTCTAGGTGCATCGTCAGAGACATGTCTCTTTACAAGACTCCTCGTCTCTTCTTCAATTCGCAGATGCTTATGAAGTTGTTCAAGGGAAAAGGATTCGGTTGAGTGACAGTAATTTCTTCCTGTAGTCATTCCAACTAGGAGGAAGCTTAGCAATGATTCCTCCTACTTGTAATGCCTCAGAAACTTCTACACCCAACTCTTTCAATTTAGAACAATGACCTGCAACTCGTGCACTTGGTCCATGATGAAAATTTTCAACCATCTTAAAATTAAAATACCTCATCACCTGGAATTTGTCTGCGCCTTGTTTTTCGTTGTTGTACTTGAACTCCAAGGCGTTCCATATCTCCCTTGGTGATGACGTTGCCGTGAACAGATCGTAGATACGATCTGTCAAGTTGTTGAGGATATGCCCTCGGCAAAGCATATTATCCTCCTGTCTCTTCCTCCAAGCAGCCTTGACCTCCTCGGAGTCATTGTCTTTTGGAGTTGGCAAATCCTTCAGATTTGGGTCGAGACAGTACCCAATCTGAAGTGCAGTCAGGAGGAACAACATTTGTCCTTCCATCGAAGATAGTTAGTGCCATCAAACGATCAAGCTTCATGCTCTCTTGATTCAAGAATGTCTTTGAATCCATCTTCAAATATTCCTTACGATTGTTATGAAAATTAAGGAAGCAAGACAACAATAAGAGAGCAAATCACCAATGAACTTGGCTTGAGGCGTGTATACACACTTTCCGTAAGGAATATTTGCCCCCACTAGATGCTGCAGGGTTATAGGCAAACTTCCTCCTAGGATACAACAGCCAACAATCTCTAATCCTCAGCAAATAGGATTGAGAAAACAATGAACTTTCAAACAAAAGTGTTTTGAAGATGGAAGAAGAAAGTAGTATGCTTGTGTGTTATATGAAGCAAAGTTGTCTTCAAAATGGGTGTTAATAGCCTATTTATAGGCTCTTAAACTCCAGAAAGACGTTGCCTGGTGGTTGGAGGAAGTTTCAAGGTGCAAAAGTTGCAACTTTAGATGAAAAGTTGCACCTGCTGGCACATCGATCGATCGATGTATCGATCGATGTACATCGATCGATCGAAGTATCGATCGATGTCTCACAGTAGCTTCCAACTTTATTCTGGCCAACATCGATCTGTCACATCGATCGATCGATGTTACTCGATCGATCTATGTGATCGATCTATGTTGGACAGAAAGTTTCAACTCTGCACCTAGGGTACATCGATCGATCGATGTATACATCGATCGATCGATGTGATCGATCTATGTCCGGCAGAATACTCAACTTCATTTTCTAGCCACATGGATCTATCCATTTGATACATGGATCGATCCAAGTCATGAGTCAAGCTATTCTTGCTTATTCCAACACCATTTCACTTTCATCTTTGATCCCAAACACACAATCTTCATTCCATTGCTTTTACAAACTATTATAACAGGGAAGAGGCTTTGTGCCAACTGCATCAACATTCTTATGGAGTCTAGTGAGAAATTTGAATAATCGTTTTTGTTCGACGAATGCCTTGAATAGCTGTTCATCAGCTGTACTGCTCAGTTTTAAAGTTTCAAATGCATCAATCTGTTTCCATATCCTAGAAAGTTGGCTATAGTATCTGTTTACTGGATTGTCACCTTGTTTGATGTCTTGGAGTTGGGCTTCCAGCTCGTATAATTCAGCAGCGTTATCACGTTTGGAGTATATTTCTGTTGCATCACTCCAAATCTCAGCAGCAGTATCATAAAGGATGAAATCGTTGCTAATTTCTGGAATCATCGAGCCAAGCAACCATGACATAGCCATCGAGTTTTCACTTTTCCATGCTCTGTACCTTGAATGACCAGTAGCAGAGCAATCACACGGCCATAGTGGTAGTCTCCCTTTGCACGTCTAGTGACAAAAATTCAATAGCTCTGCTCCATGAGAGATAATTGTTACTGTTTAACTTTTAATTTGTAATGAAAACAGTGTTATGTTCAAGATGATTTGACTGATTATGTTCGGACTGTGATGTATTGGAAGGGGAATTAAATTCAGATTCAGCCATTACTTCAACTGAGAGTTACGCAACTTCGGGAAATTTGGATAGATTAGACTGAGACTGTAGGAAAGAAAAATCAGGACGAGCTGGAATGAGGTTGTAGAACTTTTCGGAGATGACAATAGGGAAGGTTGGGAGAGGAAGAGCCTAGCTCTAATACCATAAAGACAGAGAGAGAAAAGAGCATAATTGTTTTCCTCTACATTTATTAAAGCAGTTGGATATACATTTATCAACAAAGTACAAAAAATCCAAAAAGTCATCTGATTCTTTCTACCGTTGGTTTTTGTTGGCAGCATTTAGTGCTGACTTTCTAACATCCAGCCGTTGGTGGAGGAGCCATTTTTCAGCTAATTATTATATTTTTTTACAGTATTCCAACCGTTTTAATGTGGCCTTTCTTCTATGCAAATTTGAAAAAATAGCAAAATATTTTCAAAATTCATGAGTTTTGGTGGAGTTATACATCAGACTGTTATATTTCATTTGCAACAAGAATCATTTGATTTGAGCAAGTAAAGTTAGTCTTTCAGTCTTTGAAAGATAACTGCTCCATTCTACCTGCAATCTGAACGTTTCAAGTAAACTTGCATTCTGAATTTATCAAGCATAGTTTCAGGTCAGGGTATACCTCATGACTATTCTGTCCAATTTTGTCTAGATTGGCCATCTGAATCTTGTTATTTGTTTGAAGGGACAAACGATCTTATTTTTGTCTCAGTTTTGGATAGAGTCTAGTCAAGACATTAAAATTAGTTTCTGGAAAGTTTCATAATTTTTGAAGTTGTATAAACTGACTTTTGAATTTTTCAAAAACGGGTACTTAATCTGAGTAGCTCTCAGATTCTGTTTGCATAGGGTTCTTAATTTAAGGATAGTAGTGTAATTTCTAACCAATATTCACCCTCCTCTAGTGGTGTTATTGCAGGTGTTACGGCCCAACAATTGGTATCAGAGCCAGGTTAACACCACTCTAAGAAGTAAGGTTTAACACCACATGAAGAAGACAAGGCTAAGATACAAGTAGCCTACTTATCTCAAATCAAAGGTATACTATGACCATTGTTTCTCACAAAGGTGAGTTGGAAGGTATGTCTACTCAAAGCCCTCCTCTTTTAGATGGTAATAAAATTGTTCATTGGAAACTTAGGATGATGCTATTTTTAATCGCTATAGACATGGATATATGGTCTATAGTTGAAGATGGACTGTACATTCCAATGAAATTGTACAACTTGGTGGAGTCACACAAGAAGTTAAAAAATACAAAGGTGAATGGACTATAGAAGATAAAAAGAAAATGTCCATGAATGCCAAAACCACGCAATTACTTATAAATGGACTTACGACTTCTGAAGCGGGTTATGTTTCAAATTGCACTAGTGCACACGACATGTGGAAATCTTTAGCATTAAAGCATGAAGGTACTAGCGATATAAAAAAAGTCTAAAATAAACATGCTTATGACTGAACTTGAATCATTTAAAATGTTGCCGAACGAATCCATAACATCGATTGAGGATCATTAACATTTTCAATGCACTTGAAGATTTAGGTAAATCCTTTACTAACAACGAGAAAGTTCAAAAAGTGCTACGGAGTCTTCCTGCTGAATGGGATCCGAAGGTAACAGCAATTGAGGAGACAAAGTCAATTACTAAAATGGAGGAATTGATCAATTCACTTAGAGTATATGAGGTAAAACTGAACCAACAAAAGTCCGAATCATCTAAATCATCCGGTAAGTCTATTGCTTTCAAATCAACTGAGTCACATATAAATAGTGATGAAAGTAGTAGCGATAAAGAATCAGAAGATGATTTAATATTGATATAGCTAGAAAACTTAGAAAGTTTTTGAAACGGCCAAATAAGAACGGAAAACAATCTCCTCTTCTTCCTCTTCTCAAATTAGGAGAAATAATTCGAATAAAGAGTTAAAGTGCTACAAATGTAGTCAAAAAGGATACATTTCATATGATTGTCCGATAAAGAAAAAGAATAATAATAATAATAATAATAATAATAATAATAATAATAATAATAATAATAATAATAATAATAAGCAAGAAAAGGAGGCACAAAAGCCCAAGGGAAAGGAACCCAAGTCGAGGAAAGGCAGACGGGCAACGAAGGCGAGCACATGGAGCGGCTCGTCCGACTTAGAATAGAAAATGAGGAAGCTCAAGTCTGCTTCGTATCCAACGAGGTAAGTTCTTCATTTGATATGGATTCTGATAATGAAATGTCCTTTGATGAAATGTATGAAGAATTCTTAAAGATACATGCTTAGTGTAAACGACTATCTAAAGAGAAAAAGAAAAATAATTGAAGAAAATGACAAGTTGAAGACGTCCAACTTGGAATTTTCCGATCAATTAGAATGTTTTAAACAAGAGTCTACAATGCTCTTGATTCTTTAGAGATTAAAATTGAATCATATAGGAAAAACGAAAAACATTAAAAATTGAAAATAGTATGTTAAAAACTAAGGTAGATAATTGTGAAAAAGAATTAGCACAACTTAAAACATCAAAATTAGACTTAGAAAAAATGTTAGAACACTTTAAATCTGGAACTAACATGCTAGACACACTCGTATCATCACAAAATATGAAAACGATAAAACAGGGTTAGGATATAAAGAAGAACATGTCAAAGTAGATAAAAAGACTAAGTTTGTTTCATCAAATACTAAAAAACCTTATAAGGCAACTAAAATAAATTTAACTTTGCCTGTACTCCTTCTTCTACCCATTCTAAGGTAAAAATGCACCATGCACCCGAAAAATCAACTAAGCAAAACTTTGCATCTAGACAACCCAGAAATTATGCATATATGTATACAAATGTAACTAGGAAAAATAAACAACATTCAATTGGTTATAATGCATATAAACATAATAATAGACAACTTGTTTATAAGGCATATAGGAACACTCCCACATCATATAATTACATTTATAAGGTGCCATTTAAAACTCAAAATCATATGTCTCATTTTAGCTATCAAACGGACACAATATGATACATTTAGACCAAAATATAACACTTATATGCACACACCTATATTTAAATGGAATGGTCAAATGTTTCATAATCCTTTGTATTCTACAACTTATGATAATGCCAAATATGTGCCTAAAAGGTACATCCGAGTTTGGATACCCAAAGGGTATATAAACAAGGATGGAGCTCCTAACATTCAAGGACCCAAGTAAAGAGTATCTAAAACTTTGTCTCTATTGTAGGAAAATCATAAAGAAGACAAGAAGGAGACAAAGCTAAAGCATTTAAAAACCAAATGATTTTTAGATAGCGGGTGTTCAAGGCACATGACAGGCAGCCCCAAACTATTCACCGAGCTAGAACAAATCGAGAATGGAGAAAAGGTGACATTCGGTAACATCAACAAAGGAAAAGTTGTTGGAAAAAGAATAATTGGGGATCCTAACACATTTGTTAGTAAGTAATCTTTCTTATAATTTATTAAGTATTTCACAACTTATAGATTCTGGTTATCATGTCTAATTTCTTCCTACTTCTTGTGATATAATAAATGATAAGGAAGAAATTGTATTAAAAGGAAATAGGGATGGTAATATTTATATCCTTTCCATAGATAACATGTTAAATGCTAAGATTAAGTGTTTAGTATCACATGATCTAGATGTAAATTTATGGCATAGACGATTAGGCCATATAGTGATTTCAACTTTAGAAAAATTATCTAAGAAAAATCTAATCAGAGGCATACCTAAGTTAGTCTTAGATAATTTTCAACTTTGTGAAACATGTATCAAAGGAAAACACATAAAAGAAACATTAAAACCAAAACATGAAGTGACTACTAGTAATGTACTAGAATTGCTTCACTTAGACTTATTTGGTCCAAATAAGACAAGAAGTCTAGGTGGACACTACTATGTGTGTCATAGTTGATGATTACTCTCGATACACGTGGACATTGTTCTTCACACATGAAGACGATGCTCCATTTGCAATGGAAAATCTTATTAAGCACCTTGAAAATTTGTATGAAGAAAATGTTAAAAGAATTAGGAGTGATAGAGGTAGAGAATTTTAAAACAAAGATGTAATTAAGTTTTGTGAGTTACATGGAATAAAACATGAATTCTCTCTACCTAGAACACCACAACTTAATGGAGTTGTTGAAAGAAAAAATATAAAAATACAAGAAATAGCTATGGCAATGTTATGTGAAAACAAAGTATCTAGATATTTATGGGCTGAAGCTGTTAGTTGTGCATGTTATATAGTAAATAGGCTTTCTATTAGAAAGAAGTTAAATAAAACACCTTATGAGTTATTAAATAATAGACAACCTGAGGTAGATTATCTTAGAGTTTTTGGATGTAAGTGTTTTGTGTTAAACACTAAGGATAATCTAGACAAATTTGAACAAAAATCTATTGAATGTATTTTTGTTGGCTATTCAACTAACTCAAGAGCATATCGGTGTTATAATCCTGCATCTAGAAAAATAATTGAATCTATACATGTAAAGTTAATGAGAATGCATATCTTGAAATGTGATTAAACTCAACATAAACAAGAAAATAATGTTGAAAATATGTTTGATGATGATGACTTGTTACTTGAGCCTGCACATGATCATATAGAACCAACTCCCCCTAAACAAGACATGCATGAACCTTTAGGTGAAGTAAATGAAGAATTTGCAATTGGAAGATAATCCATCTAATTTACAAGATGGTCCAATTGTATATGAAAATGTTCACACTAGTGAAACATTTGAACGAGATGAAGGTGAACCTAGTCAACCTAGAAATTGGTGGTATGTAAAAGATAAACATAAGCACCCTATGGAATTGATTATTGGGAATCCGAGTGATGGGATTAGAACACGTAGAAACATAAATCAAACTGAAGGACATGTCTTAAAATCATAATTAGAACCTAATAATGTTAAGGAAGCCTTAGGTGATATATCATGGATAGATGCCATGCATGAGGAGTTAAACCAATTTACCCGAAACAACGTATTGGATTTAGTTCCTAAACCCAAGAATAAATCTATATAGGAACAAAGTGGGTATTTAGGAATTAAATGGATGAACAAGGTAATATTACAAGAAATAAGGCTAGGCTAGTTGCACAAGGTTATAATCAACATGAAGGAATAGATTATGAAGAAACCTTTGCACCCTTTGCATGACTAGAAGCAATTAGATTATTACTTGCTATTGCAAGTCTAAGCAACATTAAACTCTTCCAAATGGATGTCAAGAGTGCATTCTTGAATGGATACATCCAAGAAGAGGTATTTATCAGACAACCCCTTGGATTCGAAGATCTAAAGAATCCTAACCATGCCTATAAGTTAAAGAAAGCTTTATATGGTTTGAAACAAGCTCCAAGAGCTTGGTTCGATAGATTTGCAAACTTTATTATTGAAAATAATTATCAAAGAGGGACCATAGACAACATATTATTCCTAAGAAGAAAAGATAAGACCTATTAATAGTTCAAATATATGTAGAGGACATTATCTTTAGCTCAACTAACCCTTTAGTAAAAGGCTTCGAAGAGTGTACGAAGTCTGAATTTGAGATGTAAGTGGTAGGAGAATTAAACTACTTCTTAGGGCTAAAATTCAAACAAACCCCTCAAAGAATTCACATTAGCCAACATAAGTATGTTAATGATATGATTAAGAAGTTTGGCTTTGAAGAGTTGAAATCAACACCTTACCCCATGAATTTTAGTACTAAATTAGACAAAAATGAAAATGGAAAACTTTTTGATGACACACTATATAGGTCTATGATTGGATCATTGTTATATTTAACCGCATCAAGACCTGATATAATGTTTAGTGAGTATAACAATGATCCACTAAGGTCAAAATTATATGGTGAGGTGTATGTTTGATATATCTAAATATCTTCATTCTAAGGCCAAACACGTAGAAGTTAAATATCATTTTCTCCGTGAACATGTTCAAAATTAGGATATCAGTTTTGAAAACCCCTTAGTCAATCCCCTTTTGAAACTTTACGAGCCAAGTTAGGTATGATGACTACGATACAAGCGTAATTCTATCTTTTGCATGATCTGCAAAATAAAGGGGAAGATAGATAGAAGAACATGATTTTAGTTTTTAAGTTAGACTCTAAGGCTGAATGATAAGTTAAGTTCAATTTCAATTGGTTCAATTGGTATACGTTTTGATTGGTGTTCAATTAGCTTGGAGCATAGGCTAAGAGGGAGAGTATAAGTTGCGGGGGAGCACATATGTTAATCTAAAGAGGTTGAAAACAATTGGTACAGAATTGGTGAGTTTTGTCAAAACAATTCCATTGGTATAAAATTGGTAAATATGTGATAAACGATTGGTAAAAATTTGTGACATTAAAATTGTTAGAGTTATTTTGAAAATCATCCAAAAGGGGGAGAATGTTGAGAAATATGTTTGGATGATTTTCAAAATCAAGATTTTAAGTGTTGAATACATAAAAATGTCATACATGATGTTAAAAATGATAAAGAGTTGAAATGCATCAAATAAGTGAAGAAAAATGACAGCGATTTCTCAGGTAAAACATCGATCGATTGAAGTAAGGCAGGAAAAATCCCAAACCTTACTGTGAGACATCGATATCTAAACCTGAGACACATCGATCGATCGATGTACACATCGATCTCTAACATTGGCCGATCGATGTAGGTCAGAACAAACTTTGAACCTCACTGTGAGACATCGATCTCTCAAGCAGAGACACTTTGATCGATCGATGTCTGAGTTTTTAGAAATTTTTTTCTAAAATATGATAAATAGTTGTTTTCATTTGCACATGCTTCACATATGTTTATCATGTTTCATTATGCGTTTTTGATGAATATAATAATTTCTTGTGACTAATGTGCCTTGGCAGTTTCTTACAACTTACCAAAAAGGGTAAAAGTGGTATTTTGAGTTCTTGTAGGTACTCAAACGGTGAAAAATTCAAGGACTTCTCTATCTCATATTTATTATCACAAAGGTGTTATCATATCTATTTCTGACCATCAGGGTCATTTTCGAAGTTTTCTCTCACCAGGGGCATTTTGGTCATTTTACACCCGAGGGCAGTTTCATTTTACTCAACGAAATCTCTTGAGTATCTTATTATCTTCATTCTGGAGTTCATTTATGGTATTCTTGAAGATTATTTGGTGGTTTTCTATTATATTCCTTATTTGGTGATATTATTGACGGTAGCGGGATATGTGATGGTATTAGATGTCACATTCTATTTTTTCTTGAAAACCTTCTTATATATGTTATTGGAGGTTCCTAATCATTATTTTTCAGAGAATTTGAAGGTGTTCTTGATACAAAATTCACCAGAACATACAAGGAGAAAATGTGGAAATTTTGATGTTATATGTTGACATCAACTCTTATGTATTATTTTTCTTCAAAAATTCTGAATTTGTACACATATTATGGCCTCCAAAACGTGATTATACAGGTTGAAATGATGGTTTATTCATTTCATGACATGATGATAAGTGGACCAATCAAATACAAGCTAGTTGGCGAAAATTGCCAACTTGGAAAATCCAATTCAACACAACGGCTATATGGCTGAAAATGGGGCTGAATTGTTCAAAATTTTATCCATTCATATGCCCTATTCTTGTGCCAAGAAGGTGAAGAATATACCATCTTATCCTTGTGTATTATCTTCACAATTTCCATGTTATTTTTGGAGGACAAAAATCGACCAAAGTGAAATTCCAAGGTGGACCAATTATTCTTTTTTATGTTGCCAAGTACAAGGTGATTATATGGCCAACCAATGATGTGAAGACAACTAAGAGTTGATGATGAAGATGTTGACACATAGGAGTTCTTATCTTCAAGGCTCAACTCACCCTATAAATAGGAGGCAAGGTGAAGAAGAGAAGACACATACTTGATAGCAAAAGTCAAAGATCATTTGTGCTATTCTCTTCTCTTGATATTGACCCATTCTTTGTGTAGCTAAGGTGCTTCATTTCTAGTTATTGTCTAGCTACACTATACACGCCTCTTTTGTTGTTTTTGTAAGATTGATTAGCCAAATTTATAAGGCTACATCGATAGGCGGTTGAGGTGCAACCAAAGTTGCATAGAGGTGATCATCCAAGTCTTGAATTAGGGTTGGTGTATAACCCAAGGATCAAACTTGGATCTTGTTGTATTTGTGTTCATTCCATAGTCAAATCCAAGGAGAGGTGTTCTTTGGGACTGGAGTAGGTCACATTGACCGAACCAGGATAAATCCTTGGTGTTATTTTCTTCTTCCTTTCTTTAATGTTTTTCGCCCGTGTTCACTGCACTTTTCACCTAATTTCACACATCTTGAGAAAATAGCAAAACGTTTTCAAAATTTGTGATTTTTAGTGGAGTTATATTTCATCTGTTGTCTTTCATTTGCAACAAGAATCACTTAATTTGAGCAAAGGAAAGTTAGTCTTTCATTCTTTGAAATATAACTGCTCCATTCTGGCAGCAATCTGACCAGTTTCAAGGCAACTTGCATTCTGAATTTATCAAGCATAGTTTAGGTCAGGGCCTTTTGAAAACTTAAACTAAACATCGTAAGTAGTTTTTGACAAAGAGATCAACCCTTTTGGTTGATTAATTAAAGAGAAACATGTTTTCAAAGTTAGCACTATTCTGTTCAATTCTGTCCAGATTACCATCTGAATCTTTTGATTTGTTTGAAGGGACAAACAATCTTATTTTGTCTCATTTTTGGACGGGTCTAGTGAAGACATTGAAATTAATTTAGAAAGTTTCATAATTTTTAGATTGATGTGCACTGACTTTTGAATTTTTCAGAAACGGAACCTGAATCTGAGTAGCTCTCAGATTTGTTTTCAAAAGGGGTTTTAATTCAAGGTAGTAGTGTAATTTTGCTAACCACTATTCACCCCCTCTAGTGGTGTATTGAAGGTGTTATGGCCAACATTATAGATGCTGAAATTGCTGAGTTCGATCGATCAATGTGAGAGAGTATGTCGACCTATATTAACTGTTGATAGAGATCGACGTATGTTTTCCTGAATTTTTGAATGTTGACTTTGTACACATTTTTACCATCCCTATCTCGTTTATTGATTCAGATGCATCAGTAAGAGTGGTTTTATGATATGTTGCTAATTTGATCATTAGCTAGGATAAATTCAGTACAAACAACTGGTTTTGCACAATCTCTTATGAAGTAATGTCTAACATCAATATGTTTGGTTGAACTGTGATGACCAAACTTTGCTATACTCATAGCTGAGGTGTTATCACATAAGATAGACACTTGTCAAACTTAATATTTTCATTCAAGGTGTTTTCCGTCCAAAGCAATTGTACACATAAGTGACGGCCGACATATATTCAGATTCTGTCGTGGAAAGCGACACACTATTCGGTTTTTAAAAACCAAGAAATCAAGCAATCTCTAAGAAACTGAGCTATTTTAGGTGCTTTCCTATCAACAAGATTTCCGGCATTATTCAAATCATTATTCCCTCTTAAGTCAAAACATCCATTATTAGAATAAAACCCCAAAGTTCAAAGCGCCTTTCAAATATTCAAAAATATGTTTTATAGTAACTAGATGCGATTCCTTAGACATATTTTGCAATCTAGAATATAAACACATAGCACATAATACATCCAGCCACTAGACATCGAATAAAGTAAGCTACCAATCATATCTCTATACTTGTACCTCAACAGGCTTTCCTTTTTTATCTTTATCAAGTTTTGCACTTATGATCATTGGTGCGCTTACGCTCCTTTAATCCTCAAAATGTTATTTCTTGAGAAGATCTTTGGTGTACTTAGTTTGAGCAATATACTCATCCTCGTTCGTTTGATTTGAAGCCCAAAGAAGCAGTTGAGTTCTCCCATCATGCTTCTCATATTCACCTTCCATAAGCTTAGCAAAATGCTCACATAGAGAATTATTAGTAACACCAAAGAATCATCAACATATATTTCAACAAAGAAATGATTACTATTCTTTAATAAACAAGGTTGTATCAACTTTCTCTTACTTAAAAACCGTTTTGAAGAAGAAAGTTATTCAATCTCATAACAAGTTTCAGGAGCTTGTTTGTAGCGCCCGCCCAAAATTAGTTTCGCTTAGTGTGTTGAGAAGTCGGGTTTGAGTGATTCGAAAAGCATGATTTAAATGTTGTTTACGAAATGCATGAAATAAGTGTTACTTGAAATATGGACGTGATAAAAATGCTTTACATGTTTATTATAATGTTGTCTTACTAACAAGCCATGAAGCATTGAGGCATACATCATATGACAAACTTTATTGTCTTGTATCTTTTTCAGTTCCATAATTAATGAATGAACTAGTTCATTAAGTGAATTGCTTAAGGAGATAATAACTAGTTCATTAAATGAAGACATATTTGGATAATTTGGAGAGAGCTGTTTGGCAACAAATTTTGAATGGAAAGTTCCCTCTCCACACTCTTATATACACGCCATATGCATATACATATTATATATCCATATTTTTTTACGACAAACTATATACTTATATTCCGACGTTCCACCAACCGTCAATATATTGTAAACGTACGTCGACGTCACACCACTGTATACACCTCATATTTATGAGTATATACAGGTCTCATATCATATATTACAAGTCGTATTGCCATCAAAATTATAAAGATATGTCACAAGGTCATAAACCGAAAATTGTCGTATCGGTGACTACCGAAACTTCACGACATGTCAAGTACTTACCATATAAAGATGGTCATCCTAATACACCAAAAATAATCAAAAATTTTGTGATGCACATGATAAATTCGACCCAAAGTCAAATCGTTTGCACACAAATCATCCACAATTTGGCCTAAATTTGTGGATTCAAATTCATTTTCTTAAAGGCACATGGTTTTTCTCGTCCATTGGAGCTGAATATACACCTTATTTTATTTATATTATGTATGACATAATATATATACATGTCTAAGAAGTATGATTATAATCGGAGAAAAATCGTAATCGACGAAAGTCGAAAATTCGGTTTTCTATACCTCTACATGCTTGGAACGTTTTTGGTCTTAGTGTAATGTATCTAGACACTTTTTACACATTCAAGACATATTAGAGTGTTCTAGAAAAATCAATTTAGGGTGATTGCAATTTACCATGTGTGTGAAGATTGTGCATCATTATGTGACAAAGTTTACCAAAGGAATTCATCACATGTGCAGCTGAGATCACCCATTTTCAGCATGTTCGAGCCTAGGTGGAGCTTGTTTGGAATTTTAATTGGTGGAGGATAAGCCACACATGATTAGTAACATTGAAGAGGGCAACACACAAGGAAACAATTCAAAATAAAACATATGCTGAAATTTCAGCTCATGGAATGAAGCTGGCCGATTTTTTTCTCATTATTGTCTTCAATTGTCTTCCAAAACTTAAGGGGAATCATATCATGATTAATTAGAAATTAACCACCTTGATTTTAAGCACGTGTTTCAGATTTTTAAGGGGAACTTCCAGCTCATTTAAGAAGTACCAAGGTGGATTAAAGATGGCCAATCATAAAGTGACAACTAAGCGAAGACAAGTCGTTTATCCAATCATTGTGCCAAGAAAGCAAGGGTGTGTCACCAATTTATACAAGACAATATTCCAAGACATTCAAGACAAATTTTCAAGGTGAGAGCTCAGCTAGAGGGCGACCAATACACCTATAAAAAGGGGGCAAGATGATTCAAGTAAGGCTAAGAAAAAAATTATATTTTTACAAGATTAAAGCAAGACTACTCTCTTCTTTTCTCATTCTTTTCTCTTGCTCTTAGCCTTAAGCCTATCATACATATCTTCCATATTCTATATAGGATTTATGTAAACCATCCACATACGTTCATCTCGTGTAAAAGGTTGATCAAGGTGTGATCAAACCTTCATTCGATCGGTGGTGTTCGTGTTGTTGTGTTTGTTTGTTGTTGTAAGAGGGTGGAGTCGGTGTTTAAATTCAGTCAATCTTTTGTCAAGGTGTCATTTTTGATTAGTGAATACCGAGGAAGGTGTCCTTGAAGACCGGAGTAGGTTGATTTAACCGAACCAGTATTATAATCTCGGTGTTATTTACTTTCTGCACTTTTACTTTCAGGTTCCTGTTTACTGTATCGTTTTCATACTCACAGAAAAAATAGCAAACGTTTTTCAAAAATCACAAAATTTTGCAGAAATATAGCCACACGTCCTAGATTTCATTTGGGACAAGTTTCATCATATTTGGATAAGGATAAGTTAGTCTAACGTTAAAAGTTCTGAGACTAGTACAATCTGATTTTCAGATTTGCAAAGGTTGAGAACATCAATGTGGTTGACATACTTACCAAGGGAATCTTGAAAAACTGTTTTAAACCATTAAAGTACACATCTTGAGGGTAATACCATAAAAATTTCAGGTCATTTAGAGTTGCCAATTAATAGAAATAAATTTATCATTTCGGAGTACAGTTTCTGGTAGATTGACGCAATCTGTGCAAAAATATGTTTTCAAGGGATTAGGTTTGGAGTTTTAATATGAAATTTTTGGAGACAGTCATAACATCTGAGAGCATATGTTCACCAATTTTATAATTTTTGGAGGTCTGCAACCATGTCATCTAGATAATTCAAATCAAGATCTGAAAACAGAAACTGTTTTCAGAAGTGAGTTATTTTGTCTAAAAAGTTTTAAAAACCGAATTTTCTGCACTCACTATTCAACCCCCCTTCTAGTGGTTCTATACAGGTCCTACACAGTGCATCCGCCGTACTCTGCTACGAGAAGTACAAGGCGTCGATACTATATATGTGCATGTCGGCATGAATAATGAATTGATAAGCAGAAGCAACATAACATAAACAAAATACAATCGACATGCATTACTATCCATTACAATTCAGTACAAATCATCGGATGCTATATACTGAACTACACTGAATACATGATAATCCCATGAATAACATCTTCTATATAATCTCTCAGCACGCTTCCTCGCTATCAGTGATCTATCTGGCATGTCCTCAATAAGTCGGTATAATGGCACCTGTTATCTGTAAAGTGATAAGGTAAGTATGAGAGATAAAACGCAATCGCCCAGCAAGTAGTCCTACTAGATACGACATGTGGATCATACATGAGGAGACGGGGTGACAAATCATAATAACCAAAAATAACAAACGTAATAAGCACGTCTCTATTAACAAGTAAAACATCATAACATAAATGTAAATTTAAAGCATGTAAGACAAGGAGTATTTAACAACATAACATAGCAACATCTCATTCTTAGTCTGTAACATTACATCAGATCCATACTCACCTTCTAATCCATAAGTTATACTACTCTCGTACATCTTACATGCACTGTCCTTTTATGCATAATCACTACATTGACCATTGTAATGATATCATAGACTTAACGAATTCTTAATCATAATCCTAAGGTAACATGAACATGACGTGATGCATAAAACATGTCTTTTCATAACATCTTATGACTTTCCTCCATAAACATAACTTGACATTTTCGTAAACATGACTTGGCATTTCATAACATGAAGACGTAACATTTCATGATGGCTGTAGCACCTCCCATAAGAATAATAATGCACAATATATCGAATGACTCCCCATGTAGTACATATACAACATAAAACATCATAAACAGATGTACATGTGCTAACGGCGACACATTATAACTGAGATCCCGTGTCCCAGACCCGGTGTTACACTCAGCCATAATGTAGACATGGGCTCCGGTCATGATGTCAGGACATCCCTACAACATAACATAACATAATCATGACCATGAACATAACATAACATAACGTGTCTCATTATAATCATTCGTCTTGTGTTTATTATTCATACGCAGATGAACTTTTAAAACATGTAATAAAAAGAACTTCTCAAACTTTGATTTCATGCAACGTGAGACTCGGCCAATGAGGGTGTCTTGGGATACTACAACTTAAAATAAAACATCAGTTACTTATTTTCATTCTACATATCATAAATTAAAGAAAATACCATTTTACCCCTATAAGGGTACAAATCGGCCAAGGCATCCAACATCCCCCTTCTTGGTTATTTCTCATCCAAAAATACTTTCTTAACATGTATTCCACACATGTACTTCATAATTCATGACTTAAGTGCCTAGAACATCTAATTTCTAATTACCTTAACATAGCATCTAGAAATTTCATAACTTACATCATAACTTACATATTATCATAAATGTACATAATAGTATACATAACATGCAGTAAAGTGACACACACACACACACACACACACACACACACACACACACATATATATATATATATATAATATTATATATATATATATATTATGAAATGCCTTGTAGCCATGTTCTTGTTTAGATATAAAATTTTTTGATGGCGTGAAGATGTTTTAAATGAGTCAAATTTACACTTGAGATTTGATGCAAAATAAGAAAAACACACTATGTTAGAAAGGGTTAATGTTGGAACTTTACTGTCCAATATCGATCTCTCAAAGACTGGGACATCGATCGATCGAAGTGGCTTCAGTCTCTAAAGGTGAGACTTCGATCGATCGATGTGGCAGAGTTTCAAAATCAGAAACTCTTTGTCAGACATTGAACCCTCAAATTTGGGGACATCGATCGATCGATGTCGCTTCAGTCTCTCCAAGAGAGACTTCGATCGATCGATGTCAGGCAGATATAAACTTGAAACTTTCTGGAAGACATCGATCTCTCAGCCCAAGGGACATCAACCGATCGATGTCACATCAGTCTCTCCATGAGAGACTTCGATTGATCAATGTCAAGCAGGTTCAAAACTGGAACCTCTCTGGAGGACATCGATCTCTCAAGGAAGATACTTTGATCGATCGATGTTCCCTAGAATTCAAATTTTTATGACCGTTGAAACAAAATCCAAGGGAGATTCATGGTGTTTTCTCTTTTCAATATTGCTCAAATTTCTTGTGGACTTTTCACTAACATTATACATGCTTCCTTCACTACTATATCCATGTCTAAGGTATTCTAGGTTGGCTATTGAGGATCAAATCACTCCATAGAGTGGCTAAAGACTAATTTGACATTGTCTTGACATTTGATGGAGTTGAAGACATGGTGGAGGCTCCAAAAACGTGGTGAACACCTCCTATAAGTAGAAGAAGCTCAGATGAGGCAAATACACACTTTCACCATATCAAGCTTCATTCGTCATTGTTTTATTTTCTCTCATATGTATAAAAGTGCTTAAAGCTTGTTAAGCCTTTCTTTGTTCTTCATTGTTGTATATTGAGAGATAGTGAGTCTAACACAAGAGGAACCATAAATATTTGATCACTTGCTTGTGTTTAGACTAGTGAGAAAGTGTGATCCTCACTACTTCCTTTAACCCACTGTGAGAGTTCTTGAGAGAACTTTGTTGAAGTTGTGAGGTAGCAAGAATTTGTTCTTGCTTAGGCTGAAGTTGTTGTAGTTTCACAGAGGTGTTTTTGTTCAAGAATTTGTTGTTGTGGTTGCTTACACAAAGTTGTTAGTTTAAGGATTGTTGTGGTTGTTCTTATTAGCTTTAATAAGAAGAGTAGATGTTGAAAATCCACTTTAGCAACAAAGTGGTAGTGGAGTAGAATTATTTACGATTCAAACCACTCCAAATGCGGTGTACTCATTCATTGACTCTCATCTTCATTTTGAATTTGTTTTGAGTTGAAGAAAGCCAAAAATCAGAAAAATTCCACAAAATTGTCCAACACCCTATTCATCCCCCCTCTAGAGTGTTTATTACGGACCTAACAGTACTTATATATGCACATATTGCCTACATATATTTTATACCTTTTTATGACATGTTACATCTTAACATATATTATACATGGTGTGTACATAAAATATATTAAAGCCATTTTTAACATTAAAGGCCTTATGGACAAAATACATGTGAGTATACTTATATATACATTTTTATGACATGTTATATAATATACCTAACTTAGTCATTTTCATACCTTAACATATATATTTACATATATGTGTACATAGAATATATTAAAACCATATTTTAGCATTAAAATGGCCTTATGGCCGAAACATACATATATGTATATCTACATACATATATTTTTGTACATTACACATATATGTGTCCATATCTCAAATTGAGTCATTCTTCTTACAAAAAGTCTTTTTGGCCATATTTTATATATAAATATATATGTCAACAAACTATTATTTCCATATATTATACATATATGTACTTACAACATCATGATGAATTAATTAAGTCCTAAAATTATTTATGACCGTATGTATGTATATACACTTACATGTATCGATTTTTATATAATTTTTTTAGTTGAAGGACGGGCGGCACCGCCTGGGTAGTTTATCAATATGAAACCCTCACTTGTGGCGGAGGAATACCGTGGTTACATAAAATATCCTAGCTATGGAGGGAGACTCTCCCAAACAAAACAAAGAAGTAAAGTAAATACATTCATAAATCTTGAAAGACAAGGAAGTAATCTTGCACAATTTAACTATATAATCATAAGCATAACATGTCCTACTCGAAGAGCAGCATTGCGGGTTGCAGTGGATCGGCTATGACCAGTCTTCAATCCCTTAAGTTGAGGTTGTGAGAAGTTATTGCACCTCCAAGAGTGAAATAGAAAAAGATTTACAAGTAATAAATGTGTAAAGAAGCAAATGCTGTGATACGTAGTAAAGGACAAGAGAATACTCAGGTTGCCCGTAACAAAAACTGGTATGGGCAACAACTGTAAGTCATGCCATTTGATCATGGGGTGAAGAGTGCTAGCTGTTGTCTCCAGTAGGCGCATGAATAATCTCAGGAAAAATATGGTGGCTGACATCAGAAAAATGAACAATGACAAAAACTATGATGAGTAAATATGACCGAAAACATACCCGGTCGCCTGCGTCAAAGGGATGCAGGCGAGACAAAGGATGAGTGCTGTGGGCATGATCTTTTAGAATGAATATATGCAGTATTAGTATCTGTCAGAAAGCTGCCTCGTGCCATAGGAGGAAGATCCAATGGCCTCCGAAATGTGTTCATCATCCTCCGCATGAGACCATACTGTGCTAATATGTGGGCTACAGAATCACCCTCATATGGGACATATGATATAGTGGTATGCAAAAGCGTCAAGAAATGCTTCAGTCGAGCAAAATCATTGCCTAATCGACTCGATAATGTGACTGTGCTCGTTATCAGTGTTAACAAATATTGGCAATCTATCTCAATATGCAACTGACAAAAGCCCAAAGTGGTAAAGATCCTGCAAATGTGATACCCTCTCAATCTCAGATACTTCGACGCTAGTCGCAGCCTTAGAGATTGTCTCTGATGGTGCAGTGGTGGGGCTGATTTTTTTGTTAAAAGTTGCAGACGTAGGGATGTCCTCATCCTGCAATGCCTCCTCCATTGTGTCAGCAGCAGCGGCCTCTTCGACCGCCGCCTTATTAGTGTTCGCAGCAACATGTTTCTTGGGTTCGCAGGCAAATTAGAGACGAATATTGCAGTATGTTGAGGATGAGATTCCATATTACTAGCAGCCGAACATGATTGAGAGGAATGACCTAATATGCTACATAATGAACAATAGAATAGGAGATTTTCATATTCAACAGGCTGGAAAAAATTATAGTCATCACATTGAATATGCTGAGGTAATTCCTGTGACACATCTATCTCAATGCATATACAAGCTACTGATGGACACAAGAGTTGCATGGTGGCAGAATCTTGTTTCAACGGATTGCCCAGCATCCTTGCAATCTCAAAAAGCGCCTTCTTTTTATGAAGACATATAGGTAGCCCAGGCAAAGAAATCCACACCGGCACAATTGGAATATCAATCTTGGGATCATAATTATATGACCATTTTGTAACTCGCATGTGATACCACAGAACAGTCCACGTACGACATGAAAAGCACTGATAGTAGTCAGCCTCCGCATCTAATTTCATCAATATATGAGAGGAATCCAATAAAGTTATCGTGACCAAAGCCATGAAGCCTATTCGATCAAAGCACTTCCTGATTGCTTCGAGTTTCAGACGGCCATACCAGAAACTTCTTACAAGACAGTATTTGAAGGAATCAGCCAGGACATTGATCTCCCTACAAGTGAATTTAATCGACAGGACACCTTTGAAATGAGCTATCTCACGAGGAGGGAGCACTGCTGTCAGAGACGTAAGAATCAATGCATAAGAATGCTTCTCTGGGGACATGGCGGTGCTGCAAAAAGCCGGTTACTGTGAAAATATTGATAGCAACAATACCCAGTAAGACAAACGAAGAAAAACGAAGGCAATAAACAGATCAAAATGAGGAAGAATGCCTAAAATCGATTTTTATACAATATATATATATATATATATGTGTGTGTGTGTGTGTGCGTGCGTGTGTGTGTGTGTGTATATATGCATAATATATATACGTGTGTGTGTGTGTGTATATATATATATATATTTTTTGGATTACCATTTTTACAATATCACAAAATGTGTGTGGTGTGTGTGTGTGTATATATATACAAGAGACCATGTCCCTGCATTTTATTATGAAAATAGCCCTCACTTATAGCGGAGGATACCATAATTACAAATAAAGTCATAACATAATCGTATGAAACTACTCAAAGGATGAAATGCATTTGTCCAAGTACAAAAGTGGGGCGAATAGTGTTCAAAAGCGGTATGATATGCTTCATTAAAACCTTGGCAAACAAAACCACCCTTGTGGACAAAATCTTGCCCGAAGGAAAAAGAGTACATATTTTCCGCCTTTGAAACCATGTAAATAAGCCGCATCCCAGTCAAAATGTGTGCCACCAAAAAGCCATAAGAATGATTAAAGTCAGCAGAGCAGTCCATAATCACAGCAGTGTAGCCCATGAGCGTCCATGCAAATGTAAAGATATATCTGTTAGTAAGACAAGAAACTGTGATAACATAAGAACCACATAAAATGAAGTCATATCGAGTCTGCCTGCATCCATGAGGATACAGGCAGAAAATATCAAAAATAGCCAATCCATGTGGAAGACATGAAAAATCAAGGGTGTCGCAGATGTCCGGTTGCCATATCCAATCGCACACAACCCCGAACTAACGGAGGGAGTGTGTGACATGAGTATAAAACCATCCGAGGAACTAACATACACTGCTGCGCTAAATATGAGCTGCCATGCTGGCTTCCCTATAGACATGCTGAAAGACAAGCTGATGCTGTTGCTTCAAAGAAAACAGCAATCGCATATGATAATTCCCCGAAACAAATGATGGTCTTTCAAGTGATGTATGTAACTGAGAACAATCAGACTCTAGAATAATATGACGATGCAATGGCAGAAATAAAGCAAACCAAATACTGCAACCTGTATCTCAGCAATGAGTGGAGTACTTGGTGGCAGACGAAAAGAAATAGCCCCCATACATGCACCAGAATGATCACGTAAAATAGCCACGCCTGCTGCGTTCAATCTACCTACAGCTGCATCAACATTTAGCTTTAAATGACCAGAAGGAGGAGCTAACCATCAGACAATTTGTGTCCGCGGAAGTCGAATAGATGGCAGCAAGTGAAGATGTTGGACCGACGCAAAGCCTGCGGCGAGCTTTGAACCATCTAGCGTTTACCCCACAGAAAAATGTATGAACGACCCCAGCCATGAGGGATGACGTTGAAAAGATGTCTCATCCCCATATACCAATGATGTGTATTGCGCCATATATTATAGACAATAATAGATGGAACTACGATTTTCAGCACCCCTAATAGTGAAGTCAATGTAGACCGATACCACCAGGACAATAGATACTGCCATAGATTCAAAGATGTAGGAGAAACACCATGTAACTCTAATGCACAGAATTCCCAAACATACCGAAATGATCACAGTACAAGAAATATGATCTAGTGTAGCAGACGCCTGCTTGCAGAATGGACATTGTGTAGGCATAATAATGGTAAACATTCGAATGTAGTCTTCAAATGGCAATGCACGATGATAAATTCGCCACAAGAAATTTTTGATGACAGGAGCATTATACTTGCACCAAATAAAACGTGCACAAATAAGATGGGCTGCGATGTACAACAAAGATCAAAAGCAGATCGCAAAATAAACTCACCCGATTCAGTTGCCGCCCAACCTAGATGTGGATCATGCCGATGACTATTATTCTCACAAAATGTATGAAAACAGCAAATGAGCTTCCAAATAGGAGAATCTGGAAGTCGTGACGAAAATCTCCACGTTGTCCATATTTATCATAAAGATAACGACTCCAAAGCGTGTTGTTTTGTTGATAGGACCACCAAATACGACAGAAATAGGCCTCTTGCAATGCCCGCAAATCGCGAATACCTAGACCCCCTTCAGAACAAAGAGTGCAAACGGTTGACCACGGTAACCAATGACGTCTCTGTCCCCAATAGAATGCAGCCATTTTCCTTTCAATTCTTTTAATCACAGATAGTGGCAAGCCACCTACATCGATAATATAAAAGGTAGGGTCGAGATAACAGAGCAGAGTAAAACAAGCCTACCTACGACGAAAGCAAGCGATTATGCCAACCGTGCAGGCTGGAGTCAATGTGTTCGAGGAGCGTTGCACAATATCAAGATCGTGTGATTCCCCTATGCAAGAAAGATCCAAGATAGTGAAATGGTAAACAAGCGGGCCACATATGAATAATTTCCTCAAATCTCTGCTGCTGCTGTACAGATATAGAGGATGAAGAGATGAAACTGGTCTTATTGTAATTAATCTTCTATCAGATGCAGTTTCATAAGCTTTCAAAAAAATCTGAAAGCGACGCAAATTTCGTATTGTGATACGCAAGAAATAGCAGATCATCTACATATGCCAGGTTTGTGACATGAAAAGGAACCCGGCCTATCCGAAACAGCTCTAATGCGCCCGCTACCACTAATGCTTTTTAACCCCGACTGAATCCTTCTGATAACAGAATAAACAACAAAGGAGAGAGAGGAAAATATCGGCCAACAAGGAAGAGAAGAAGAAAAATGGAATACTTGTGTGTTGAAGAGGAAAAAAAGGGTTTGGTTGGAGATTGAAGGATATTAGGTTGTGAAATGAAAGAAAATATGGTTTCCCCCTGGATATGTGTTCAGCTGAGAGTTGAAAGGAAAAAGGTGAGGAGGAGATAAGGAATGAAATGAGTGGAGTGGTTTGAGAAAGGTAGAAGAAATTATGGTTATTTAACTTGTTGTGTAAAAAGTGGAGTGGTAATGTATGAAAAGAGAGAAGGTTTCCCCACTTTTTGTGTATTCCGTCGTGATGAGTGAAAGAAAGAGGGAAGAGAGGTTTCCTTGGAGAAAATGATGTGGAGTTTTGGAGGTATTAGGATGTAGGGTAATTGAGGTAGGAAGAGTGTGTAGGAAGGGAAGAAGACTTTTGGGGTTCCCTTGGGGGTGGCGGCCGGCCTAGGGGAGAAAAAGATGGATTAGGATTTTGTTTTATTTGCCATGTAGGATAAAGTGGGAGAAATGTGATAATTGGGGTAAAAGTGTGTAGGGTTTTGTTGGGTAGTAAAAACAAATAGAAGAAACTTTTCTTCCACTTGCAAAGGGGGGCGACCATGTGGGGTGTTTGGGTGGGTAGAACAAGACAAAATGTCATCATTTGGAATCTACACAATTTTGTCCACTTGGTATTTTGTTGGGGTATTTTTATTATGTCTACCGACTTAGATTGTTATCGACTAAATTTATTTAACTCCTATCGTATGTTCGAACATTCATTAGCTCTTGGTTTCTGATATGCATTTCTTAAACTCTTACTTCAATTGCTTAAGTTTCAATTTTAGATTTTCAAAGTCATCTTGTAAGTCTCCTATTTCATCTTGGAATTGAAATTAAAAGATGTAGAATTTATTGATATTTTCTTGTCAAACATGAAAAGTTGATTTACTATTCGAGTGAATCAATCAATAGTTTTTTCAATTCTTTTGACACTTTTCATGCCGAATATTTCATACTCCTTTATGTATAAGCTTCTTGGCCATCCTTAATTTCTCGGTTCACTTTATCCATTACTTATCGTTCGGTTACTTTCCGAACGTTTCTAACCCCGGTATATAATGCCGATGTCTTAATTATCCTAAATAAAATTTAAATTCCATCAAAATTTTATCAACATCGCATTTGCATTCTATTTTCCATCATCTTATTTCACTTTCCACTGACCCGAAAATGCAGGTTATAACATTGTTTGAGGCCATAAAGAGTCTTTTTTGAGCTTAAAGGCATGATTTAGGTAATCATGATCTTCAAAGTCCTGGTTGAGCTCATATACCTTTTCTTGAATAATACCATTTAAGAATGTCGATTTCACATCCACTTGATAACTTAAAATCTATAAAGTATGCATAGGCTAAAAGCAACCTAATAGCTTCTAACATTGCCACCGGGCAAAAGTCTTATCATAGTCAATTCTTTGTCTTGTCTATATCCTTGTGCTATCAAGCTAGCTTATTCCTAGTTATATTTCCTTGGTCATCCATTTCGTTTCTAAATGCCGATTTAGTTTCAATAGTAGAATGATGATTTAGCTTAAGGACTAACTCTCAAACATCACTGCTTTCAAATTGATTTAACTCTTCTTACATATCTATTACTCAATATTTATCAATTAAAGAATCTTTCATATTTTTAGGTTCAACTTGTGAAATAAATATATTTCATGATATTTCTTCTTATCGACATGTCTTGATCTGTTTCACCTATATTAATTTTTAAAGATGATCTTTTCTATACTTTAATGATATTGGCAAATTTGAAGTATCACCTTTGACTTCTTCTTCTTCTTCTCTTCTTCTTCTTCTTCTTCTTCTCTTCCTTCTTCTTTTATCTTGGAAAAAGGGATACTTTCAAGTAACTCGATCTTTAGACCGACAAAGATATCTCCCTTTGCATTATCAAGGATTTCTATAGGACTTACATCAACCATATCCCTTTTTTCCTCATTATTTAATTTTACTTGTTTGTCAAGTGATTCACTAACTTAACATTATTTACTCTTCAACTTCCATACTTTGTTTTTATTATACACCATAGATGCCTTTTTTGGTTGCATATCTCATAAAGATTTCTTTATCCGCTTTAAAGTCGAGCTTATCCGATTTATCTTTGGTGTTAAAGATGAAACACTAACTACCAAAAACCTTGAAATACCCGATATGGGGTATCTTCCTTTCCAAAGTTCATATGGAGTCTTTTAAGAGATGGTCTTAAGTAAACTATATTTATCACATAAGAAGCAGCATTGACCTTTTCGGCTAAAAAATACATCGGTAACTCAAACTCATTTAGTATAACTCTATTCATTTCTTGACAAGTTTTATTTCTCCTTTCCGCAACACAATTTTATTGTGGAGTTCTAGGAGCCGAGAAGTTGTGTCTAACCCTTTGGATACACAAAATTCATAGAACTTCTATTAAACTCTACACCTCTATCACTCCTAATTTTCTTGATGATATCTTCTTTTAATTTTTTTAATCTCTTGCGAAACTCAATGAACTCTTGCTATGCGTCATTTTTAGCTAAGAACATAACCCAAGTACACCTAAAAAGTCATCTACGACCATAAAGGTGTAATGTTTTCTACTTAAGCTTGCCTTACCAATATCTCCATGCAAATTCATATGAAGTGATTTTAGAGGTTTGGTACTGGAGATTTCACTTTTGGGCTTAAAACTTGACCTAACAAGTTTTACCTTTTGACAAATGTCACATAAGCATGGTTTTTAAAATTCCACTTCAGAAGGCCTTGGACTTTTTTATTTTTGCAAATCTCCTTGAAAGTTTTGAAACTAATATGTTCAAGTCGTCTATGCTATAGTTGAGTTAAATTATTTTTAGCAATTAGGTATGAAACCTTTTGAGAAATTAAATCATGTGAGCTGGAGCTTGTAAACATTGTTTTTCCTTAAAGCCTAAAAAAAATTCACCATCCTTTTTGCAATACATTTTTTTTTTCAAATTCAACATGAAAATTAGCACCACATAGTTGGCTAACACTCATCAAATTGTACTTGAGCCATTCTACATATTATATTACTAATAGTAAAAGAAGAGTTACGAATTTCTCTATGCCTAAGGATTTTGGCTCTTCAATTTCCAAAATGTACCATTCCACCATCTTGGGTTTTGAGCTTGGTGAACAAAGTTTCGTCTACATCATGTGTGTGGAACATCTGCTACCTATAAGCCATTTGATTATCTCTTCTTTGACCATTCCATCTAGCTTGAGTACATATAACACCAAAAGGGTTTATGCATCGGTACCTTGATTATTGGGTCCTTTGGGGTTACTTCTTTTTCCCTTAGGCATCCAATCATACACACCACCATATCTACCTCTACAGGCACCTATAATATGATCTTTCTTGTTACAATAGTAACAACTGGCTACATGCTTTGGTTGTATGTTCTTAAGCTTATGAGTTAATGAAGCATTTTGAACTCTTTCCGTTCTTGAGTCCTTTACCATATTTTTCTTTAATGGTAAAGAACTAAGTTTAACATTTGAAACGTTCTTTATAGTTTCTACGTTAGAATGAGAAGACTAGAACCTAAGCCTGCTTTATCATTTCTGACTCTTTGGTTTCCAAGAAACTTGTCAAGATTATATTACCATTAGTTATTCTTTCTAATTCTAATGTTAGCTTATCTGAGTACCATCTTGGTCTCTATATTTTCTAGTGATACGGTCTTATGCGTAGTAAGTATGATATTGATAAATGAAATATTTTTGAAGAAGTTATTCCTCTTGTTCAACTTTATCCGCCCACGTTTTCCGTGGGATATTATTGTCATTATTTGCTGGTAGCTTTCCTTTGTCCTTTGACTTCCTCGTCATTATGTCTGTTTTGGAGGAATTGGTCAGAAAGTAGGGAACAAAATTTGTATCTCCTTTTATATATTCAATATCAAAATCATAAATACTTAATAAAGCTTGCCATCTATCAAATATTTGTTGTGAGGCTAAATTTTTAACATCTTTTTGTAAAATTTCTTTCGTAGATTTGCAATCAATACGTAAAAGAAATTTTTTATTCAACAAATCACTTTGAAATTTATTAATACATAATACAATACTCAAAATTTCTTTTTAATAGTAGAATATGATTTTTGGGTATCATTCCAATGACCAGAAGTATATTGAACAATGGACTCTTTTCCATTTGGCAATTGTTTTAATATTCCACCATATCCAATATCTGATGCATCTGTTTCATACTATTTTAAATAGATCTGGATCTGCTATGTATAAGCAGGGTATATCAGATACTAGAATTTTTATTTTCCTAACTACTGAAGTATGTTCTTCAGTCCATATTGGTGGATTTTTCTTTAATCTATTATGTAATGGTTTGGCAATTATTATTATATTTGGAATAAAAGCAACACATAATTTAAAGATCCAAGAAATCTTTGTAATTGATTTTTATCCAATATTTTATCTGGAAATTTTGAAGCAATTCTAAAGATCTTTCTATTGGTAAATTGTTCCTTGGGTTAAATGATGACCTAAGAATCTTATTTTTAGTCTGAAATAAAGACATTTTAGGTTTGGATAATATCTAGCCAATTTTCTTTGCTATATAAAAGAAGGTTTTTTAAGTGTTTAAAATGTTCTTCTATTGATTTGGAAAATATTAATACATCATCTATATAGACAATGCAAAAAATTAGAATAATCCATCAATATATTATTCATAATTCTCTGATATTCAGAAGGTGCATTTTTTAATCCAAATGTGTTGTAATCCAATAAGGGAATTTTTTTTGTACCTATGATCTATTAAGAGAATATGTGACAAGGTAAGATTGCAATTATAATTTATTGAGCCGATGACTATTATTATTATAGATTACGTTACGAGAAGTAATATACGTATATGTTATTCGAGCAAGAATATTGGACCGTGAGGAGAGGACCAATTCACCCCCAAGAGCTTGGAAGGTTTCGGCCCCAAGGTTAGGGAAGGCCCCAATTGAATTTCTTAAGACTTCATGAATCATCAACAATCTTTTCCATGCTTCAACGGCAGTTTCAAGACCTTGAAGTCTTACGATCTTCTAGTGGTTAGAACATTTGAAAGAATATCAAATTCTTTTCCATTGGTAGAAAACTTTAGCTTTCTTTCATTGGTGTAGTCGTCCTCATCTTTGGATATTGTTTCACCTTTGACTTTGTAACATAGGAATTTCGATTCCTTGACAATCGCTCTCGATATATCAAAGCCATAACCTTTTGAATGATTCATGATTCTAAAATTTCACAAAGAGTAGTTTTGATTATCAAACATGAAAAGTTTGGTGTTAGGAACTTTGGTGTTTGGTGATGAGAATATAGTGGATGGTTTGTGAGTTGAGCTTTAATAGGTAGATGTTGTCATTGCCATGATATTTAACCTTGATACTTGCAAAAAAGTTAGCCAAACAACCAAGGTTAGGATCTGATACAAATTGCTCAAGCCAACTCAAATGTTTTTCAAAGTAAGAAAGAGTAATATAAAAAACATTGAAGGGAGACACACAATATCGAGTGGCTTGAATCTATTCGATTCTACTCCGCTACCACCTTGTGTCCAAGTTGAATTTTAACATCAAATTTTCTCATTGCCTTCAATAAGAAACAAGAACAACAACAACAATATTTACACTAACAACTAGTACAAGCAACAACTACAATAGTAGCAACATCTTTGTTATACAAATACTTTGTGTAACATTAACAACAATAGCTACAATCAAGAAACACTTTTTGCTTCTCCTCAACTTCAACAAAGTTCTACCGAATAACTTTCACCAAATGAGTTTTGAGAGAGAGGTGAAATTACACTTTCGAATGAGCATAAAACATAAGCAAGAGACCAAATATGTATAGTTTCTTTTTTGTTAGTTTTCTACTCTCTCTATATGCAAATGAAAACAAGCAACAAGCGCTTGAAATTGGCATTTTTGCAGCTTTGAGAGCTTTTTACAATAATGAAAGTGAATCTTTGAAGATGATGAAAGTGTGCAGATGTCTCATCTGAGCTTCTTCAATATATAGGAGAGTGTATCACATCTTGTAGACTCCATAGAATTCTTCCATTCCATTGATTGCATAGAAGAAGTCCAGATAGTCCCTCAACCATCCTATAATTGATTTTAACGCTCCATAGAGATCTTAGAGAATCTTATATATGTTTACAATAGTCAAGGAAGCATTATAGATGTTGGAGAAAAGCCTGCAATCAATTTTAGAAAGATTGAAGAGAGAACACACTTTAAATCTTCATTGGATTTATTTGCAACGGCTATAAATTTTGAATCTGCATAACATCGATTGATCAATGTTTTCGAGTTAGATACTTATGTACATCGGTCGATCTATGTGGGTGATCAATGTCTTACATTGTGTATTTAGTTTTGCATAATTTTTACATAGATTGATATATGTCTTAAGTTTAGATACCCAAGTATACATAGATTGATTTATGTGAGAGATCGATGTCTTATAGAGTGCTTTCTATTTTGTTTTATTTCCAAAGTATAAAATATCTTTTTAGCATTTTCTAAACATCTTTTAACTTCATTAAAACAATTCATATTCTAACATTTTACACCTAGTGACTTAGCTAAAATAGTTTAATTGAAATTCTAATTTAATCTAAACATAGGAGCTCTATGGGACCGATGTTAAACAAGAAGAGGTCGAGGGATCATTATCTCAAACCACATAAGATGTAAATGTAATTTTCTTCAGTTATACTAATTTCCCCTAGGTGTAAAACTCATCAATTCAAGGTTAGGTTTTCGCATATGTCCTCGTCAAGATAAAAGGATAAATATATTTTTTTTAAATTTTGATTCTAAAGATACAAAGAACTGATCAATCTGCTTATAAAACAAAAGCACATAGAAAGAAAAAAGACAAATTAAGGAAAAGTGAAGGGAATCATTATGGAACATCGCCAACGTAATGGAGCTGTTGTCCATTGTAGACATAACCTGCCGGGCATTCTATGGCATAAATATATTTTTTAAAATTTTGAAGAAGCATATCAAATTTTGATACAACGGCGAAAGAAAGCCTATAAATACTAACTTTTTGGTAATGGAAATGCATCGTGTCTGCACACTAAAATCATTTACACATCAAATAATTCATCTCTTGGAAGCTCCATATCTCACACTATGGTCCAGTTTAAGCTGATTCTTTTTTCCACGTTGGTAGTTGTTACGATCTGGTCGATTTCTCATACGTCGGCTCGAAACATCGATGAGGCGTTAATGCCTGAAAGACATGAGCAGTGGATGGCTCAGTATGGAATTGTCTACAAAAGTGATGCAGAGAAGGCGAGGCGATTCAAGATATTCAAAGAGAATGTTGAATTCATTGAGTCCTTCAACAAAGCTGGGACTCGCTCATATAAGTTAGGGGTCAATAAATTTGCTGATTTGACGAATGAGGAGTTTCGTAAGGCTCGTAATGGCTATAAACCGTCAAGATTTTGTAGGACATTGTCGTCATTTAAGTATGAAAATGCATCCGCTATTCCAGCTACTATGGACTGGAGAAAGAAGGGCGCCGTTACTCCAATCAAGGACCAAGGTCAATGTGGTAAGTCGAATGAGACCTATTTTTTATGATAATCAATTAATAACGAGTAGACATCTTCGTAGCTATGTATTAGCTAATAAGCACATAAACAAGGAGAAAACACACGTTGCCTGAGGTGAGTATACAGAACAGAGAAGTTTTCCCATTATTTTATCTCAAAACAATCTAATAATTACTGATTGACTATGTTAAATTGGTCGTCCTAGGAAGACGTCTTTGCTTACTCTTTTTAAACATTATCTTAATACCATTGGATCTCAATAATTTCATCTTATATTTTGTTTTTGGATATGTAGGATGTTGTTGGGCTTTTTCAGCTGTAGCAGCAACAGAAGGAATCAACCAACTCACAACTGGTAAATTAATTTCGTTGTCGGAACAAGAGCTCGTTGACTGCGACACTAGCGAGGATCAAGGATGTAACGGAGGTCTTATGGATGATGCCTTCAAGTTCATCATCAAGAACGACGGACATGTTAGCTACTGTAATCTACTGCAGTGCACTGTGTGCGATTGTGTAAACTGACGAAATGTAAGCAAAACCGAGGCGAGTCTAACGACTCTGTCCTTAAGACGATTTGCTCCGGTACAAAGTGCCCAACCAGAATACACAGCAAACGTCTCCCAGGATACAACGGCTACAGTTCATACGAAGTGGCACACCAACGTAAAGAACTCGGCGAACCTGTGGAATGCTCTGATTTCTCGAAAAGGAAACGCAACAGTACAGTATGCAGAAACGAAAACGTCAGGAGGAAAAACGAAGACAATGGAAACGCAGAGTGAACGTATGTTGTGTCGTAGAAAGCCTGGAGAAGGAGGCAATTTATAGGCGGGAAGAAAACGGCGGTTGATCTCCAGATTAAACTGCAGCCGTCGGATCAAACGGTTTTCATCCACAACCGTTAGATCGACGGTTTTAAACGTAGACCGTCGGATCTGACGGTTTTCGATCTCGACCGTTAGATGATAAACCGTAGCGGTTTTCATCTACAGCCGTTAGATCATAAACCGTTGAATCTCGGCTGTTAGATCATAAACCGCAGCGGTTTTATCCAAAACCGTTGATAAATCGTAGATGATCTACAGCCGTTAGATCTATGGTGAAAACCGCCAGCAAGTATGATCTCATCCGTTAGATCATGATCCGCGTAGACTACGATCTACACCGTTAGATCTTGCTACGGTTATGAGGAAAAATTTTTCAACCGTTGGATCACTTAATTTATTTTTCTGAAAAAATGTAAAAGAAAATTTCTCCAAAAAGATAAGAGCCACGAGCCGAGCCGGCCGGACGGGCGGGCGGCGGCGCGCGCGCGCGCGTGTGTGGTGAACCTTGCCTGAGCTGCGTCCTGACTCCGTCAGAAAACTTCTCATGCCCAAGGGCACATTTTAGAAAGCTCCAACTTGTAACTTATATGGTGGCTCTTTCATCCCAAGTGACCAATGTGGTATTCCACTTAAAGGGTGATGTGTTCACTCCTCATGAGGCCACATCACCACTTTTCCATTTTCCTTTTAATTTTACTCCAACTTTGAGCATTAATTTCTCATTCACCCGGTATCGGAATCGAGTGATTCAAAAGGCTAAAGTCATCTACTTGTCACGTAGATAATTTAGAAATTATTAGTTTTTGTTTTTGATTAACGAACACTAATCATAATTAAGCTCAAAATATGGTGGTTGTCAACTTTTGACAAACCCATTTGCCTAACTTTCCAATTTACCTCAATTTCTCCAACAATCCCCCACATGAATGAAAATTAATGCAGATGCAGATGCAGACTCTATCGAGAAATCAGACAAGGATGTGTTGCATCAGAAGAGGTAGCTTCTGGCTTTGAATCTTTCTTAGTGATATACCATCGGATCCACTCAGCTGGTTAGTGACCTGATGTCTTGAACTATCAGCCTTTATTGTGAACCTAGACAATGATACTCACACAACATTTCCTTTGACACCCCTTATTGGTTCTCATGGTTGTGTTCATTTTGGCCATGAACAACCTGGTTTCAGAAAGTGTATTAGAGAATTCTTGCCTCTCAGAATTCTCATAGAAGCGGCCCCACTTCACACTTACATAGGTGATTCCTATCAAGAGTATTCTGCCATACACCACTTGATTTATCAAGATATAGGACATCATTAAAAGCATCAGCTTACCCTCATTTCTCTGCAGACAACACTTTTATTTAACGGAATGAGTAAGTGCTAACTGAATCCTTATAACTTAGTTTTCCCATTGAACCTAGATTCTGGGATCTCCAGTCAACAAGGTTGGGTTACCGTTACAAAGATTCATGCTTTGTAGGCTTAAGTCCCATTCCGTTTGTCAATTTTGACATTTGATCTCTAGGCAAAGCTTTTGTAAGCGAATCCGCAAGATTCTCCTTTGATTTTATGTAATCAATGGAGATCACGCCATTAGAGATCAGTTGCTTAATGGTATTATGTCTCCGACGTATGTGTCGTGACTTACCATTGTAGATGCTGCTTTGAGCTCGTCCTATAGCTGACTGACTATCACAGTGTATGCTAATAGGAGCAATTGGCTTAGGCCAACATGGAATGTCCTCTAGGAAATTTCGAAGCCATTCAGCTTCTTCCCCAGCTTTATCAAGTGCTATAAACTCAGCTTCCATAGTTGACCGAGCTATGCACGTTTGCTTTGTAGACTTCCATGACACAGCACCACCACCTACAGTGAATAAGTATCCACTGGTGGATTTAGAATCTTTACAATCTGATATCCAGTTTGCATCACAGTATCCTTCCAATACTGCTGGATATCTTGTATAGTGTAATCCAAGGTTCATTGTGTACTTGAGGTACCTCATTACTCTATTTAGAGATTTCCAATGATCTTCACTTGGATTACTGGTAAACCTGCTCAATTTGTTTACTGAACAAGCCAAATCAGGTCTTGTACAGTTTGTCATGTACATCAGACTCCCAATGACTTGTGAATACTTTAATTGAGCTACAGGTTCACCTCGGTTCTTCCTCAAGTGTATACTTAAGTCCAGTGGAGTCTTTACAGGTTTTACATCAAGCATATTGAATCGTTTAAGAACAGACTCAATGTAGTGACTTTGAGACATGACCAATCCTTCAGCTACCCTAGAAATTTTAATTCCTAGAATAACATTGGCAACCCCCATGTCTTTCATGTCAAAATTTCTCGTTAACATCTTCTTGGTATTCAAGATGATGTCGTGTGTATTACCCATGATTAGCATATCATCTACATAGAGACATACTATTACATAGGCGTTTGGTGTATTTTTGATGTAAACACACTTGTCACATTCATTGATCCTGAAACCGTTTGACATCATGACTTGATCAAACTTCAAAAGCCATTGTTTTGGTGCTTGTTTAAGTCCGTACAAAGACTTAACAAGTCTACAAACTTTCTTCTCTTGTCCTGGCACAACAAACCCTTCTGGTTGTTCCATGTATATCTCCTCCTCCAAATCACAGTTCAGAAAAGCCGTCTTAACATCCATCTGATGGATTTCTAAGTTATAGACTGCTGCAATCGCGACTAGCACTCTGATTGATGTAATCCTTGTCACTGGTGAATAAGTGTCAAAGAAATCAAACCCCTCTTTTTGTCGATAACCTTTGGCTACCAACCGCGCTTTGTATTTGTCGATAGATCCATCTTCTTTAAACTTCTTCTTGAAAATCCACTTGCATCCGAGCGGTTTACTTCCTGGTGGAAGATTGACCAGCTCCCAAGTGTGATTTTGAAGAATAGATTCTATCTCACTGTTTATTGCCTCTTTCCAGAACGAAGCTTCTGGTGTTGACATCGCCTCTGAAAAGGTCCTTGGCTCATTCTCTACCATGTAGGTTAGAAAATCTGGTCCAAATGACGTCGGTATTTTGGCTCGTTTGCTTTGACGGGGTTCGTCAATTTCTTGAGTCGTTGTATCCCGAGCTCGCTTACTCGTACTGACTTCTTTATCATTTCTATCTTTCTTTGGAAAGACGTCTTCAAAAAACACTACATTTCTTGACTCCATGACAACATTTTCATGTATGTCAGGGATGTCAGACTTGTGCACCAAGAATCGATATGCACTACTGTTTGTTGCATATCCTATAAATATACAATCAATCGTTTTGGGCCCTATTCTGACTTGTCTTGGTTTAGGTACTGCTACCTTAGCCAGACACCCCCACACTTTTAAGTATTTGAAACTCGGTTTATAACCTTTCCAAAGTTCATAAGGGGTCTTATCCATCTTTTTAGATGGAATTCTATTTAGAATGACATTGGCAGAGAGGATTGCTTCCCCCCACAAGTTCTGAGGTAAACCCGAACTTATCAACATAGCATTCATCATCTCTTTAAGAGTTCGATTCTTGCGTTCAGCAATACCATTGGATTGAGGTGAGTATGGCGCAGTCGTTTGATGAATAATGCCATGTTCTGAATAGAATTCATTAAACGGTGCATCATATTCACCACCTCTATCACTACGAATTATCTTAATTCGTTTGCTAAGTTGATTTTCAACTACATTCTTATAATCCTTAAACGCATTAACGGCCTCATCTTTGCTACTTAGCAAATAAACATAACAGTATCTAGTGCAATCGTCAATAAAAGTTACAAAGTACTTTTTACCACCTCTTGTTTGCACAAACTTTAAATCACACACATCTGTATGAATTAAATCTAACGTTTCAGTGTTTCTTTCAATCGAAGGAAAAGGAGCCTTAGTCATTTTCGCTTCAACGCAAACTTGACATTTTTTCTTAGTCATATTCAGTTTAGGCAACAAATCAAGATTTATCATTCTTTGAATTGATTTGTAATTAACGTGTCCCAAACGTAAATGCCATAAACAAGAAGACTCAAGCATATAAGCAGAAGTAGATGCATTTTCATTAGCCACTACAGGCACAACTTTTTCTTTCTTAGGTACAATGGTCATAACGTTTAACTTAAACATTCTGTCTACCAAGTACCCCTTTCCCAAGTACAACCCATTCTTAGTAATGATAACTTTGTTAGACTCTAACACAAGTCTAAACCCATGCATCACCATCAAAGCGCCAGAAATCAAATTCTTCCTAATATCAGGAACATGCAGAACATTCTGCAGAGTCAGAAACTTTCCAGAAGTCAACTTCAAAACAACATTTCCTTCACCTTCAATCTTTGATGAAGCATCATTTCCCATGTAAAGCTGTGCACCATCAACGGGCTTGTATTCTGTGAACATTGCCTTGTTTGCACAAACATGTCTCGTAGCTCCAGTGTCAAGCCACCATGCGTGCGGATTTCCCACAATGTTGCATTCACTCACAACAGCACAAAGATCCAGATCTTCCATTGCGCCAACCAGGTTCGCCTTCGCTTTCTCTTGCCTTTTCTTTGGCTTGCGACAGTCACTGCTCCGGTGCCCCTGAATGCCACAATTGTAGCACTTACCTGTGAACTTTTTGGCGATCTCTTTGCCTTTGTTGTTCACACCCAACTTGCCTTTCTTTTTCTTCGTCGCCTCTGCGACATGAGCCTTTGCCTGACCAGAAAATTGAGCAAACTTCTTCTCAGATCTGCGATTGTCTTCTTCGATACGCAATCGAACAATCAGATCTTCCAAGGACATCTTCTTTCGCTTATGTTTGAGATAGCTCCTGAATTCCCTCCACGAAAGAGGTAGCTTCTCAATAACAGCAGAAACAAGGAAAGATTCACTCAGGGACATACCCTCTTCTTCCATTTCAGCCACTAACATCTGAAGTTCCTCAATCTGAGAAACAACAGTTTTAGAATCAGTCATCTTAAAAACAAGAAATTTACCAATGATAAATTTCTTCGCACCAGCATCCTCTGTCCTGTATTTTTTGTCTAAAGCCTGCCATAAAGATTTTGCAGTCTTAAAGGTACTATACAGTCCATACAGAGTATTATCAAGACAACTTAAAATATGACTCAAACAGACATAATCACTATATTTCCATGCTTCAGCCATCAAGCTATTCTGCATATTCACGTTTTGATCCTCGACTGGTATCACCACTGGAGGATCCTCGGTCAGCATTTTGGCCAGCCCCAGAGTTGTCAAAAAGAACAGCATCTTCTGCTGCCAACGTTTAAAGTAACTGCCTCCAAACTTCTCCGGTTTCTCAACTTGTCCAACAACCGGAACAGGAGCAGGAATGGCAGCGGGTGCAACTGGAACAGCAGTGTTCACTTCCTCGGACGGACCAAGGTGCACGCCATTGAAAGAGTTCGAACTTTCGTTCTCCATTTCAGATTCTGTGGAAATACAGACAGAACCAGAAACCGATTAGTTTCGTACAAACAGATGCAATAAACGCAACCAGAAAACCGAAACAGATTACAGTATATACAAATCGTCTTAAGAATGTTAGCTACTGTAATCTACTGCAGTGCACTGTGTGCGATTGTGTAAACTGACGAAATGTAAGCAAAACCGAGGCGAGTCTAACGACTCTGTCCTTAAGACGATTTGCTCCGGTACAAAGTGCCCAACCAGAATACACAGCAAACGTCTCCCAGGATACAACGGCTACAGTTCATACGAAGTGGCACACCAACGTAAAGAACTCGGCGAACCTGTGGAATGCTCTGATTTCTCGAAAAGGAAACGCAACAGTACAGTATGCAGAAACGAAAACGTCAGGAGGAAAAACGAAGACAATGGAAACGCAGAGTGAACGTATGTTGTGTCGTAGAAAGCCTGGAGAAGGAGACAATTTATAGGCGGGAAGAAAACGGCGGTTGATCTCCAGATTAAACCGCAGCCGTCGGATCAAACGGTTTTCATCCACAACCGTTAGATCGACGGTTTTAAACGTAGACCGTCGGATCTGACGGTTTTCAATCTCGACCGTTAGATGATAAACCGTAGCGGTTTTCATCTACAGCCGTTAGATCATAAACCGTTGAATCTCGGCTGTTAGATCATAAACCGCAGCGGTTTTATCCAAAACCGTTGATAAACCGTAGATGATCTACAGCCGTTAGATCTATGGTGAAACCGCCAGCAAGTATGATCTCATCCGTTAGATCATGATCCGCGTAGACTACGATCTACACCGTTAGATCTTGCTACGGTTATGAGGAAAAATTTTTCAACCGTTGGATCACTTAATTTATTTTTCTGGAAAAATGTAAAAGAAAATTTCTCCAAAAAGATAAGAACCGAGCCACGAGCCGAGCCGAGCCGGACAAACGGGCGGCGGCGCGCGCGCGCGCGTGTGTGGTGAACCTTGCCTGAGCTGCGTCCTGACTCCGTCAGAAAACTTCTCATGCCCAAGGGCACATTTTAGAAAGCTCCAACTTGTAACTTATATGGTGGCTCTTTCATCCCAAGTGACCAATGTGGTATTCCACTTAAAGGGTGATGTGTTCACTCCTCATGAGGCCACATCACCACTTTTCCATTTTCCTTTCAATTTTACTCCAACTTTGAGCATTAATTTCTCATTCACCCGGTATCGGAATCGAGTGATTCAAAATCCTAAAGTCATCTACTTGTCACGTAGATAATTTAGAAATTATTAGTTTTTGTTTTTGATTAACGAACACTAATCATAATTAAGCTCAAAGTATGGTGGTTGTCAACTTTTGACAAACCCATTTGCCTAACTTTCCAATTTACCTCAATTTCTCCAACAGGACTCACTACTGAAAGTAACTATCCTTATCAAGCAGTTGATGGCACATGTAATTCTAACAAGGAAGACAGTCACGCTTCCAAGATTACAGGTTATGAAGATGTCCCTGTCAATAGCGAGTCGTCTTTGTTGAAGGCCGTGGCCAATCAACCAATTTCTGTTGCCATTGATGCGAGTGGTTCTGCATTTCAATTCTACTCGAGTGGTGTTTTTACTGGAGACTGTGGCACTGATTTAGACCATGGTGTCACGGCAGTTGGTTATGGGACTAGTGGCGGTACCAAGTATTGGTTGGTGAAGAATTCTTGGGGAAATAGTTGGGGTGAGAATGGATACATACGCATGGAAAGAGATATTGATGCTCAAGAAGGGCTCTGTGGCATTGCTATGCAGGCCTCCTATCCTACTGCTTAGATTGATGCGAAATCTATAGCATGAAAGGTTCCATGTAAAGATAATTATATGTATGCTCGTATGATGTATATGTGCAATTCATGTGAAAATTACATATTGCAATGTCGTGTAGTATTCACTTGTTTGTGTATATTCTCTTAATGATATCAATCCATATTGTTCCTGTTGTGTTTTTTCTTATTAAAGTTATGATTCTACTGCTATTGAAACTCATGCATGAAAGTAGTATGTCCATGTGTTGGATTGCGAAAAGAGTACAGCTAAATTTGCAGGACTAAGATTCAGGTCTGAATTATTTGTCCAAAATCTTGTTGATGATCAAGAGATTCAAGATGGCAAACTTGAATTTGTTTAATCTTTTCTTACACCTCACACCGCCAAAGGATATATACTACGAAATCTAGATACTAGTGATATCCTAATCTTCAAAGATGTAAAATTAAAATTCCATGAAACAATATTCCCTTCGCCATCCTTCGTTCGCTCTTATTCTACATAAGATCCATATTCCTCCTTATTTCCTTCCATACCATATGAAGCTTTTCCTTCTGGACAGACAAGTTCAGCTAATCATGAGCCTACTTTGCCTCTTTCCCCTCTTTAGTTCTTTGATTCTACTCCTCCAAACACATCTTCTTAATCTTCTTGCTCATAATCTCGCTCTATTAGATTCTCAATCACCTATATCTTCTACCCCTACTTTATCTCCCACTACATCAACTTTTAACCAATCTGTTCCAACAACTAGAAACAGAAATTCACCAATGCACTTGAAAGATTACTGTTGCAATGAGTTGCAACTCTCCACTAACCATGCCCTTTTCTTCTTAGCCAACACCATATCCCCTTGAGTCATACTTGTCCTTTGATGCCTTGGCTCCTATGTACAAAACCTATGCTCATAATATCAGTCTGGAACATAAGCCTAAAACTCAGTAGGACGTAGCCAATTCAGGAGCCTAGCAGCAGGCTATGCAAGTGTAGTTGGCCGCATTGGAGACGAATCATACATGGTTCCTTGTCCATTTGTCTGCAGGAAAGAGCCCAATTGGTTGCAGATAGATTTATAAGGTCAAACATAATGCTGATGACTATGTTCCAACAGCCATTTTCCTGATGCTGTATGTAGATTGCATAAGTAAATTTATGGTCTTAAGCAAGCAATTCAACAATAAAATGAAAGGCTACTCAGTTTCTCATGCCTAAGGGTTATGCACAGTCTAAGAATGATTACGCCATGTTTACAAGATAGACTATCAGTTCCTTCCTAGTCTTATTGGTTTATGTTGATGGCATTATTTCTTGTAGTGATTTTTCGTAGGACAAACACAATATATAAATAGCCCTTCATACAGAATTCAGCATAAAAGATTTAGTTGAGCTGAGATATTTTCTTGGATTGGAGGTGGCCAGGTCATAGGGGGATTATGACGTGTCAAAGAAAGTACACTATAAAGTTGTTGGAACATGCATGGTTCTTAGGCCGGAAACCTGTAAGAACTCTATGGACTGGAATTTGAAGTTGAGAAACAATGACTCTGATTTGGTTCAAGATGTCTCAAGGTAGAAAAGGCTAGTAGGTAAGCTTCTATACTTGAAAATAACAAGGCCAGACATAGCCTATACACTGCAGCAACTTAGTCAGTTCCTTGTGTCCCTACTGAGTTACATCACAAGACAACACACAGGCTGTAGAGGTATATGAAATGGGCTCCTAGGCAAGTCATACTATTCCCAAGAAAAGGGACTCTTAGGTTCAAGGTATTTCCATATTCACATTGGACATGATGTTTTGAGACAAGGAGGTCAATTACTAAATTATGTAGGTTCCTAGGAGATGTATTGATTTGCTGGAAAGCTAAGAAGCAAACTACAGTGCCAAGGTCTTCTTCAGAAGCTGAGTACAAGAAATCCACCAGTGAGACTTGTCAATTCATAGGAACCAATCTGATTTTGTTATTCTCTAATAGACAAGCTAGTGTAGCTCTTTCTACCACCGAGACCGAGTATATAGCCTTAAGTTTATGCACTACCCAAATACTTTGGCTTAAACAACAACTTAGTGATTTTGGCATTATAATGAATATGATTCCAATTTTTTATGATAGCACAAGTGTGATCAATCTTTCCAGAATCCGGTACTTCATTCTAAGGTCAAACACATAGAAGTTAAATATCATTTCCTCCATGACCATGTTCAAAATTAGGATATAGTCATAAACCATGTAAGAATTGATCATTAGGTTGCTGATATTTTCACTAAACCCCTTAGCCAAGCCACTTTTGAAACTTTACAAGCCAAGTTAGGTATGATGACTTATGATACAATTGCGGTAATTCTATATTTTGCATAATTTGCAAAAGAAAAGGGGAGATAGAAAGAAGAACATGATTTTAGTTTTTAAGTCATGATTCTAAGGTTGAATGATAATTTAAGTTCAATTTCAATTGGTTAAATTGGTATACGTTTCGATTGGTGTTCAATTAGCTTGGAGCATAGGCTAAGGAGGAGAGTATAAGTTGAGGGGGAGCGCATATGTTAATCTAAAAGAATTTGAAAACAATTGGTATAGAATTGGTGAGTTTTGTCAAAACAATTCCATTGGTATAAAATTGGTAAATATGTGATAAACAATTGGTAAAAATTTGTGACATTAAAAACATGTAGAGTTATTTCAAAAATCATCCAAAAGGGGGAGAATGTTGAGAAATATGTTTGCATAATTTTCAATGTCATGATTTTACAGTTTTGAATGCATAAAAATGTCACACATGATGTTAAAAATGATAAAGAGTTGAAATATATCAAATAACTAAAAAAATAACATCGATCTCTCAGGTAAGACAAATCGATCAATCGATGTATACATCGATCGATCAAAGTAAGGTAGGGAAAATCCCAAACCTTACTGTGAGACATCGATCTCTAAAACTGAGACACATCGATCGATCGATGTACACATCAAACTCTCACATCGATTGATCAATGTAGGTCAGAGACAAACTCTGAACCTCACTTTGAGACATTGATCTCTCAAGCAGAGACACTTCGATCGATCGATGTCTGGGTTTTTAGAAATTTTTTTCTAAAATGTGATAAAATAGTTGTTTTCATTTGCACATGCTTCATATATGTTTATCATGCTTTCATTATGTGTTTTTGATGAATAAAACAATGTCTTGTGACTAATGTGCCATGGATGTTTCTACAACTTAGCAAAAAGAGTAAAAGCGGTATTTTGAGTTCTTGTATGTACTCAACACGGTTAAAATGATTCAAGGACTTCTGTATCTCCTATTTATTATCACAAAGGTGTTATCATATCTATTTCTTAACATCAGAGTCATTTTCGGAGTTTTCTCTCACAAGGGGCATTTTTATCATTTTACACTCCGAGGGCAGTTTCGTCATTTTACTCAAGAAAATCCCCTAAGTATCTTATTATCTTCATTCCGGAGTTCATTTTTAGTATTCTTGAAGATTATTTGCTTGTTTTCTATTATATTATCTTATTTGGTGATATTATCGATGGTAGTGGGGTTATGTGACGGTATTCAATATCACATTCTTTTTTTTCTTGAAGACCTTCTTTGTTATTGGAGGTTCCTAATCATTATTTTGCATGAGTTTGAAGGGGTTCTTGATACAAAATTCACCAGAACATAGAAGGAGAAAATATGAGAATTTTGATGTTATATGTTGACATAATTTTGTCAACTCTTATGTATTATTTTTTCTTTAAAAATTCTGAGTTTGTACACATATTATGGCGTCCAAAATGTGATTATACAGGTGGAAATGATGGCGTATTCATTTCATGACATTATGATAAGTGGACCAATCAAATACAAGCTAGTTGGCAAAATTGCCAACTTGGAAAATCCAATTCAAACCCAATGGCTATATGGCTGAAAATGGGGCTGAATTGTTCAAAATTTTCAGCCATTCACATGCCCTATTCTTGTGCCATGAAGCTGAGGGAATATTCCATCTTATCCTTGGGTATTATCTTCACAATTTTCATGTTATTTTTGGAAGACAAAAACTGGCCAAAGTGAAATTCCAAGGTGGACCAATTATTCTTTTTCATGTTGCCAAGAGTACAAGGTGATTATGTTGCCAACCAATGACGTGAAGACAACTAGGGTTGATGATGAAGATGTTGACACATAGAAGTTCTTATCTTCAAGGCTCATTTCACACTCTAAAAAGGAGGGAAGGTGAATAAGAGAAGACACATACTTGAAAGCAAAAGTTAAAGACCATTCTTGTTATTCTCTTCTCTTGTTCTTGATTCATTCTTTGTGTAGATAAGGTGTTGCATTTCTAGTTGTTGTTTAGCTACACTATACGCGCCTCTTTTTTTGTTTTTATAAGATTGATTAGCCAAATTTATAAGGCTACATCAATAGGTGGTTGAGTTGTTGCAACCAAAGTTGCATAGGGGTGATCATCTAAGTCTTGAATTGGGTTGGTGTGTAACCCAAGGATGAAGCTTGGATATTATTGTATTTGTGTTCATTCCATAGTAAAATCCAAGGAAAGGTGTTACATGGGACTGGATACGTCACATTGACCGAACCAGGATAAATTCTTGGTGTTCTTATCTTCTTCCTTTCTTTACTGTTTTTTGTCCATTTTCACTACATTTTTCACTTAATTTCACACATCTTGAAAAAATAGAAAAATATTTTTAAAATTTGTGATTTTTGGTGGAGTTATATTTCAATCTGTTATCTTTAATTTGCAACAAGAATCACTTGATTTGAGCAAAGAAAATTTAGTCTTTTATTCTTTGAAAGATAACTGCTCCATTCTGGTGGCAATCTGACCAGTTTCAAGGCAACTTGTATTCTGAATTTATCAAGCATAGTTATAGGCCAGGGCCTTTTGAAACTTAAACTAGACATCTTAAAGAGTTCTTTGACATAAATGTCAACCTTTTTGGTTGATTAATTAAAGAGAAACACGTTTTCAAAATTCAACACTATTCTGTTCAATTCTGTCCAGATTGACCATCTGAATCTGAAGGGACAAACAATCTTATTTTTGTCTCATTTTTGGACGGGTCAAGACATTTAAATTAATTTTTGAAAAGTTTCATAATTTTTAGATTTGTGTACACAGACTTTTGAATTTTTCAAAAACAGTTACCGAATCTGAGTAGCACTCAGATTCTGTTTTCAAATGGGTTTTTAATTCAAGGTTAGTAGTGTAATTTCTGCTAACCATTATTCACCCCCCTCTAGTGATGGTATTGCAGGTGTTACGGTCCGACATTATAGATGCTGAAATTGCTGAGTTTGATTGATCAACGTGAGAGACTGATGTCGACTGATATTAACTGTTGATAGAGATCGACGTATGTTGTTTCCAGAAGTTTTGAATTTTTACTTTGTAAACATTTTTTATCATCTCTATCTTGTTCTAATTGATTCAGATGCATCACTAAGGAGTGGTTTTATGATATGTCAGCTAATTTGATCATTAGCTAGGATAAATTCAGTACAAAGGAACTGGTTTTGCACAATCTCTTATGAAGTAATGTCTAACGTAAATATGTTTGGTTGAACTGCAGTGAACCAAAATTTTGCTATACTCATAGCTGAGGTGTTATCACATAAGATAGACACTTTGTCAAACTTAATATTTTAATCATTCAAGGTGTTTTCCGTCCAAAGCAATTGTACACAATATGTGACGGCCGACATATTTTCAGATTCTGTCGTGGAAAGCGACACACTATTCGGTTCCTTGAAAAACCAAGAAACCATGCAATCTCTAAGAAACTGAGCTATTTTGGAGGTGCAATTCCTATCAACAAGATTTCTGGCATTATTCAAATCATTATTCCCTCTTAAGTCAAAACATCCATTATTAGAATAAAACAACCCAAAATTCAAAGCGCCTTTCAAATATTCAAAAATCTGTTTTATAGTAACTAGATGTGATTCCTTAGACATATTTTGCAATCTAGAATATAAACACATAGCACATAATACATCCAGCCTACTAGACATCGAATAAAGTAAGCTACCAATCATATCTCTATACTTTGTACCTCAACAGGCTTTCCTTTTTTATCTTTATCAAGTTTTGCACTTATGATCATTGGTGCGCTTACGCTCCTTTAATCTTCAAAATGTTATTTCTTGAGAAGATCTTTGGTGTACTTAGTTTGAGCAATGTATACTCATCCTCGGTTTGTTTGATTTGAAGCTCAAAGAAGTAGTTGAGTTCTCCCATCATGCTCGTCTCATATTCACCTTCCATAAGCTTAGCAAAATGCTCACATAAAGAATTAGTAGTAACACCAAATATGATATCATCAACATATATTTCAACAAAGAAATGATTACTTTGTTATTCTTTAATAAACAAGGCTGTATCAACTTTATCTCTTAAAAAACCGTTTTCAAGAAGAAAGTTATTCAATATCTCATAACAAATTTCAGGAGCTTGTTTGTAGCGGCCCGCCCAAGATTAGGGTTTCGGCTTAGTGTGTTGAGAAGTCGGGGTTTGAGTGATTCGAACATGCATGATTTAAATGTCGTGTTTACGAAATGCATGAAATAAGTGTTACTTGAAATATGGACGTGATAAAAATGCTTTACATGTTTATATATAATGTTGTCTTACTAACAAGCCATGAAGCATTGAGGCATACATCATATGACAAACATTTATTGTCTTTGTACTTTTTTCAGTTCCCATAATTAATGAACTGAACTAGTTCATTAAGTGAATTGCTTAAGGAGATAAAGTAACTAGTTCATTAAATGAAGACATATTTGGGATATATTTGGAGAGAGCTGTTTGGCAACAAATTTTGAATGGAAAGTTCCCTCTCCACACTCTTATATACACGCCATATGCATATACATATTATATATCCATATTTTTTTACGACAAACTATATACTTATATTCCGACGTTCCACCAACATGTCATATATATTGTAAACGTACGTCGACGTCACACCACTGTATACACCTGATATTTATGAGTATATACAGGTCTCATATCATATATTACAAGTCGTATTGCCATCAAAATTATAACGATATGTCACAAGGTCATAAACCGAAAATTGTCGTATCGGGTGACTACCTAAACTTCATCGACATGTCAAGTACTTACCATATAAAGATGGTCAGCCTATATACAACAAAAATATTCAAAAATTTCGTGATGCACATGAAAAATTCAGACCCAAAGTTATACCACGTTTACAAACATCAATCACCCACAATTTGGCCTAAATTTGTGGATAATACAAATTCATATTTATTAAAGGCACATAGCGTTTTTCTCGTCCATTGGAGCTGAATATACACCTTATTTTATTTATATTATGTATGACATAATATATATTATATGTTTAAGAAGTATGATTATAATCGGAGAAAAATCGTGTAATCGACGAAAGTCGAAAATTCAGTTTTCTATACCTCTACATGCTTGGAACGTTTTTGGTCTTTGTGTAATATGTATCTAGACACTTTTTACACATTCAAGACATATTAGAGTGTTCTAGAAAAATCAATTTAGGGCTGATTGCAATTTACCATGTGTGTGAAGACTGTGCATCATTTTGTGACAAAGTTTACCAAAAAAGAATTCAGCACATGTGCAGCTGAGATTATACGCCCATTTCAGTCTTGTTGGAGCCTAGGTGGAGCTTGTTTGACACTTTAATTGGTGGAGGATAAGGCACACATGATTGGTGAAATTGAAGGGATAAACACACAAGGAAACAATTCAAAATACAACACATGCTGAAATTTCAGCACATTGAATGAAGCTAGCCGATTGTTTGCTCATTATTGTCTTCAATTGTATTCCAAAACTTAAGAGGAAACATATCATGATTAATTGAAAATTAACCACCTTGATTTTAAGAATGTGTTTCAGATTTTTAAGGGAAATTTCCAGCTCATTTAAGGAGTACCAAGGTGGATTAAAGATGGCCAATCATGAAGTGACAACTAGGCGAAGACAAGTCGTTCATCCAATCATATTGCGCCAAGTAAGCAAGGGTGTGCCACCAATTTATGCAAGGAAATATTCCAAGGCATTCAATTCAAATTTTCAACGGGAGAGCTTAGCTAGGGGGCGACCAATACACCTATAAAAAGGGGGCAAGATGATTCAAGTAAGGCTAAGAAAAAGTTCATATTCTTACAAGATTAAAGCAAGACTACTCTCTTCTTCTCTCATTCTTTTCTCTTGCTCTTAGCCTTAAGCCTATCATACATATCTTCCATATTCTATATAGGCTTTGTGTAAACCACCCACATACGTTAATCTCGTGTAAATGTTGATCAAGGGTGTGGTCAAATCTTCATTCGATCGGTGGTATTCGTGTTGTTGTGTTTGTTTGTGTGTTGTAAGAGGGTGGAGTTGGTGTTTAACTCCAGTCACTCTTATGTCAAGTTTTCATTTTTTATTAGTGAATAACGAGGAAGGTGTCCTCGAGGACTGAAATAGGTTGATTTAACCGAACTAGTATAAAAATCTTGGTGTTATTTACTCTCAGCACTTTTACTTTCAGTTTCTAGTTTACTGCATCGTTTTCATACTCACATAAAAAATGGCAAACGTTTTAAAAATCGCAAAATTTTGCATAAACATAGCCACACGTCCTAGCTTTCATTTGGGACAAGTTTCATCACATTTGGATAAGGATATGTCAAGCAAACGTTAATATTTCTGAGACTAGTACAATCTCATTTTTAGATTTGCAAAGGTTGAGAACATCAACATGGTTGACATACTTACCAAGTGAATCTTGAAAAACTGTTTTAACCCATTAAATTAAAACTCTTGAGCGTCATACCATAAAATTTTCATGTCATTTAGAGTTTTCAATTAATAGGAATAAATTTTTCATTTTCGAGTCCAGTTTCTGGCAGATTGACGCAATCTGTTCAAAAACGTGTTTTCAAGGGGTTAGGCCTAGAGTTTTAATCTGAAATTTTTGTGAGATACTCATAACATCTGACAGCACATCTTCACTAAATTTTATAATTTGTGGAGGTCTACAACTAGGTCATCTAGATAATTCAAATCAGGATCTGAAAACAGAAACTGTTTTCAGAAGTGAGTTATTTGGTCTAAAAAGTTTTAAAACCCGAATATTCCGCACTCACTATTCAACCCCCCTTCTAGTGGTGCTATAGAGGTCCTACACAGTGCATCCACCTTACTCTGCTACGAAAAGCACAAGGCATCGATACTATACATGTGCATGTCGACATGAATAATGAGTCGACAAGCAGAAGCAACATAACGTAAATAAAATACAATCGACATGCAGTACTATCCATTACAATTCAGTACAAATCATCGGATGCTATATACTAAACTACTCTAAGTACATGAAAATCCCATGAATAACATCTTCTATATAATCTCTCAGCATACTTCCTTGCTATCAGTGATCTATCTGGCATTTCCTCAATAAGTCGGTATAATGGTACCTGTTATCTGTAAAGTAAGAGACAAGTATGAGAGATAAAACGTAATCGCCCAGCAAGTAGTCCTACTAGATACGATATGTGGATCATACATGAAGAGACGGGGTGACAAATCATAATAACCATAAATAATGAACGTAATAAGCACGTCTCCATTAACAAGTAAAGCATCATAACTTTGATGTAAATTTAAGGCATGTAAGACAAGGAGAATTTGACAACATAACATAGCAACATCTCATTCTACTTAGTCCGTAACATTACATCAGATCCATACTCAGCTTCTAATCCATAACTTATACTACTCTCGTATATCTTACATACACTGTCTTTTTATGCATAATAACTACATTGACCATTGTAATGATATCATAGACTTAAGGAATTCTTAATATAATCCTAAGATAACATGAACACGAGGTGATGCATAAAACATGACTTTTCATAACATCTCATGACTTTCCTTCGTAAACATAACTTGACATTTTCGTAAACATGACTTGGTATTTCGTAATATGAAGACATAACATTTCATGATGCCTATAGCACTTCTCATAAGAATAATAACGCATGACATACCGAATGATTCCCCATGTAGTACATGTACGACATAAAACATCATAAACATATGTACATGTTCTAACAGTGATGCATTATGACTGAGATCCCGTGTCTCAGACCAGGTGTTACACTCAGCCATAATGTAGACATAGGCCCCTGACACCTTCCACTCCAGGCCTGATGTTAGGACAACGATACAACATAACATAACATAATCATGGTCATGAACATAACGTGTCTCATTGGAATCAATCGTCTCGCGTTTATTATTCATACGTATATGAAATTTTAAAACATGCAATGCGATAAAAAGAACTTTTCAAACTTTGATTTCATGCAACATGAGACTCAGCCAATGAGGGTAGCTTGGTCATACTACAACTTAAAATAAAGCATCACTTACTTATTTTCATTCTACATATCATAACTTAAAGAAAATACCATTTTTACCCTATAAGGGTACAAATCGGACAAGGCATCCAACAACCCCCTTTTCGGTTATTTCTCATCCAACAATACTTTCTTAACATGTGTTCCACACATGTAGCTCATAATTCATAACTTAAGTTCCTAGAACATCTAATTTCTAATTACCTTAACATATCGTCTAGAAATTTCATAACTTACATCATAGCTTACATCTTATCATAAAATGTACATATTAGTATACATAACATGTAGTAAACTCACATATATATGTTATAAAATGCCTTTTAGCCGTGTACTTGTTGAGGTATAAAATGTTTTGATGATGTAAAGATGTTTTAAATGAGTCAAATTTACATTTGAGATTTGATGCAAAATGAGAAAAACACACTATGTTAGAAAGGGTTAAGGTTGGAAGTTTACTGTCCTACATCAATATCTCAAAGACTAGGACATCGATCGATCGAATTGACTTCAGCTCTAAAGGTGAGACTTCAATCGATTGATGTTGCAAAGGTTCAAAATCAGAAACTCTCTGTCAGACATTGAACCCTCAAATTTGGGGACATTAATCAATTGATATCACTTCAGCCTCTCTAAGAGAGACTTCGATCTATCGATGTCAGGCAGATTCAAACCAGAAACTTTCTGAAAGACAGGACATCAATCGATCGATGTCAAATCAGTCTCTCCATGAGAGACTTCGATCAATCGATGTCAAGCAGGTTCAAAACTGGAACCTCTCTGGAGGAGATCGATCTCTCAAGGCAGATACTTCAATTGATCGATGCGCCCCAGAATTCAAATTTTTTATTACCGTTGGAACAAAATCCAAGGGAGATTTATTCTGTTTTCTCTTTCGAATCTTGCTCAAATTTTTTGTGGACTTTTCTCTAACACTACACATGCTTGCTTGACTATTATATCCATGTCTAAGCTATTCTAGGTTGGCTCTTAAGGATCAAATCACTCCATAGGGTGGCTAAAGACTAATTGGACATTGCCTTGACATTTGATGGAGTTGAAGACATGGTGGAGGCTCCAAAAACGTTGTGAACACCTCCTATAAGAAGAAGCTTAGATGAGGCAAATACACACTTTCACCATCATCAAGCTCCATTTTTCATTGTTGTATATTTTATCTCATATGTGTAAAAGTGCTTAAAGCTTGTTACGCCTTTCTTTGTTCTTCATTGTTGTATATTGAGAGATAGTGAGTCTAACACAAGAGGAACCATAAATATTTGATCTCTTGCTTGTGTTTAGAATGAGAAAGTGTGATCCCCACTATGAGAAAGTTCTTGAGAGAACTTTTTTGAAGTTGTGAGGTAGCAAGAAGTTGTTCTAGCTTGAAGCTAAAGTTGTTGCAGTTGCACAAAGTTTTTTTGTTCAAGAAGTTTGTTGTGGTTGCTTACACTAAGTTGTTAGTGTAAGTATTGCTGTGATTGTTCTTATTAGCTTTAATAAGAAGAATAGTTGTTGAAAATCTACTTTGGCAACAAAGTGGTAGTGGAGTAGAATTATTTACGATTCAAACCACTCTAAATCCGGTGTACTCATTCATTGTCTCTCATTCCCGGTTCTTGCTTTGATTTTGAATTCCTTTTGAGTTGAAGAAAGCCAAAAATCAGAAAAATTCTGCAAAATTGTCCAACACTCTATTCTCCCCCTCTAGAGTGTTTGTTATGGACCTAACAGTACTTATATATGGACATATTGCCTACATATATTTTATACCTTTTTATGACATGTTACATAGAATACATACTTAGCCTATTTTCATAACTTAACATATATATTATACATGTGTGTGTACATAAAATATATTAACGCCATTTTTAACATTAAAGGCCTTATGGCCGAAACACATGTGAGTATACTTATATATATACATTTTTATGACATGTTGTATAATATACTTAACTTAGTCATTGTCATACCTTAACATATAAATTATACATATATGTGTACATAAAATATATTAAAACCATATTTTAGCATTAAAATGGCCGTATGGCCGAAACATACATATATGTATATCTACATATATATGTTTTTGTACGTTACACATATGTGTTCATATCTCAAAATGAGTCATTCTTCCTACAAAAAGTCTTTTTGGCCTTATTTTATATATATAAATATATATGTCAACAAACTATTATT
>AP025070.1:25359085-25450391 GCA_036186865.1 Eustoma russellianum | reverse complement strand
AGGGTAAGGGTTAGGGTAAGGGTTAGGGTTAGGGTTATGATTAAGTTTAGAGTTAGGGTATGGGGTAGGGGAAGGGTTAGGGTTAGGATAATAGTTGGGGTTAAGATTAGGGTTAGTGTTAAGGTAGGGATAAGGGTTAGGGTTAGGGTTAGGGTTTGTTTATAAAATATAACGAGGACCATACGAAATTATCACCAATATTTATTGCACGTTGATACGATACGTGTTACACATTATAAAATGAAAATATATAACCATAAATTAACTGGTCGATCTTTTGACAAGTTTCATAATTTCTTCGAGAGTACGTGTAGGTTTGGAAACTTCATCTGCAACGCCTTTCTGTTCTTAACTAGTCCTGATTTGCCTTTTCTTTAGAACAGTGTGTGCGGTGAACGTTATTGGTCGTGAAAAACACAAAAGTGCTCTTGTTAGATCTTTGTCATTATATATCGTAGGCATCCCGATCAGATCTTTCGTGTCTATTAAGACCCAAACGCGGCCATCTACACACAAATTGAAGTTCATCTTTATTTTCATCGTTCTTGATGACCATCAATGCATATCACGTGAATTCATTCAACTTAATGTCAGTTGAAACACTCAACACAATCGTACCAGATTCCTTTCTAAACATGCAATACAAGTGAATCATTACTTGCCGAGCATAAGACATCATTCAAGGCTACTGAATCAATGGAACTTCACCTGATAGAGCAGAATGAAGCTTTGCACGAAATTGGTTAGCTTTCATTGGATTTTATAGAGTCGTGAAATATTCGTATAGTTTTGACAAGACCGTTGTGTACTGATAGGTATTTTGTGGAAACGTGCATAAAACGGCTTTGACAAAACTGTCTGGCATAAGACGGTTATGTCAAAACCATCATGCGCAATACCTTTTTGACAGAACCGTCTTGTACCAAAACTCAGCATGATAAAAGACGATTCTGTAAAAAAAAAATATATTGCGTGATGCATCATAGTTTTAACGAAATCGCCTTTTATGAATTTGAGTTTTCCTCAAAATATACGATAAAAACAAGTTCGTAGTAAAACTACCTTTTTTCTTTTTGCCTTTGCTCGATAAAACAAGCAGATCAGAGCACATTAAGTCCCAACCACAAATCGAAAGTCATGGTTAGGATATCCTCACCTCGAATCCTTCACTCCACGCGTCACCGCGCGATACGTAGCAGCAGGGATGGATGGTGAGGATAGATGCGGTCACCCTCATCTAGTCTCACCACCCATCCTGGTGCCACGTGTCGCGTGGGATGAGGAGAAATTTGGTGATTTGATCTCATCCCCAAAAGTCATGGGTACATATACCTTTGATGCTCCTACTTCATTTAATAAGTTCTGAAACCCAATGAATATTTAAGTCGTTACATACATTTCCAAGCTAAACAGGGAAGAAGACAACGAAAAGTTTCTGAGTTCAAAAGTTCACAAGGGAAAGATGCCATTTCTGTGTTTGAAATCTTTTAAGTAGAATGCTATCACAACTGAAGCCATTATTGCCTTCCCTATTAAGACAGATGTGTAGTTGATTTGCTTTGAAATGAGAAGAAAAGCAAGCTATACATGGAAAGGGGGCAGCATTCACGTGGGCTCAATTGAAATATAGTTTCATCATTAAGGCAAGTTTGGGAAGATTCATTGAAGAATATGTTTTGTTGGTTTCCATGTGTGTTTTAAATTGTAGGTTGGACTAGTCCCTTCCATGGTTTCATTTCAAAGGTACCGATGCCTACATAAATGAATTTATGGGACAGTTGTCCACGAATTGATACAGTGAGACTGGTTGGAAAAGTATGTTAAAGTACTTTGCCGTGTGTTCCAAACTTATATAGAACATATTTAAGGTTGTTTGGGAGATTGATATGATGTTTGAAACACTTCTAACTTGAAATAGGTCACTTGGATCGATCCATGTTTAGACTGGATCGAACCAAGTGAAAGCTGGAATAAAGTTGAGTGTTCTGGAGGACTTCGATCGATCCATGTAAGGGACATCGATCGATCGATGTATGCATAGATCGATCAATGTGTTATGTTGCAAATCCGGAAGCATTCTGTTTAACATAGATCGATCACATCGATCGATCGATGTGATCGATCGATGTAAGGCAGAATGAAAGCTGAAGGTTCTGTCCAACTTCGATTGATCAAAGTGACATCGATCGATCGATGTGATCGATCGGTGTGCCAACGGACAGAACTTTTCACTTTGAGTTGCAGCTTTTGGTCCAAGGATCATCTCCCTTCGCCTATGAACGGTAATCAACGGCCATAACTGGTAGAAAAACTGATGAAATGAGTTGAAAACATGGTTTTTATCACAATCCAAGGTTTATATATAGTGGATCTTGCTATCTTAAACAATATACAACATTCTTGCACAATCTTAAGAATTTCATCATTCTTCTTCTACCTCTCTCCATTGTCTTTCTCTTCTATAACAAGTTCAATCTTCTTCTCCTAGAGCAAAGGAAAAGAAGAAAGCCGTTATATCTTGGGAAGCATTAGTCTCGTTGTCTACCTTGCTCGTTGGTAGAGGCTAAATTGCTTTAAGGACAGAGTTATCAAGAAACTCGTCTTGGCTTTGTTCGATTATCTTCTTGCTTGTCTGCTACATTTCCTAACAATCTTAAAGCAATTTATGATGGCATCCAAACAAGCTTTACCGGATATGTCGAAATTGGAGCCATTTGATGGCAAGTTCTACAAGAGGTGGGCGGCCAAGGTGCTGTTCTTCCTCGAAATGCTGTCAGTTTCATATGTACTCAAGATGGATAAGCCAGGTGATGAAACTAAAGCACGTAAGTATGATGCAGAAAACACTACTTGCAGAGGCCATATACTACATTTTCTGGCCAACTCTCTATTTGACATTTATGTCAAATTCACGTCTGCAAAAGAGATTTGGTCAGCATTGGAGAACAAGTATGGTGCTGAAGATGTGGGCAAACGCAAGTACGTGGTAAGTGAATTCCTCAGATTCCAGATGGTTGATCATGTTCCAATAAATGATCAAATCCATCAATTCCAACAACTGGTGGACAATCTGGGACAAGAGGGAATCAAGATTGATGAAACATTCCAGGAAGCGGCGCTGTTGGAGAAACTTCCTCCTTCTTGGAGCAAATACAAGAAGAGAGGAAAGCACGACGACGCAAAGTTGTCTCTAGATGCCGTAATCAAACATATACGCATCGAAGAGAACAACCGGATGGAAGACGATTCTCACCGGGAGGAGGGCGTCAAGGCCAACGTTGTGGATCATGTTGCAAAGAAACCCAAGTTCCACAACAACAACGGCGGATTCAGCAGCGGGAACAAAGGTAAGAAGGTTGCTATGCAGGCTCAGAACAAGATGAAGGGAGTTTGCTGGTGTGCGGGAAGCCAGGACACCGAGCAATCAACTGCAGGAAACGAAAAGGCCAGCCGAGCAACCAGGCGAACCTTGTGGAGGCCAAAGGAGCAGCAGAAGACGTCATCGCAGCGGTCGTCTTAACGGAGGTAAACCTTGTTGGTGACACTATGGAATGGGTAGTAGACACAGGTGCTACCAGACATATTGCTACCAGTAAAGACCTATTTTCTGAATACAAGGAAATAGGTAGTGATGAGGAAGTTTTCTTGGGAGATGCACATAGCACCCAAGTCCTCGGAAAGGGTAAGGTGCTTCTCAAGTTAACCTCTGGGAAGAGACTAGAGCTTAGCAATGTGTTGCATGTTCCTGCTATGCGTAGGAACTTGATCTCGGGAGTGTTGCTGAATAAGGATAACATTACACTTGTTTTAGAGTCTGATAAACTAGACTTGTCTAGAAATGGTGAATTTGTTGGTAAAGGTTTTTGCAATGGAGGTCATCTTGTATTTGATGCTATTTGCTGCAATAATAAAGATGCATCTAGTTCTGTTTATTTTGCTGAGTCTCTTGATATGTGGCATGCTAGACTAGGACATGCAAATATAGGAGTGATAAAGAAACTCAAAAACATGAATGTGATTTCTTATGATGATGATAACTTTAACAAATGTGAACATTGTGTTGAAGCAAAACATCATAAGAAACCATATAAGAAAGTTGATATAGTTTCATATAAACTTGGTCTAATTCATAGTGACTTAGGTGATTTTAAGAATTACATGAGTAAAGGTGGTAAAGGTATTATGTTACCTTTATCGATGACTACTCTAGATATATGAAAGTATATTTGTTAAGTCACAAAGATGAGGCCGAGTCTAAGTTCATAAGTAATAAAAGTGAGGTTGAAAATCAATTACACTTAAAGATCAAAAGGCTTAGGACTGATAGAGGTGGTGAATTCTGTACAGATTCTTTACAAAAGTTTTGTGAAGAGAATTGCATTATTCATGAAGTTACATCTCCATATTCTCCTCAGTCTAACAGAGTAGCCGAAAGGAAGAATAGAACGTTGAAAAATATGATGAATGCCATGTTGGTTAGTTCAGGATTGCCGTACAACTTGTGGGGGGAGGCAATCTTGACTGCTTGTCACATTTTGAATAGGTTACCTCATAAGAAGCTAGATAAAACTCCTTATGAGTTGTGGAAAAATCATGCTCCCAACTTGAATTACTTGAAAGTGTGGGAGTGTCTAGCCAAAGTCGGCATTCCTGATTTTAAGAAAAGTAAAATCGGGTCTAAGACAAGAGATTGTGTATTCATCGGGTATGCTCAAAATAGTACAACATATAGATTCATGACTATAGATAACAGTTCTATATTGGAATCTAAGGATGTTGAATTCTTTGAGCATATATTTCCTATGAATATACAATCCGTTGGTGTCTCCAAACTTGAGATAGGCGAGTCTAGTAAGTCCTTTGTTGAACAAGAGGTTAATGAACCTAGAAGAAGTAAGAGACAAAGAACAGAAAAGTCATTTGGAAGTGACTTTATAACAGCTTTCATTTTAAAGGATTATCTCAAAACTTACGGAGAAGCAATTAGATCGATAGATTCTAAGTTTTGGAAGGAAGCCATAGATAGTGAGCTTGAGTCTATACTAAGTAACAATACTTGGGAGTTGGTAGACTTGCCTAGGGGGTGCAAACCTATCAGTTGTAAGTGGGTCTTTAGGAAGAAACTAAACGCGGATGGAATGATTGATAAGTTTAAGGCTAGGCTTGTCGCAAAAGGGTTTACTCAACAAGAAGGTATAGACTTCTTTGACACTTACTCACCGGTTGCTAGGATCATTACTATTAGAGTTCTAGTAGCACTTGCCTCCATTCACAAGCTTGTTATTCACCAAATGGATGTGAAAACAGCATTCTTAAATGGAGACTTAGAAGAGGAGATTTATATGAAACAACCGGAGGGTATGATAGTTAAAGGTCAAGAGCTTGTAGACTTAAAAAGTCTTTGTATGGTCTTAAGCAAGCACCTAAACAATGGCACAAGAAGTTTGATAACACATTAGTATCTAATGGTTATATAGTAAATGAAAGTGACCGTTGTGTGTATAGTAAATTCAATGATTATGATGGTATCATCATTTGCCTTTATGTTGATAATATGTTAATCTTTGGAACCAACATAAATGTTGTTAATGATACAAAATCATTTTTGTCTTATGTTTTTTATATGAAAGACATGGGGAAAGCTGACTTAATACTTGGTCTTAAGTTAGTGAAGAAATGTGAGGGTTATTTACTTTCTCAAGAACATCATGTGGAAAAAATGTTGAGAAAGTTTAATCACTACGATGTAAAACCAGTAAGTATGCCATATGACTCGCATGTTTCTTTGACTAAAAATAAATTTGATAGTGTGTCACAATGTGAATATGCTAAGATCATTGGTAGTGTAATGTATTTGATGAATTGCACTAGACCTGACATTGCATATTCTGTGAATAGACTTGCACGATACACTCACAATCCGAATGAGAGTCATTGGTGTGCATTAAGATGTTTGTTGAAATATCTTAAAGGAACAATGAAGTTAGGACTAATGTTTACTGGATCACCCGCTGTTTTGGAAGGCTATTGTGATGCTAATTGGGTGACTGATAATGATGAAATAAACTCTATTAGTGGATATGTTTTCACATTGGGTGGTGGAGCTATTTGTTGGAAATCATGTAAACAAACTTGTAGTGCTAAATCTACAATGGAGTCTGAATTTATTGCTTTAGAACTTGCTAGTACAGAAGCTGAGTGGTTAAGGAATTTACTTGTTGATATTCCTTTATGGTCTAAACCTATGCCTTCTGTATCTATCCATTGTGATTCTCAGGCTGCAATTGCACGTGCGAGAAACAAAATATACAATGGAAAGAGCCGACACATACGTTTGAGGCACAACATCGTGCGTGACTTGATTAGTTTTGGGGTGGTTAACTTGGAATATGTAAGAACCAAGTTTAACCTTGCTGACCCCTTAACTAAAGGACTAAACAAGAAGTTAGTCTATGAAACATCAAGGGGGATGTGACTTATTCCATCTGTAGAGAAATCTTCATGACGGGAACCCAACCCACTATTAGTAGAGATCCTACAAACGGGGTTCAATGTCGTAATAACAAGTCATGAAAGAATTCTATGTTGCACTATCTAAATGTTCCTCCCTGTGGTGTTGTTGTTGATAGTGCTCACTGTAATGACTTGAGGGTGAGATTTTAAGAATCTCTTAATGAAAAATTCATAGCCATGTTGTTTGGTGGTGTGAACAGTGCACACTTGATGAATTTAACCTATATAAGCTTGGAAGTGGTGCCGCTTCCTGTGAGAGCCTGGAAAACTCTCTAAAGAGCTTATGAAACCTGAGATAGGTGCATGGCCGATATTGCACCAAAACCGCGAACTTGAAGAAGTAGATAATAATATGTCTTCTTGTTGTTCATATAAACAATAGTGGAGCAAGATTAAGGACGAAGTTCATCTTACTTCCGTTTATATAACTCAAGTTGTACTACCGGCGATTAAAGACCACAAGTCATTGTATCCGTTATGTGTCATTATCTTCGATTGATAATGGAGAGGTTAGTTGTTTAATTTTCTGAAGTTGTTTTTATATAAGTTTGGATCATGTGGGGGATTGTTGGAAAAGTACGTTAAAGTACTTTGCCGTGTGCTCCAAACTTATATAGAACATATTTAAGGTTGTTTGGGAGATTGATATGATGTTTGGAACACTTCTAACTTGAAATAGGTCACTTGGATCGATCCATGTTTACACTGGATCGAACCAAGTGAAAGTTGGAATAAAGTTGAGTGTTCTGGAGGACTTCGATCTATCCATGTAAGGGACATCGATCGATCGATGTACGCATAGATCAATCGATATGTTATGTTGCAAATCCAGAAGCATTCTGTCCAACATAGATCGATCACATCGATCGATCTATGTGACATCGATCAATCGAAGTGATCGATCGATGTAAGGCAGAATGAAAGCTGAAGGTTCTGACCAACTTCGATCGATCGAAGTGACATCGATCGATCGATGTGCTAACAGACAAAACTTTTCACTTTGAGTTGCAGCTTTTGGTCCAAGGATCATCTCCCTTCGCCTATGAACGATAATCAACGGCCATAACTGGTAGAAAAACTGTTGAAATGAGTTTAAAACATGGTTTTTATCACAATTCAAGGTCTATATAGTGGATCTTGCTATCTTAAACAATATACAACATTCTTGCAAAATCTTAAGAATTTCAACATTCTTCTTCTACCTCTCTCCATTGTCTTTCTCTTCTATAACAAGTTCAATCTTCTTCTCCTAGAGCAAAGGAAAAGAAGAAAGTCGTTATATCTTGGGAAGCATTAGTCTCGTTGTCTACCTTGCTCGTTGGTAGAGGCTAAATTGCTTTAAGGACAGAGTTATCAAGAAACTCATCTCGGCTTTGTTCGATTATCTTCTTGCTTGTTTGCTACATTTTCCTAACAATAACTTATGACAAGTGTTTTGATGAAGTTAGTACGTGATCTTAGGGACTGGATCTCCTCACTGCCTACACCGTCACTTCATTGTCCACCGTCTGACACATGGCAGCAAGGGGGGTGGTGATGCTAGATGAGCGTCACTCACATCTAGCCTCACCACCCCCCTTGCTGCCACGTGTCGGGCGATAGACAATGGGATGAGAGTGGAGGCGGTAAGGAGATCTCATCTCGTGATCTTGGAGCAAGCAGCCATTCCCTAGACTTGATGACCCCCACTGTTCCAGCCTCAAGGAGCATTGTGAAGGATGCAAATCAGGATCCCAGCGGCCTCCTATGTTGGGTGAGGGCTTATGAAGTGACGCACACAAGGTGTTCCCCCTGCAAACCAGGCCTTCAGCCTGACATCAATGGAATACCCACATTGTGTGTGTCCTTAGATTCGAACTCTTGGCCTCTTGGAGTAAATCATAACCCGAGTACCAACTGAGTTATGTCGTATCATCATTACTTAATCTGATTTTATCACTCGTGGCGTTATTTCTTCTCTTCTTCTAATTTTTTGTTTATATACATATATAAACACTACACAACTGTGTAGTATAAATAAACCATCATTAAAATACATATATAAAATGAGAGAAACTATGTACTTATAAAAAAGATTTAAACCCAACACTCTTTAAGTCTTTGAGCATAAATTCTAGACGTTAAGACATTTAACTTAGGTCTTATTTGTGGGTGGAGTAGTTTATCGTTTGAAAAGTTGCGTCCGGTGATATAATTGCTCGAATAAAACGTTAAATATGTCTTGTTCCTTCCCTTCAATAACCAGAACTCGTTAACATAAATGAACATCAGTTAGATCTTGTTAACTGGGAGAAGAAAAATGTAGTAATTTTATTGAGAAAACTCATTTTTATAATGAGTTTGGAAGTAAACTAGGAAGTATACTATGCGGTTTTGAGAGAAGCGTTTAGTAAAACTTATGGCGGTTTTGACACAAGCGTCACGTGCCAATTTGAATTTTTGGCATTCGGCAGTTCTGTCAAAACCGCCTAGCATATGAAGATTTTGACAGAAGCACCATATTCATACCTTAGTTGGCTATAAATAGGCCTCATTTTTTGCTTCAACTTTTTTTCTTCATAATTCTACAAGTCTACAACGTATCAAAGTTCTGCCGGAATCGCCACACAACTCACTATGAGTTATTTATTTATTGTAATTCATTTATTATTATTTATTTAGTGACATTCAATTATTGTAATCCATTTATTGTTGTTTATGCATGTGAAGTAGTAGTTAATTATTGTTATTTACTTGTTTTGATTATATGAATAAAAGAGTATTCCGGTGCACTAGGCTCCCGCGTTTGCGCAATGTCCAGGGAATGACCAGATCACTTTGTGATCTGATTACATAATGTATATTAATATTTAATTAGTGTTATTTAGTTGTTTCGACATCATGAACGTGCATATAATATCATTTACATATTCTTATTTTCTTGTTCTAATTGCATGAACATATAGTAATATTAAATTAGTGTTATTTAATTATTTTGATTGCATAAACATACGTATATTCGTATTTCATTTCATTTATTGCATTTATTTTTGTATTTAATTATTTTTATCTTTTATACAATGCATTTAGGTTTAGTTATGGCTATGGGTAGAGTTGCCGGTGGCAAGTGAGGCCAGAGCTTGAGGATTTGTTGACGTTTTAAGGGGAGCATATGACCTTCCACCTTAGAAGTAGCAGTAGGTATAGTACGCCATATACTATTAAGACAATATGCTTTTGCAGAGATCCGGAGGTCCCCAATAAGTGCAGGGCGATTATACAGGATGTGGCGCTATGAGGATCGTTGCAATATGTTAAGGTTAAGATAGATCACAATTTGATCACAGAATTCGTGGAGAGTTAGCGACAGCCGACCCACTTCTTTCACCTTCATTTAGGCGAGGCCTCAGTCACGCTTCAGAATATAGGGTGCTATTTGGCTTTCGCATCGAGGGTGACGGGGTTGCTGGCCGGGAGCCAAAGTATGCACCAGCACATGGCGCTAGCTGTGCACCGAGTGCCTTGGAGGTCTGATATAACAGGCAACTGTGTCATCAGCACACATGTACACTGGAGACGCTGGAGGGTCACAGCTGGCCAGTCCATCGGGACATGCACACATACGAGGATGGCCGCAGTAGGGCGCGTCGTTCCTGACACCAGCCGTCGATAGCAAACATGCATTTGGTCAGGATGATGGTTTGACATTTTCGATTATCTCTCCCCTTCTGCTCTTGATGACGATCCGTTTGCCAGAGATCTAAAGCGCGACATAGAGCTGGCAACGACGCAGATTCCGATTACATCTCCAGAGGTTAATATGCTGCCCCTGTAGTTGCAACCTGATACGCCACCATCACAATCACAAAAGATCTAGATACCCCTAGACATAGTATAGTTACTCAGTAATGGCGTATATGTAAGAGGACTTTATTTTACTGGCATGAGCCTCTGAGTTGTATATTATACTTCTATTGTGTGTATAACATTTTGTACAAAGACATAATTTTGTACAGTTTTAATCCATTCTTATTTTATGTTACTTTATTCCGGTTTTATTTATTTGTATTTGCTCCTCTTTTCCTTAAAAATTGAAATATATTTTTTAATAAACAAGCACTGTCTTGTTATTTAATCTGATGCACACATTCGTAAAATTAAACTCAAAAATTATTTTTTTTTTAAAAAAGTATACGGCGGTTTTGACAGCACCATCGTATGTCAAAAGTCAAATTGACATAGGTGGTTCTTTCAAAACCGTCATGTGTTTTACTAGGCGGTTCTGTCAAAAGCACCTAATATAATTTTTTTTCTTACAAAAGTAAGTTTTCTTATTTTTTTTTCTTTCCTCCTATCTATTTTCAATCTTAACCTTTCCTTTTCTAATGCAAATACTAGGTTTGTACGATCCACCTCCCTTGACAAATCGATGTTCTAATTATTCTTGATGCATAATTCATACCAAAAGTATGCAATATATTTCGGCACTGGTAGTGCCAAATCAGTTTTTTTTTTCTTTTGGAACATATTTTTAGGTTAAAGTGAAATAAATTATTGATATACACCACAAGAAGAATTTCGTTTACCAACGAAACATTCACCGACGCACCTTGTTTCATCGGTATTTCATCGGTAATTTGCGACGAAATAGCGATACACGCATTTTCGTCGTTAATTGCGACGCAAAAACGATGAAATACGTTGTCGCTAACAAAAAATAGTCAGGTTAATCCTTTCGTTACAATTTCGTCGGTGTTTTGTCGGTGGTTTGTCGCTACTATGTGTCTTTTGTTTGTCGCTATTTAATTTGTAGCGTTTCGTCGCTATATCGTCGCTAAGGTGTCGCTAAAATTCCAGAAACATAAACACGGATAAACAAGGAAATAAATTCGTCGGTTAGTAGGTTCTCGGCGTTGTATATCGTCGGTTTTTTGTCGATGAAACCCGTGAGTCGCAAATGTTTCGTTTTACTTTTTGTTCGTGTTCTGATTCGTCGCTGTGTCATCGCAGATTCCGTTGTGGTTGAGGAGGAGTCCGTTGTGGAGGTGCACTGTTTGCCCCTCCACGCCTTGGGGTTCTTATATAACGACGGGGCATACTTTGTATTTTGTTTAGGAAGTTTTATAACTTTGTTTATGTGAAATGCAAGGCTGTTGGGTCATATATATAGGTAAACATAGCGACGACATAGCGACGAATCCGCGACGAAATTTTTTCCCGTTACTCAACACCGGAAGATGTGCGGGCGTTACACTTCGTTTGAAAAAGCGACAAATTAGCGACGACTTAGCGACGTAAGTTCATCGTACGTTGTAACCATCGGGCACTGTGTGAACACTGCCGTTGGACTGCATAGCGACGCTTTAGCGACGCCTATAGCGACGAAACGCATCATATGGTGTGAAGATACGTCGTGCATCGCTATTTCGTCGGTAAAGCGTCGCTAAATTCAAACACCGATAATAAATTCGTCGGTTATTAGGTTCTCGTCGTTGTATTGAGTTTCGTCGGTATATAGTCACTGTTTAGTCGGTGAATTAGTCGTCCCAAAATTTTCGAACCACATTTCGTTTGTATTTTAGCGTCGTCTGTATTTTAGCGTCGTCGAGATTCGTAAGGGATTAAACACGTGTTTAAATTAAGAAAACGAAAGCGATGATTGGGGAAAAAAACTTCATTAATAGAGAATTAAAAATTACAAAATACATAAGGAAAAAAATGAAAAAAAAATCTAAAAGAAGAGCGGAGAGGAGCCGTTCACTGTTCGTCATCCGAACAGAGAGTAGCAACACTCTCCGTGCACGCCTTCAGGAGACGTCTCAGCTGCGCAGCTTTGGATTTGATCCGCATCTGCCTTCTGTCCAGGTAGTCGAGACACTCATCCTGTTGCTTAATCACCTCCCTCATCTCCTCCACTGTGTTCCACAGCTCCTTTATTTCTACACGAGGATCACCAATTTGGCGATCCTCTTGCCGGCTTGGCCCCTGCACAGTGGGTTTGGAGGAGTCAGCCGGTGGGGGTGGGGGTGGTTGTGGTTGTGGAGGTGCAGGTGCGGGTGGTTGAAGAGCCCGTCTTGGTTATGTACGACCACTACCACGGCGTGCCTGTGCCTTAGTACGAACCATATTTGTCTCTTTTTATATGATTAGAAAGCAGATTTTGTTTTTTATATTATTAGAGTCACGACAGGTTGCTGTTTATATAGGAGAATTCAGCGACGAATTAGCGACGACTTAGCAACGTAAATGCATCGTACGTTGTAACCATTGGGCACTGTGCGGACACTGCCGTTGGGACTGAATAGCGACGACGTAGCGACGCATATAGTGACGAAACGCATCGTATGGTGTGAAGATACGTGGTGTGTCGCTATTTCGTCGGTAAAGCATCGGTAAGAACACTCGGGATTTGTGCGGACACTGCCGTTGGGACTGCATAGCGACGCATGAGCGACGACCATAGCGACGAAACGCATCGTATAGTGTGAAGATACGTCGTGTGTCGCTATTTCGTCGGTAAAGCATCGGTAAGTCGTCGGTATTTGTGTTTGTTTGTTGCCGTTTAAGCGTCGGTATTTGTGTTTCTTGGTCGTCGCTATGTCGTCGCTAAGATTACAGGCTGAGAACCATAAATCCATCTTTCTTCTTCCACTCTTCTCCCATTTCAAACACATAAATCATCACTTTTCAACGAAAATATAGAAGGAAGATATCTTATTGTGTGCGATTTTGAGGTTTTCCACACCGAGAAAAGATAGTTGCTGTTATTTTGAAGGTATAGCGAGAAAATGGATCCGAGGAGGAGCGATAGAAAGTGGATGTACGAGAGAGTAAACAACGGGGAGTGGAATCTTAGATTTGTTGAAGGTCTCGAAGAATTTGTGGATTTTGCGACGAGTAATGAAAGTGGAACGCAGATTAGATGTCCGTGTAAGAAATGCAAGAACCGTAAATATATGGATCCGGGTGACGTGAGGGTTCAATTATTGAAACAAGGCTTCGTGCACAATTACCATACATGGTACTGCCACGGCGAATATGCGGGGGCAACTACATCTGTAACTGTTCATGTCGAAGGGGGACCCGGTCAGGTTGATGTCGAAGAAATAGGCGAGAGATCTCAGAACCCGTACGTGCAGATGGTGCAAGACGCAGGATCCGGATGAACAGCCGCGTATATTCGTGGAGGAAGATCCGAACCCTCAGGCGAGACAGTTTTTTGAGATGTTGAACGCCGTCAACACGCCGTTGTATCCCGGTTGCGGTAGTCACACACAGATGTCCATGATCGATCGGATGACGAGCATGAAGACGGAGCACCGCGTGACGGAGAGATTGTACGATGGGATGTGTCAGCTGATGAGGGAAGCTCTTCCCAAAGGGAACATGATGGTCGACAGTTTTTATTCGAAGAAGAAACAGCTGCATGCGTTGGGACTGCCGGTTCAGAAGATCGATTGTTGTTCGGAGGGGTGCATCATATACTGGGGCATCAACGAGGATGAAGACAAGTGCAGGGTCTGTGGGACACGCAGGTGGAGAACGAACAAAAGAAACCGGAACGTGCCAAGAAAGCAATTCTACTATTTACCTCTCGCCCCTAGACTGCAGAGGCTCTACGCATCCGGTGCCACAGCTAGCCAGATGAGGTGGCACGCGGAGCACTACACGAAAGACGGTGAGATGTGCCATCCATTCGACGGGAAGCTTGGAGGACGTTCGATGCGACACATCCGGACAAGGAACGTTAGGAGACAAGGAACTTTAGGTTGGGGTTATGCACCGACGGGTTCAACCCGTTCGGACAGTCGGGAGAACAGTATTCGTCGTGGCCTGTCATCGTGACGCCGTACAATCTACCACCTTGGATGTGCATGAAGAAGTCGTACATGTTCTTGACTGTGATCGCACCGGGGCCTAGGAATCCGAAATAGAAGATCGACCTATACCTGCAGCCATTGATACAGGAGCTGAAGTGGTTGTGGGAGTTTGGCGTGGAGACGTTCGATGTATCGACCAAACAAAACTTCCAGCTACGTGCTGCGCTTATGTGGACGATCAGCGACTTCCCGGCTTATTCTATGTTGTCGGGTTGGAGTACAGCGGGGAAATACGCTTGCCCTTACTGCATGAAGCAAGCGAAGACGATGTCCTTGAAACATGGACGTAAGATTTGCTGGTTCGACAGCCATAGGAAGTTCCTGACCAGACGTCATTTGTACAGAAAGAACGTGACGGCGTTCATGCCTGGCATCGTCGAGAAAGACACGAAGCCCGAGCTTCTCACGGGTGCGGAGGTGTTGGAGGAGATAGACAGCTGTGGATTCGTGGGGGTCGCTGATGATCCGGACGGCAGCCACAACGCAGACCTGGCCCGTGACTGTATGGGGTGGAAGAAGAGAAGCATATTCTGGGAGCTTCCGTACTGGAAGAGCAATATGATCCGACACAACCTGGATGTCATGCACATTGAGAAAAATGTGTTTGACAACATCTTCAATACAGTGCTGAATGTGCCTGGAAAAACGAAAGACAATTTGAAGGCACGACTTGATATACGCGACCTCAAAATGCGACCGGAGCTGCATCCCGTTGGCATATCCTACATGCCGAAGTCCCCGTACACGCTGACTGCGGAGCAGGTCAGTGCGTTGTTAGCGTGGCTGGGGACGGCTAGATTTCCTGACGGCCATGTTTCAAACCTGTCGAAGAACATCGACGTGAATAACCGCAGTTTGCACGGGATGAAGAGCCACGACTGTCACGTGTTCATGCAACGGTTGATGCCCATTGCATTCCGCGAGCTGCTTCCAACCAATGTATGGGAAGCACTTACCGAGATGAGTCTGTTCTTCAGATGTCTTACATCCACGAGACTCAGGGCGGATGATATGTCAAGGCTGGAGGTCGAAATCCCAGTGATCCTATGCAAGCTGGAAACTGTATTCCCTCCGGCCTTCTTTGATTCAATGGAACACCTGCCAGTTCATCTACCATACGAGGCACGCGTTGGTGGTCCTGTTCAGTACAGGTGGATGTATCCGTTCGAGAGGTACTCTTATTTATTACGTAACGTTCTTATGTGTCTAAGCGCGAGCATGCTTACCAATTTGTTTCATCATGTGACGTTGGAGTATTCACTATATGAACAGATATCTCAGGCATTTGAAGCTGAACATCAGGAACAAGGCGAAAGTCAAGGCCTCGATGTGCAATGCCTACCTGACGGAGGAAGCCTCGACCTTCATGTCTCATTACTTCGAGCCAGATGTCCCGTCGAGGTGCAGAGATGTTCCCCGGAACGACGACGGCATTTCCAGATCCGGTGTCCTCCCGATATTCACACATCCGATCAGATTTCACGGACAGGGAAAGGAAATGATATTGGGGGACAGCGATCTGAAGATTGCTCATTCTTATGTTCTGCGCAACTGCCGTCAAGTTGACTATTTCCAGATGTATAAACGATATCCAATTTTAATTTATAAATACCTTGCGCTACTCTATCCATTATATTACAAAGGTATACAGGGTACTCATTCGTAATTTGCTTCAACTTGTTCATTGATTTATTGCAAGAACGTTCACCGGGTATATCGAGCGATGCAATAAACAATGAGTTAGATGCCAAGTTTGCTGATTGGTTCAGGTGGCATGTAAGTTTACATATTTTCTGGTTACGTGTACGTCATGTGATACGCATTTATTGCCCCGCTGATGTATACTTACTTGTTGTTTTACAGACGAGCAAAGGTCATCTGGCTGACGATAGTACGGTTACATTCTGACACCAGTAGTCAAGGGTCCATTGAACAGAGTCACGTGCTACGACATGTGTTTTGTGATCGGTTATAGATTCCACACAGTCTCCCATGCCAGCCGAAAATCATCGGAGAACAGCGGAGTGTGTGTCAAGCGGTATGACAATAGCCCGGATGAGGATGACTTCTATGGCTACCTTACTGACATCATTGAGCTCGAATATCCCGCATTGCCTATAAAGCGGGTGGTGCTATTCAAGTGCGAATGGTACGATCCAGCTCGGGAAGGTTATCGCGCTGGCACAAAGGTTCACGACCGATATAAGTTGGTAGACATACACCAAGGGCGACGGTACAGAAAGTACGATCCATTCGTTTTGGCTAGTCAAGCGTCCCAGGTGTATTATCTATTGTATCCGACGACGAGGATGAATGCGAGCTCAAAAGACTGGCGAGCCGTGTGCAAAGTGAAATCGAGCAAGTTTGATGTCAGTATCCAGCCAGGTTCAGATGGCATGGATGCCGCATTTCAAGAAGAAAACCCGCGCGTTGTGGATACGACACATGTTGAACTGCACAATCTCCCTCTAAATGACCCCAATGGCGGTTTCATCGAAATTCATCTCAACATATAACCGGCTGACAATATTGAAGATGTAGGCGAAGACGAATACGAGGATGAAGAGGACGACGAGCATGTAGATGAAGATGAAAATGAAGATGCGTATGAGGATGCGGATGAAAATGAAGATTGACGTTAGTCAAAATTTTTATGTACCTCTTTATGTGAAAGTGTGTATGTGTTGATGTACTTATACACATGTATATACATAATGTGTGTCTGTAAGTACTTTATATTTTGTATTATTTTTTTTACAATACTGAAGAGCGCCGACGATTTACCGACGAAACGTGTCATCGCAAATTTAAAATAACAACGACACAAGAAATAGCGACGAACTCCCGTCGCTATTTCGTTGCAAAATTTCGAAATTAAACCTGAAATCCCCCTTCTTCTTCTCCATTTCCTCCCTCGCCCATTTTCCCTCCCTGCAAATTCTCCCCCACCTCCCCGCGAAATCTCCCTCCCTCCCCCGCGTCTTCTCTGCCGTTCTCCGGTGAATTTCCCATTTCTGCCGTTCTCCAGTGAATTCCCCATTTCCGCCGTTCTCCGGTGACCTCTTTCCCCGGTCAATTTTTCTTCCTATTTCATTTTTAATGATTTTAATTAGTTATAGATTGAATTCTTTGTTTTGGGTTTGGGTTGTGGGTGTTGGTGGTGGGTTGGGGACTATGGGAAGGGCTGTGGGTTGGGAGTGGCTGTGGGCAGGGGTGGCTGTGGGCGGGGTGTGGCTGTGGGTGGGGATGGTTGTGCGTGGGGGTGGCTGTGGGTGGGGGTGGCTGTGGGCAGGGCATTGGTGGTTGGGGTGGCATGTGGGCGGGGGTGGATGTGGCGGGGGTGGCTGGCTGTGGCGGGGGTGGCTGTGGGCAGGGGTGGGCTGTGGGCGTGGGCTGTGGGCGGGGGTGGCTGGCTATGGTGGGGGTGGCTGTAGGCAGGGCATTGGTGGGCGGGGGTTGGCTGTGGGCGGGGGTGGCTGGCTGTGGCGGGGGTGGCTGTGGGCAGGGCATTGGTGGTTGGGGGGCAGTGGTGGCTGGGTGGTGCGGGGTTGGGAGGGCACTGAATTGTGTTTACTTTGGGCAGCCCATAATTCTCTTTAATTTACCATTTTTATGCATAATTCATGTTACAAGTTATGTATCATAAGGATGTAGAGGTGATGTATATTTTGAAGTGTAATTTGTTTAGAGGTGATGCATATTTATGCTTCAAGTTCAAGTGATGTACTACTTTGAAGTGTAATTTGATGATAAAGTTTGATTATGTAGTTTGGTTAATCATGTCATGTTGTTTGGATTTGGATTTGTCTTGGGAGAGGCCATTAAGGCCGGGAAACCTCTGATAAACGAATAGGTCATGCCGAAATTTTCAAAATTATTAATATCTTGCATTAAATATATGTAAACACTTGTCATTTTTTGGACATCTTATTTGTTTGGCCAACCAACCCTAAACTTGTTGAATGTGCCTTTTAAATTTTTCACCCTTGCAGATCTGATGGCTAGTGAGGGTTTACCTAATTGATCCACCTATCCACCAGCCAGACAGACCCTCTCAGGAGAGTTCAATCTGTTCGTTTCTCAGCATGAGCTGCTTGGTTCGGTGTCGACCGCCGCTCTGGCTGCGGACGCGGACCTTTTAGGTTCTGTCGATAGGTCCGCACCTCCCAGATCTACGACGCCACCCACACCCACCGGTTGTGCACATCATCCGGCGTCTGATGCGGCATCGGACGAGGGTGTCATACCAGGGCGTCGTGCCCTCCCTTGGTCACATGATACCCATACGTAAATAATGATTTATTTTTTTTAACACGTTTTCAAATATATTTCACGAGTTATTTTTTCCTAACAACTTCACCTCTTTCAGGTTTGCATCGGACTCGGGCCAGATTTCCGGTTGCATACTCGGTCCTTCCACCTGAGGCAGGACCCTGCTGGATATGCCTAGTCCCGTGTCACCCCGCAGACACGTAGGTTCTATTGGGATGAGTTTCAGGTATTCAAATTTGATGAATTTCCCTTTTTGATGCGTAATCGATCATTACTTTTCTAACCACATTTTTATTTTTCCTCCGTATAATAATTGCAGAAGGCGTACAGCTGGCCAGCCGACATCGCCCACGACGTGGAGCAGGCCTGGCGCCAGAGGGCCGCCAAACGCTACAGGGACTTCGTCAACTCGCACAAGACCAAGTGGGAGCGTGACGCCATTTCTGCGAGGCCTCCCTACGTATCCGAGGCCACCTGGGCGGGGTGGACAGAAGGGTGGATGGACCCTGCTAACCAAGCCCGCAGCGCCCGGAACGCGGCGAACCGGCGCGGCGGCAATCTACAGGCCCCAGCACCTGCCACACACTCAGGTGGTTCGGTTGCCCACGCCATCACGATGCGTGCTATGGTAAGTATTTTAATATTAGATTATTTAGATTCATTGATTTCATTGGATTATTTTGATTCATTGACTTAAGTGGAATATTTAGATTCATTGACTTAAGTGGATTATTTAGATTCATTGATTTCTTATGTTTCGCTGTTGTTTTTTTTGGCATTCGTATATGGTTAATGTAAGTAGTATATGTGTTCATTTGCCTTTTTCTTTTTATTTTTGATTTGACTTGGGAGAGGCCTTTAAGGCCGGGATACCTCCGATAAACGAATAGGTCATGCCGAAATTTTTAAAATTCTGGATTTCACTAACATATTTTATTTCATTCTTTCCGCACGCGGAGACGGGGGAGTGGCCAGCCTCCTACGATCTCTTCTACAAGACGCCTCGGAAGAAAACCTCCGACGGGATGGAGGACTGGATCACGGCGAAGGCCCGCGACATCAGTGTAAGTAGACTACTATATCATTTGTTTTTTCCATAGTTTGTTTTATTTCTAAACCCTAAACCCTAACAATTCTTATTCTCATTTCAGGACGAGTACCACAGATTATTCGCAGAGAGGGGAGAAGAGGCCGACAAGAACCGTGCTTATTGGGATACGGTTCGGACCATCGGCCCTCAGAATAAGAAGAAGAGGGAGGTGTACAGGGTTGGATCAGCAGCGCCGCGATTCTTCCCCGAAGTTCTGCATCCAGGTGCTTCCTCCGAGGCCAGCACCTCCGTGCCTTCTGCGACGCCAGAGGATATTTCGCGCCTGGACGCAGATCATGCGACGCTACAGCATGAGATGGAGACCATCAGGGCGCAGCATGAGGAGAGTGTACAGGCACTGCGGTCGTAGCTCACTCAGATCCAGCAGGCGCTGCAGCAGTCGGTTCAGCAGGCGCAGCAGAATACGATGCAGGCGCAGCAGGAGACGAACCAGCAAATCTCGCAGCTATCGCAGATCCTCATCTCTTTCATTTCCAGCTCCTCGCAGCCTCAGCCTCGCCCTCATGATGGTCACCCTTCTCCGCATGATCCCCTTCCAACTTCCTCTGCATAGTATTTCATTTTTTGATTTTTCGTATTGACTATTTCATTTATTGTATTGACATATTCGTTGTTCTTTAATATTTTATCTGACATTTATACGGATTCCATTTCGTTTGTGTTGTTTAATTATACGAACTTCAATACGCAAATACCGTATTTCTGTATAATATTCGTAAAAATGATTTTATATACAAAATAAAATATATTATAAAAATTAAATAATAATAAAAACTATTTAATTAATAATATATTGATATTATTAATAAATTATAAATATTTAATATTTAATATTAATTTAATATTTAATATTTAATATTAATTTAAATAATAGCGACGAACTTGCGACGAAACAAAAATGTCGCAGACTGGGCATAAAAAAATCAAAATTTTTAAAATAGCGACGACAAAAGATATACCGACGAAACGACGACGGAAATAACAGGTCGCAGACCTGACAGATTTTCGTCGTAATTTTACGACGAACCGCCGACGAGCCTTTTTTCGTCGCAATATACCGACGCTGCACCGACGAAAATCACTTTGCGACAAGCCGTATAACGACCTACAAATTTGTCGCAATTTCGTCGCTATATTTCGTTAGCGACGAAATTGCGACGAAATTTGTCTGTCGCAAAACAACATTTTTTTTGTGGTGATATATAATATAAAATAGTCAATATGATACTCATTTTAGCCATCTTACTGCATTCTTTAATATTAGATAAATAACTTTTGTAAAAAATATTTGTTTTGATGCCGAAGTTGTTTTTCATGTGGTAGAAAACTGCAAAAGTTAAAAAAAAAAAAGCTGTATTAGGACGAATGAAAAGTCAAAAATTGAAAAAGAAGTAGGAAAAAAAGAAAGAAATCAGCACCTAAACTAACTCTATCAACCCCTGTCTTAGACCAAAATTACCTCATAATTAAAACGTACTTGAATATATACTGTTAGGGCCCACACTCCACATACACTACACACTTAAAAAATCAGAGAGAGACATGATTGAAGTAAAAGGTTAAAAAATAAAAGGAAAGGGCGGAGGCTTACTTGACTAAAATTAAGACGGAGAAATGAAAGATTGGAAGCGGCAGAGAATGGCCACAGACTCGCAAATGATTAATAGATGCGACGGAGGAAATGGGAGATAAGTTGAAAATAATGACAGAAATGAAAATGAAGAAGAACAGAGAAGGTTCAAACGTTTTTCATCAGAAATATTTAAAGGAAACAAAATATTTCTACTAGGATTCCCACCAAGCAAAATCGAGGGGCATTACAGCCAAAACTGCTTAGAAACTGATATCTAAGAATCTCATCATTACCAACGGCTGCACAGCCACTCAAAATTTAACACGTTAGAAGCGTGCATCAGTGAAACAGTCGGAAAGATTTTGTTTGTCACTAAGAGATTGACCCACCTTCTTTGGTTAACAAGGCTAATCTGAGAGCATCTGACGAATATAAAATTATCACTCAGAATAATGACAAGTGCAATCGACCTGCCCGTTAGAGTTAACGTCATCTGACCCATCCAAGGCGCTCGTCATCTAAGGTTCACGACACCTGATTGGGTCTAAGTACATAGTCAATTTGACGTGGCTCATGGAACGCATGACTTCCCCTAGACGGATAAGGATCTTAGGTCAGCATCAATAAAACTTGCTCGGAGGCATTAAGATTGGATGCTCAATCGTAAGCATCACTTCAGCTCAGTTGTCACCTTAGCAATAGCTCACACCTCAGCCATATCCTGCAGGTCGGTCGCAGACTCGGTTTCCAAAGCCATCCTGGTCAGCTCGACTGAGAAGACGCATGACAGAGCATATACTTGCCTGCAAGTATCTTAGCCATGTAACTCATTATGTAGCACCACTTGACGGCCATGCACCAGTACGTAGGAGAAGACACTTGGCACTCTTTCGTGGCTCCTTGACATGCATGGGCCGCCAAACCTTACAAAAGACGTAAGCAACGTCTCACCGAAGGACACATTCGAATCCAATAGAAAAATATTCCCACAAAGAAACAGGTTTATATAATATTCTAGAATACAAACATGATTGCAACTGACTTGAGCGTGATAGAGTTTTTGCCGAAGTAGTAATTTCAGGACTTCTAACGTTGTTCATCTTGTACATAGTCTAGGCAACAGAATAACTGGCAATAAACTACATCTGTATAAGATTTTGATAACGTTTTCTGTTATTTACATCATTACTATTTCTAAGCGAAGATATAACTTAGTCAGTTTGTATCTTGCAAAACTGCAATCGTTATTTTCTACTAACTTTTGCCAACCGCCATAAACAGTGTTGAGAAAAAGGAATTCAGTAGGTACCTCTTTTCACCCTAAAAAATCTTGGACTTTTTGATTTTTTCAGATTGTACCTTAACCTGAAGTCCCACCACCCAGCTCCCTTTTTGATATTTCCTTGGTTGGCAAGTTGGCATCTTTGTTCAACTTCACAATAGCCCCCCCACCCCCGGGGGGGGCCAACCCCAACTCCGAATCAATAATTTGGTTATACTTATCATTCTTTAATGGAAAGGGCTGCCATCACCCTTTTTATATTTACAACTTTTTTTAGAATTCTACTTATAGTGTATAAGTGATGTAAATATAAAAAGAATATAATAACAATAACCTCCTCCATCTTAAATATTTTCTCTTTGACTATTGGACCATGTCCGATGAGCCAACAATATTTTGTTTTCAATGCCCTCCAACTGAGCAACTAATGTTACCAACCACTTTCTCTTGCATTATCTATTTTTGTGCTGTAGTGTGCTTCATGGATGGATAATAGGTATAGCAACAAAAGTACACCCGAGTTCATTTTGATGTAGTTCAGTTGGTATTTAAATGACTTATTGTATGTAAGATTACGTGTTTGACTTTTATGGCAACGGCAGTATAGATGTTTCATTATTGTCTATACCATATGTTTAATTAATATGGTGTGTGTGCTGATCCAGTTTGCAGTAGATAACTTTTGAGCACCATTTGTCTGAAACTCCATCTAAAAAACGACTGGGTGATCTTTGTGTGTGCTGATCCAGTTTGCATTAGATAACTTTTGAGCACCATTTGTCTGAAACTCCACCTAAAAAACGACTGAGTGATCTTTGTATCTTATACTCAATTCATGAGACTAGGAATATGAAGACCAAAGGGCACCAAAGGGAGGTCAGATCAGAGGAGGTAAAAATATAGGTTAAATATGAGGTCTCCAATCACACGCGGCCACGTGTACAAAAAGGACAAAGGTTTGATTTTTTTTGTTTTTTTTAAAAAGTAGATTGTACACGTGGCAATTTATGATTGGAGACCTCATATTTTGCCTATATTTTTATCTCCTATGATATTAACCGCACCAAAGGTTTGACATTTATGTCCAACAAAAGTACACCCGAGCTCAAATCAATGCCCATATTATTCCGTACGGAATACATAGTGTTCTCCACTACCCTGCCAGACTTTTTTTTCCTTTTGTGGATACTATCACCAAATGAATTTATATCGGGTCGTGTAGGTCAACTTTAGGTTTTTCAGTTAACAAGGCCTCACCAGAATTGCTACCAAGAATACAATAGTTCGAATCCGAAGACACGCACAGTGTGATGTTCCACTTCTGCTAGTATGTAGGAGTCAATTACTCTAATTCTGCTAATTTGTAGGGGCACCTTGTGTGGGTCACCGTTTGAGGCTTCACCAACCTAGAAAGCTGCTAGGCACCTGATTTGCATCATCCACAATGCTCCATAGGGCTGGGACGATGGGAGCCTTCAAGCGAGGGATTTCGCCTTTTGCTACCAAGATAGTGTTATATAATGAAATAAACATAAACAGAAAGTATACAAGCTCATTATCAATCATAATAGTAGATTGCCGTTACACTCTTGCCATATTTTATTTACGACATTGGCTAAAAACCAATAATTACAATTATGAGTACTTAACGTTGACAAACATAAAAGTTTACAAAACTTGTGTAATTACACTTTTGAACGTTCTACGAAATCATTGCGGTATAATTAAGACCGCTTGAAAAATTATTACGTAACTTTATATCATGTTACATGATACAGAGTATACATGATATAGTCATTTTTAAGCCGACAACACTTTTCATGAGGATAATGTAAACTATGCGTGTAGTTAGCCTCGTTGTGCATATGTGATATTTCATTCGTCTGTATATGCTTTTGCAGTTGTACAAAGTTAAAGAGCATTAAATTTTATTGCATGTGATGATGTCGGATTATATCACCAAGTATTTGTTTGATGTGGTGCCGTTAGAACTCCGTCAATTGTCCTTAGTGAGCGAGTTGCTGACCTGCACAAAGAGAAAGGGTCAGGGGACCCGGGATCTATGGTCCCGGGTAATACCCTCCGACGCTCAAGTCAGTCAAGGCCATTTTTGAGGAGAGGTTTATATATGATGAAGGTTTGGTAAGTTGAGGTTTTCTGTAAAACCTGTGTTTTCAATGTGGAGAGGATGAGTTACTGGCGTGTAGTTTTTCAGAGTTTGTTGTTACTTGTCCTTCTCTCTCCTGCTGCTCGGCCTTTTTATATGGCGGCTTGGGCCAATGCATGGGCAGAGCTCAGATATCGTGACAAGCAAGGAGGTCAGTCGGGTGACTCTTGCTCTTGCATGCTCGCCACGTGGCTCGGTGCTGAGCTGAATAAGCTAACTTGGGACACCTGGCTGGGAGTTTCACCTGGTAGAATTACCTGGGTTAAACTCCTAGAACCGAGATGAAGTCTTCTAGAAGCACTCAGAAGTGCCCGAGATGGCTGATGATGTGGGGTCAGCATGCCGAGATGAAAGTGGCCGACTTCGAAGAGCATTGGTGGGTCCTTCATGATGCTCGTGGCTGACGCCACTAAAGGCGGTCTGAGGTCAGTAAGTAGGTCGGATCCGAGGCCGAGCCCGACTCTTTGGCCGAGATGGAACTACGGGCCGAGGCGAAATCCTTAGCCCCTAGGGGGCACTGAGGTTACCTGGCCGAGATGACCGAGAGGTCCTGTGGGCGAGATGGCGGTGGGGCCCTGTGGCCGAGATTGACTATTTGTCTGTATTTGACCTTGTCAACCTCCAGGCCGACCCGCCATACTTAACCATTTTTATGCCCTACTTCAGCGTTGACTGTTATTGACTAACGGGCTGACCATGATTGACTAACGAGGGGTATTTTTTGGCTCATCACTTGCCCCCCAGATTAGTCTGGCCGAGATGAACTGAAAGGGCAGGCTAATCTGCTCAGATTTTTCTCGAGTTGTCTTTCCCTTGATGACGTGTCAAGATCTAATTAGGCTGCTTAACGTACTTATTAGGGGCACAATGTACGATGCGCTAATGATAGCTTCTGGCTGAACTGATAAGCTAATTCTGACTAGATCCTGCAGTACGATTTCTCTGTTGGGCACATGTCTAATTATGATTGGTTCATCCTGCGCATTTACTGTTCGCGCAGGACACGAAGCGTCAGTAGAGCAGCTTTCTGAAATCCGCCGTTTCACGAACCGTTGGGCATGTACTTCGAGTGACCTTTGGACTGCCAAGATGAAACCCTATAAATTGACCCTTCCCAGGCTATTCTCACTCTTTATTTGCTCTCATTTTTTCTCTTCCGGCATTTTACTTTCTTCTCCGGCGAGTTCTTCTGTTCCCGGCGAGTTCCAGCCTCCATCAACCTTCGTTCCATCCTCCGGCGTCTCTTTTTCTTCGAACTCTCTGTAAGTACTCCTTTCGTCTTCAAAATGTCTTCTCCATCTTATGATTCCCAGAACCTTTCTGAGGGTGGTTCTTATGCCGCCGGGAGCGGAGAAACTATTGCTTCTCCGTTGCCGTCCGACAGATCTTCTTCTGCCGATGACCTTCCCATCGGCAATTTGCTTCCTGCCACCAGAGACTCTGCTCAATCTAGCAGAGCCTTGACTGTGATCAGCTCTTCGCCGGAGACAGTGAGGGTTGCTGATGAGCCAAAAAATACCCCTCGTTAGTCAATCATGGTCAGCCCGTTAGTCAATAACAGTCAACGCTGAAGTAGGGCATAAAAATGGTTAAGTATGGCGGGTCGGCCTGGAGGTTGACAAGGTCAAATACGGACAAATAGTCCATCTCGGCCACAGGGCCCCACCGCCATCTTGTCCACAGGACCTCTCGGTCATCTCGGCCAGGTAACCTCAGTGCCCCCTGGGGGCTAAGGATTTCGCCTCGGCCCGTAGTTCCATCTCGGCCAAAGAGTCGGGCTCGGCCTTGGATCCGACCTACTTACTGACCTCGGACCGCCTTTAGTGGCGTCAGCCACGAGCATCATGAAGGACCCACCAATGCTCTTCGAAGTCGGCCACTTTCATCTCGGCATGCTGACCCCACATCATCAGCCATCTCGGGCACTTCTGAGTGCTTCTAGAAGACTTCATCTCGGTTCTAGGAGTTTACCCCAGGTAATTCTACCAGGTGAAACTCCCAGCCAGGTGTCCCAAGTTAGCTTATTCAGCTCAGCACCGAGCCACGTGGCGAGCATGCAAGAGCAAGAGTCACCCGACTGACCTCCTTGCCTGTCACGATATCTGAGCTCTGCCCATGCATTGGCCCAAGCCGCCATATAAAAAGGCCGAGCAGCAGGAGAGAGAAGGACAAGTAACAACAAACTCTGAAAAACTACACGCTAGTAACTCATCTTCTCCACAGTGAAAACACATGTTTTACAGAAAACCTCAACTTACTAAACCTTCATCATATATAAACCTCTCCTCAAAAATGACCTTGACTGACTTGAGCGTCGGAGGGTATTACCCGGGGCCATAGATCCCGGGTCCCCTGACCCTTTCTCTTTGTGCATGTCAGCAACTCGCTCACTAAGGACAATTGACGGAGTTCTAACGGCACCACATCAAACAAATACTTGGTGATATAATCCGACATCATCATATTGGCGCTAGAGGAAGGGCCTGAACCTTCGTCACTTAATTTCGTTTAACTGCACCGTTTTATTTAACAAGTCAGTATAAATGGGTAAAGACGCCCGTGAAGGACTAGGAGAGTCCTCCAATCAACATCGACGAAAAGACACTCGCTCTGCTCATCTTGGACAGGATTCCAGGAGGACAGAGCCAGAAAGGAAGAAGGTCCCGGGCATAACCGCGGATGAGAAAGATAAGGCCATGAAGTATGTGGCTGAGAACCTGGACGTGTTTGAGGCCGTAGTAGAGCGGCTCAAAGGTAAGCGTCCAGAGATAGAATACATGGAGAAAGATTCTACATCCCTCCATCCAAAGGAGAAGACCCAACGGCAATCTTCTCATCATCCTCAGGGGTTTATGGCGGATGCCAGACGTAGTGGCGACAAAGCCCCTACAGTGGAGTCGGTGCCTATACCCAGGCAGCGCCTGGGTGTAAGGTCCCGATCTTTTAAGAGTGTTCGACAGGAGGCTGACCTTCGCAGGCCGAGGAGCCGACCTGAAGAACCTAACCCTGAGTACTTGAGGGTGATCCAGGAAAGCCCATTTTCCTGGGACATTGCGGAATATTTGGCCGGACAGTTTTAAGGTGCCAAAGATGGACACTTATGATGGCACATCTGATCCGACTGACCATCTTTTTCAGTACCATACGGCTATGAGCTTAAAGAACGTGCCAGACCCGCTCCGCTGTAAAACCTTCCCTATGTATCTGCGAGGGAAGGCAAGAAGATGGTTTCAGGAGCTCCCACCCCAGTCGGCGGACTCCTTCAGGCAGTTGGCGCAGAAATTTAAGTCTCAGTTCGTGTCGAGTGCGCCATTTATAAAGAACTCTTCACACCTTATGACCTTGAAGCAAGGTGCAGAGGAGTCTATTCTGAAATATATGCAGCGCTTCTCAGACGAGTCATTGCAGGTCAGTGACCGGAATGAATGAGTGAAGGCCGCTGCGTTTATCAACGGTCTCAGGGCGGGTCGCCTCTTTTCAAAGCTTGCAGAAGAGGGACCCACCATATTGAGAGAGTGCCTAGAAAAGGCACATCAGTTTGCCCGTGGAGAGGAGGCAAACCAATTGAAGAAAGAAGCCAAGCAGAGTACTCGGCGAGAGGCCCGGCCCAGTTCCCGAGCAGACCGACCTGAAGACCAACGCGATCGGCGCAGTGCGTTCGATCGCCTTGGTAACCGATGCAAGCGAGGTCGAGAAGGATTACCCCTTCTGGCCTCAAAAGATAGAATCTTGGCCGTCATGGAAAGGGATGGCTTAAGAACGGACCCGAAGCCTCTGGCAGGTCCCAGGGACAAGAGGGATCCAAAACTGTACTGCCGATATCACCGTGATGTCGGCCATGACACTGAAGATTGTCGGCAACTAGCTCAAGCCATTCGGAAGCTGATTGAGCTGGGGCACTTAAAACAGTTTTATGACCCGCGCTCCCGGCTCCATAACCGTTTAAACTTCTAGAAGAATACTCAAAAGGATAAGTGCCGACCCAAGACTCCCCCAACACGTCCCAAGTCGATGACGATGGGGACAGAGATCGGCAAGAGGCCGCAGTGCAGCCACAAATTAATTCAATAATCTATACTATCTCTGGGGGGCCGCCTCAGCAAAATCAGGGAGAGCCCAGCACGTCAGGAACGTCGTCTGGGCCCCCCCTCAAAAAAGCGAAGATTAGTTCGAGAGCTGGTCTACGGACCAGAAGATTTAATCCCACTAGATTCCAATAACACGGGACTAGTCATCAGGTTATGTATTCATATGGCACCGGATAGAATCGTAGAAGTGCGGCGAGTCTATGTAGATACTGGGAGTGCTGTGAACATTATGTACTATCATGTATATAAACAGCTGGGTTTGGCAGACTCTCAAATGACTCCAGTAGCTTCTCCTTTATATGGATTCACTGGTTTGCCTGTTCGGCCAGCTGGCCTGATTACACTTAGTGTCAGTTTTGGTAAACCACCGGCCTACCGTTGCTTATGGATGGATTTCGTGGTGGTTAAAGAGAGGTCGGCTTATAACATTCTCTTAGGCCGACCAGCGTTGGTAGCTCTGGAGGCTGTAATATCTCCCTTGCACGTTAGCATGAAGTTTTCTACCCCAGGTGGAGTAGTTAATTTACAGGGAGATATTTCTATAGCCCAAAATTGTTATGCAGTGGCTACCCAAGGGAGTGGGGTCGTCCAGCAAGTTGTTCTGGATGATCTCATTCCCCCAACAGATGAGCGTTTACAAACAGATGACGCGGTTCAGGAATTCATCTTGGATCCAGGTTGGCCATTGAACACAATCAAAATTGGGACCTGGATGCCAGCTGAGACTTTGGCTCAGCTCCAGACTCTGCTAAGGGAATTCACAGAAATTTTTGCTTGGACGGCAGAAGATATGCCTGGAATCCCGACTTCCTTAGCGGAACATAGGCTTAATGTGGATCCTCAGGTCAGGCCCATTAAGCAGAAGAAAAGAAACTTTGCCCCAGAGAGGAACAAAGTGATAGCAGGAGAGGTCGAGAAACTCTTGGTGGCAAAGTTCATTGAAGAAGTCTTGTATCCGAGTTGGTTGGCCAATCCGGTAGTGGTTCCCAAACCTGACAAGACTTGGAGAATGTGTATAGACTACACCGACCTGAACAAGGCGTGCCCAAAAGATTGTTACCCCTTGCCGAAGATTGACAGGTTGGTGGATTCCACCTTGGGGTATGAGGTCTTTGACTTCCTTGATGCTTTTAAGGGCTATCACCAGATTATGATGGCAAAGGAAGATCAGGAGAAGACTTCTTTCATAACAAAGATGGGCACTTATTGCTATGTCAGCATGCCCTTCGGTTTAAAAAATGCCGGAGCCACTTATCAGCGCTTGGTCAATTCATTGTTCCGATATCAAATTGGCCGAGTTATGGAAGTTTATATTGATGATATGTTGATCAAGAGCAGGACTCTTGGTCAGTATATCTCAAACCTCCGAGAAGTGTTTGGCATTTTAAGGGAATCCCGAATGAGGCTGAACCCGAAAAGGTGTACCTTTGGTGTACGTACAGGGAAGTTTCTTGGATATATGGTTTCCAAGGAAGGGGTACAGGCCAACCCGGCTAAGATTGAAGCCTTAGAAAGCATGCACCAACCTCGGAATGTCAAGGAGGTTCAGAGGTTGACGGGCCGAATTGCTGTCTTGAGCAGATTTCTTTCTAAGTCCGCCGAGAGATCATTACCCTTCTTCCAAATCCTGAAGAAACGAACTGCCTTTCTCTGGGATGACCAATGTCAGAAAGCTTTTGATGACCTGAAAGCACACCTGACTGAGGTGCCTATGCTGACATCTCCAATACCTGGGGAGACCTTGTATATATACTTGTAAACCTGCCATGAGGCAGTAAGTGCAGTTCTGCTCAGAGAGCAGGATGCAGTTCAAAAACCCATTTACTTCGCTAGTAAGATTCTGTATGGGGCTGAGGTGCGATATCCAAATACTGAAAAAATTATTTTAGCATTGGTAGTGGCGGCCAGAAAGTTCCGGCCTTACCTCCAAGCTCATCCCATGATTGTGGTGACTGATCAGCCTTTGAAGCAGATTTTATCTCGGCCAGACACTTCAGGCCGAGCTGCTAAGTGGGCAATGGAGATTGCTGAGTATGACATCAACTATAAGTCACGCACTTCCATTAAAGCTCAAGCTCTGGCTGACTTTCTTGCCGAAGGGATCTCTGTAGAAGAAGATCCTCCTTCAGCACAAGGATGGGTCTTATATGTAGATGGGTCTTCCTCAAAAGATGGGAGTGGAGCAGGGCTCCTAATAATTAACCCAAACGAGGAAGAGATGGAGTACGCCTTGCGGTTTGACTTCGAGGCTACTAATAACGAGGCCGAGTATGAGGCCCTGATAGCGGGATGAAGTTTGGCTCGTAAACTGGGGGCAGAGCAAATAACCGCCCGAAGTGACTCACAGCTCATAGTTTCTCAAATTAACGGAGACTATGAGGCCAAGGAGGACAACATGAAGCGGTATTTGGCTAAGGTCCAACATTTGAAAGGAATGTTTGAACGCTTTGTGATCGAACATATCCCTAGGTCGGCCAATAAACGAGCCGATGCATTATCTCGGCTAGCCTCATCTACCTCGGCCACAATTGGGAAGAAGATTGTTGTAGAGTTGGTAAAGCATCGTGCCTTTGATGGAAATGAAGTCTTGCAGCAAGACTATCATAATACCTGGATGGACGAGATAGTTACTTATCTACAACATCAAACCTTGCCCGAGGATAAATCACAAGCTCGACGCCTTCGCCTGAAAGCTTCCAGGTACGCCCTCTTTAACGATCACTTGTACAGAAAATCTTTCTCTCAGCCGTGGTTGCGGTGCGTACCTGAGGACGAAGGAGATTACATTCTTCGTGAAATGCACTTGGGCATATGTGGAAGTCATTCTGGAGCACGTTCATTGGCCCGCAAGTGCTATTTGGCTGGGTTCTACTGGCCCACAATTCGTAAAGATGCAGAAGAGCTGGTCAAAAAGTGCTCATCATGTCAAGCTCATGCTCCAACTTCTCATTTGCCGAGTCACGAAATGACCAGTATTTCCAGTCCTTGGCCGTTTGTGCAATGGGGTATGGATTTAGTGGGGCCTCTACCCCTAGCTCCCGGCCCGGTCAGATTCTTGCTGGTAGCGATTGATTACTTCACTAAATGGATAGAGGCCGAGCCATTGGTCACCATAACTGGGGCCCAAGTCAAAAAGTTTTTATGGAAAAACATTATTTGTCGATTTGGTCTACCCCACATCTTCATCTAAGACAACGGGAGACAGTTTGCTGAGGATCCGGTAAAGAGCTGGTGTCTTGACTTACATATCAAGCAGCGTTTCACCTCAGTAGCTCATTCTCAGTCAAACGGCCAGGTAGAGCTTGCCAACAGAATCATCAAGGATGGTTTGAAAAAGCGACTGGATAAAGCTGGCACAAGTTGGGTCGAAGAATTGCCCAGCGTATTATAGGCTCACCGGACAACTCCATCAACTTCAACAAAGGAAACTCCTTTCTCACTAGTGTATGGCATGATGAGCCAAAAAATACCCCTCGTTAGTCAATCATGGTCAGCCCGTTAGTCAATAACAGTCAACGCTGAAGTAGGACATAAAAATGGTTAAGTATGGAGGGTCGGCCTGGAGGTTGACAAGGTCAAATACGAACAAATAGTCCATCTCGGCCACAGGGCCCCACCGCCATCTCGCCCACAGGACCTCTCGGTCATCTCGGCCAGGTAACCTCAGTGCCCCCTGGGGGCTAAGGATTTCGCCTCGGCCAGTAGTTCCATCTCGGCCAAAGAGTCGGGCTCGGCCTCGGATCCGACCTACTTACTGACCTCGGACCGCCTTTAGTGGCGTCAGCCACGAGCATCATGAAGGACCCACCAATGCTCTTCGAAGTCGGCCACTTTCATCTCGGCATGCTGACCCCACATCATCAGCCATCTCGGGCACTTCTGAGTGCTTCTAGAAGACTTCATCTCGGTTCTAGGAGTTTACCCCAGGTAATTCTACCAGGTGAAACTCCCAGCCAGGTGTCCCAAGTTAGCTTATTCAGCTCAGCACCGAGCCACGTGGCGAGCATGCAAGAGCAAGAGTCACCCGACTGACCTCCTTGCCTGTCACGATATCTGAGCTCTTCCCATGCATTGGCCCAAGCCGCCATATAAAAAGGCCGAGCAGCAGGAGAGAGAAGGACAAGTAACAACAAACTCTGAAAAACTACACGCCAGTAACTCATCTTCTCCACAGTGAAAACACATGTTTTACAGAAAACCTCAACTTACTAAACCTTCATCATATATAAACCTCTCCTCAAAAATGGCCTTGACTGACTTGAGCGTCGGAGGGTATTACCCGGGGCCATAGATCCCGGGTCCCCTGACCCTTTCTCTTTGTGCAGGTCAGCAACTCGCTCACTAAGGACAATTGACGGAGTTCTAACGGCACCATATCAAACAAATACTTGGTGATATAATCCGACATCATCATATTGACGCTAGAGGGAGGGCCTGAACCTCCGTCACTTAATTTCGTTTAACTGCACCGTTTTAGTTAACAAGTCAGCATAAATGGGTAAAGATGCCCGTGAAGGACTAGGAGAGTCCTCCAATCAACATCGACGAAAAGACACTCGCTCTGCTCATCTTGGACAGGATTCCAGGAGGACAGAGCCAGAAAGGAAGAAGGTCCCGGGCATAACCGCGGATGAGAAAGATAAGGCCATGAAGTATGTGGCTGAGAACCTGGACGTGTTTGAGGCCGTAGTAGAGCGGCTCAAAGGTAAGCGTCCAGAGATAGAATACATGGAGAAAGATTCTACATCCCTCCATCCAAAGGAGAAGACCCAACGGCAATCTTCTCATCATCCTTAGGGGTTTATGGCGGATGCCAGACGTAGTGGCGACAAAGCCCCTACAGTGGAGTCGGTGCCTATACCCAAGCAGCGCCTGGGTGTAAGGTCCCGATCTTTTAAGAGTGTTCGACAGGAGGCTGACCCTCGCAGGTCGAGGAGCCGACCTGAAGAACCTAACCCTGAGTACTTGAGGGTGATCCAGGAAAGCCCATTTTCCTGGGGCATTGCGGAATATTTGGCGCCGGACAGTTTTAAGGTGCCAAAGATGGACACTTATGATGGCACATCTGATCCGACTGACCATCTTTTTCAGTTCCAGACGGCTATGAGCTTAAAGAACGTGCCAGACCCGCTCCGCTGTAAAACCTTCCCTATGTATCTGCGAGGGAAGGCAAGAAGATGGTTTCAGGAGCTCCCAACCCAGTCGGTGGACTCCTTCAGGCAGTTGGCGCAGAAATTTAAGTCTCAGTCGTGTCGAGTGCGCCATTTATAAAGAACTCTTCACACCTTATGACCTTGAAGCAAGGTGCAGAGGAGTCTATTCTGAAATATATACAGCACTTCTCAGACGAGTCATTGCAGGTCAGTGACCGGAATGAAGGAGTGAAGGCCACTGCGTTTATCAACGGTCTCAGGGCGGGTCGCCTCTTTTCACAGCTTGCAGAAGAGGGACCCACCACATTGAGAGAGTACCTAGAAAAGGCACATCAGTTCGCCCGTGGAGAGGAGGCAAACCGATTGAAGAAAGAAGCCGAGCAGAGTACTCGGCGAGAGACCCGGCCCAGTTCCCGAGCAGACTGACCTGAAGACCAACGCGATCGGCGCAGTGCGTTTGATCGCCTTGGTAACCGAGGAAAGCGAGGTCGAGAAGGATTACCCCTTCTGGCCTCAAAAGATAGAATCTTCGCCGTCATGGAAAGGGATGGCTTAAGAACGGACCCGAAGCCTCTGGCAGGTCCCAGGGACAAGAGGGGTCCAAAACTGTACTGCCGATATCACCGTGATGTCGGCCATGACACTGAAGATTGTCGGCAACTAGCTCAAGCCATTCGGAAGCTGATTGAGCTGGGGCACCTAAAACAGTTTTATGACCCGCGCTCCCGGCTTCATAACCGTTTAAACTTCCGAAAGAATACTCAAAAGGATAAGTGCCGACCCGAGACTCCCCCAACATGTCCCAGGTCGGATGACGATGGGGACAGAGATCGGCAAGAGGCCGCAGTGCAACCACAAATTAATTCAATAATCTATACTAACTCTGGGGGGCCGCCTCAGCAAAATCAAGGAGAGCCCAGCACGTCAGGAACGTCGTCTGGGACCCCCTCAAAAAATCGAAGATTAGTTCGAGAGCTGGTCTACGGACCAGAAGATTTAATCCCACTAGATTCCAATAACACGGGACTAGTCATCGGGTTATGTATTCATATGGCGCCGGATAGAACCGTAGAAGTGCGGCGAGTCTATGTAGATACTGGAAGTGCTGTGAACATTATGTACTATCATGTATATAAACAGCTGGGTTTGGCAGACTCCCAAATGACTCCAGTAGCTTCTCCTTTATATGGATTCACTGGTTCGCCTGTTCGGCCAGCTGGCCTGATTACACTTAATGTCAGTTTTGGTAAACCCCCGGCCTACCGTTGCTTATGGATGGATTTCGTGGTGGTTAAAGAGAGGTCGGCTTATAAAATTCTCTTAGGCCGACCAGCGTTGGTAGCTCTGGAGGCTGTAATATCTCCCTTGCATGTTAGCATGAAGTTTCCTACCCCAGGTGGAGTAGTTACTTTACAGGGAGGTATTCCTATAGCCCAAAATTGTTATGCAGTGGCTACCCAAGGGAGTGGGGTCGTCCAGCAAGTTGTTCTGGATGATCTCATTCCCCCAACAGATGAGCGTTTACAAACAGATGACGCGGTTCAGGAATTCATCTTGGATCCAGGTCGGCCAGAGAACACAATCAAAATTGGGACCTGGATGCCAGCTGAGACTTTGGCTCAGCTCCAGACTCTGCTAAGGGAATTCACAGAAATTTTTGCTTGGACGGCAGAAGATATGCCTGGAATCCCAACTTCCTTAGCGGAACATAGGCTTAATGTGGATCCTCAGGTCAGGCCCATTAAGCAGAAGAAAAGAAACTTTGCCCCAGAGAGGAACAAAGTGATAGCAGGAGAGGTCGAGAAACTCTTGGTGGCAAAGTTTATTGAAGAAGTCTTGTATCCGAGTTGGTTGGCCAATCCGGTAGTGGTTCCCAAACCTGACAAGACTTGGAGAATGTGTATAGACTACACCGACTTGAACAAGGCATGCCCAAAAGATTGTTACCCCTTGCCGAAGATTGACAGGTTGGTGGATTCCACCTTGGGGTATGAGGTCTTTGACTTCCTTGATGCTTTTAAGGGCTATCACCAGATTATGATGGCAAAGGAAGATCAGGAGAAGACTTCTTTCATAACATAGATGGGCACTTATTGCTATGTCAGCATGCCCTTCGGTTTAAAAAATGTCGGAGCCACTTATCAGCGCTTGATCAATTCATTGTTCCGAGATCAAATTGGCCGAGTTATGGAAGTTTATATTGATGATATGTTGATCTAGAGCAGGACTCTTGATCAGTATATCTCAAACCTCCGAGAAGTGTTTGGCATTTTAAGGGAATCCCGAATGAGGCTGAACCCGAAAAAGTGTACCTTTGGTGTACGTACAGGGAAGTTTCTTGGATATATGGTTTCCAAGGAAGGGGTACAGGCCAACCCGGCCAAGATTGAAGCCTTAGAAAGCATGCACCCACCTCGGAATGTCAAGGAGGTTCAGAGGTTGACGGGCCGAATTGCTGCCTTGAGCAGATTTCTTTCTAAGTCCACCGAGAGATCATTACCCTTCTTCCAAATCCTGAAGAAACGAACTTCCTTTCTCTGGGATGACCAATGTCAGAAAGCTTTTGATGACCTGAAAGCACACCTGACTGAGGTGCCTATGCTGACATCTCCAATACCTGGGGAGACCTTGTATATATACTTGTCAACCTGCCATAAGGCAGTAAGTGCAGTTCTGCTCAGAGAGCAGGATGCAGTTCAAAAACCCATTTACTTCGCTAGTAAGATTCTGTATGGGGCTGAGGTGCGATATCCAAATGCTGAAAAAATTATTTTAGCATTGGTAGTGGCGGCCAGAAAGTTCCGGCCTTACCTCCAAGCTCATCCCATAATTGTGGTGACTGATCAGCCTTTGAAGCAGATTTTATCTCGGCCAGACACTTCAGGCCGAGCTGCTAAGTGGGCAATGGAGCTTGCTGAGTATGACATCAACTATAAGTCACGCACTTCCATTAAAGCTCAAGCTCTGGCTGACTTTCTTGCCGAAGGGATCTCTGTAAAAGAAGATCCTCCTCCAGCACAAGGATGGGTCTCATATGTAGATGGATCTTCCTCAAAAGATGGGAGTGGAGCAGGGCTCCTAATAATTAACCCAAACGAGGAAGAGATGGAGTACGCCTTGCGGTTTGACTTCGAGGCCGCTAATAACGAGGCCGAGTATGAGGCCCTGATAGCGGGATTAAGTTTGGCTCGTAAACTGGGGGCAGAGCAAATAACCGTCCGAAGTGACTCACAGCTCATAGTTTCTCAAATTAACGGAGACTATGAGGCCAAGGAGGACAACATGAAGCGGTATTTGGCTAAGGTCCAACATTTGAAAGGAATGTTTGAACGCTTTGTGATCGAACATATCCCCAGGTCGGCCAATAAACGAGCCGATGCATTATCTCGGCTAGCCTTATCTACCTCGGCCACAATTGGGAAGAAGATTGTTGTAGAGTTGGTAAAGCATCGTGCCTTTGATGGAAATGAAGTCTTGCAGCAAGACTATCATAATACCTGGATGGACGAGATAGTTACTTATCTACAACATCAGACCTTGCCAGAGGATAAATCACAAGCTCGGCGCCTTCGCCTGAAAGCTTCCAGGTGCGCCCTCTTTAACGATCACTTGTACAGAAAATCTTTCTCTCAGCCGTGGTTGCGGTGCGTACCTGAGGACGAAGGAGATTACATTCTTCGTGAAATGCACTTGGGCATATATGGAAGTCATTCTGGAGCACGTTCATTGGCCCGCAAGTGCTATTTGGCTAGGTTCTACTGGCCCACAATTCGTAAAGATGCAGAAGAGCTGGTCAAAAAGTGCTCATCATGTCAAGCTCATGCTCCAACTTCTCATTTGTCGAGTCACGAAATGACCAGTATTTCCAGTCCTTGGCCGTTTGTGCAATGGGGTATGGATTTAGTGGGGCCTCTACCCCGAGCTCCCGGCTCGGTCAGATTCTTGCTGGTAGCGATTGATTACTTCACTAAATGGATAGAGGCCAAGCCATTGGTCACCATAACTGGGGCCTAAGTCAAAAAGTTTTTATGTAAAAACATTATTTGTCGATTTGGTCTACCCCAGATCTTGATCTCAGACAACGGGAGACAGTTTGCTGAGGATCCGGTAAAGAGCTGGTGTCTTGACTTACATATCAAGCAGCGTTTCACCTCAGTAGCTCATCCTCAGTCAAACGGCCAGGTAGAGCTTGCCAACAGAATCATCAAGGATGGTTTGAAAAAGCGACTGGATAAAGCTGGCACAAGTTGGGTCGAAGAATTGCCCAGCGTATTATGGGCTCACCGGACAACTCCCTCAACTTCAACAAAGGAAACTCCTTTCTCACTAGTGTATGGCACCGAGGCCATTATTCCTGCAGAGATCGGATCTACTTCACCTCGAGTGGATTATTACTCAGCTACTGATAATAATCAAGAATTAAGACTGAACTTAGATGATCTCAAGCAGAAGAGAGACCAAGCGCGCATCCGCATGGCTCAGTATAAGAATTTGATCTCCCAGCATTATAATTCTCGGGTACGACCGAGATCTTTTCGAGTCGGAGATTTGGTGATGCGTGACAACGAAGTCAGTCATGCTATGTCGGCAGGAACCTTTAATTCCAAATGGAAAGGTCCTTATCGCATTGTTGAAGTATTTCCAACGGGAGCGTACAAGTTACAAACTTTGGAAGGTCGAACTCTTCCACGGACTTGGCAACTTCTCATCTCAGACTTCTGCATCAATGATGTAAATTGTATCAACTTTGTATATGAATACAAGTTTTTTCTGAGGCATCTACTAAGAGTCAAGTGTCCAAGCAAAGTCTGAGCACTGTGGAAGGGTACAATAAGACCTCGGCAGGTCCGAGGCAAAAGACCTCGCAGGTTCGAGGCAAATGCCCGCTAAAGGGTACCATAAGACCTCGGCAGGTCCGAGGCAAAAGGCCTCGCAGGTTCGAGGCAAATGCCCGCTAAAGGGTACCTTAAGACCTCGGCGGGTCCGAGGCAAAAGACCTCGCAGGTTCGAGGCAAATGCCCGCTAAAGGGTACCTTAAGACCTCGGCAAGTCCGAGGCAAAAGACCCCAGCAAGTCCGAGGCAAAAGACCTCGGCAAGTCTGAGGCAAAAGACCTCGCAAGATCGAGGCAAATGTTTGTAAAAAAGGGAATACTAAAACCTCGGCAAGTCCGAGATGAAAGACCGTTAAACGGAAGATTTAGACCTCGGCAGGTCTGAGGCGAAAACTTGTTAAAAGTAAGAGTAAGACCAAGGTAAGGCCAAGACACTTACCTATTCAAAAGAAAAACAAGACCTTGGCATGTCCGAGGCAAAAATCAAAAAATTGATTCATAAACCTTCGGCAGATCTGAGGAAAGAGTTTATTGAAGAAAAGACTTGTGCAAGCAAGCCCCATGCTTTCTCTTAAGAAAGCCGAGTTAAGCAAGGCATAACTTTAATCCAAGTCAGAGCTTGATCTGAACAAGGCAAAGTTTATACCAAACTCACTAATGATCTGGTTCAGCTCGAGAAACAGGTTCATTCTGACTTGAAGACTTAGTTTAATTTCAACAAAGTTGATCCAATTCATTAAGACTAACATAAAAAGTTAGCAGTGATAGTATTGACAAATAAACTTAACAAAGACATTAAAGACAAAGAAGATAGCTGAGCCAAAAAGTTGGAGATTTTCACTGATCTAAACATTGAAGTACATATTGATGCCTGGCTGCTAAAAGTAAAACAAAGAAGAGCCTTAAAGCCTAATCATCCTTATCTTCATCCCTCAAGTCAGCTCCATCAACAAATTTTTGGAATAACTCTTCAAATTCCTGAGCTGCGAGGGGATTGTAGAGGTCAGCAATACGGCGGTCTTCTCTGTTCAGATCTGGATGAACTTGAGCACAGGCATCGATAGCATTTCTTTGGCCGACCTCCATGGCCGAGCCTTGAATCAGAAGCAAGTTCTCTTCAAAGAATCTGGATTTTCTGAAGTCCTGAAGAGTCTTGATCTCAGCATCCATCAGGTTTTGGCGCAGCAGGTTAATCATCTTCTGATCAGCTTCGGTCCTCTGCGCCATCTCAGCCATATTTTTCTTCAAATACTCAACCTCAGTGATTGATTGAGTGGAGGTCAGCTCCAGGTCAGCCACCTTATTCTCCAACTCATCCACCTTGGAGTTGGAGGTGGCCAACCTCATCTCAGCGTCCTCGGCCTTTTGGTGGAGTTTGGTGGTTCCAGCCTATAGGTCAGTGACCTTTTGGGTTAGCTCGGCCCTTCTCTTCTCAGATTCTTCAAGTTGTTTCCGAGTGGTCTCGAGCTCCCCAAGGAAATTCCTGCAGCGGGTCACCACCTCCATCTCTTGGCCTCGGATCTGTCAAAAGGATAAAGTTAGGCAAAAAGACCTGCTGGCAGGAATAAACTAAGTGTTCAAAGAGAAATTTGCTTACCAGAGCCATGTTGCACATAAAGGCATCCATCAGGGTAGCAAAGGAAGCTGCCCTGAACATTTGAAGGTCCTGGGGCAAGATTGCTGCCCTGTTCAACCTTTCAGCCACAGCAGGATTCTGGGCTGTATCCCCTTCAGAGAACCCGATTAGAATCGGATCCTCGGTATTCCCCGGCTGAGGCAGGATTTCTTCAGCCGGGCCAGTGGAGATCATTTCCGGGGGCTGAGATGGCCCCGGATCACGACTGCTGGAGCCTTCACCCCGCTGTCTCTTCCGGGGGCGGAGGCTGGAGCCTTCACCAGCATCCTCTGGAATTCCAGAATCAACTGGAGCCTGAGGTAGAGCATCAACCTCAGGCTCATCATCAGCAATTGTAATTGGCAGAGCTGCAAAGAAGAGAAAACAAGTCAAAACTGAAATAAATGTTAAAACACTTAAGAAAATCCCTACATCTAAGGAAAGGGTTCTACCTGGCTCAGACTCCGCCGCTTCGGGCTCAGCAACAGCAACACTTGGAGCTGGGGGCGTCGCTGAAGTAGAGGCCCCTCCAGAACTCAAAGCTGCTAACCTCCTCTCTCTCCGAAGCCTTTTTTTGGCCTGATTCTCGGCCATTATTTCAGCACGGCTCAGGGATCCAGACATGGCACCTGCGCCCAGAGTTAAACAGTTAGATGCTAACAACAGATTGAAAGTATTGATAATTCAAAGGCCACAATAGCCACCTCGGAGGACGGTTAGCTGATCTGGAGAAGAGGCCTAATAGTCATCACCAATTGCTGAGTGGGCTATATAAGCAGCCATCCAGACATCATAGTCAACTTTGTGCCAATCGATGATAATTGGAGTTGACCGAATTCTGTCTGCCTCATCGCAGTACTCCTGGCTCGGCCATGTATTATGAACTCTGCCTCGCTTCCAGGTAGTCTCGCTCGGCAGATCAGATCTTAAAATGTAAAAGAATTTTTCCTTCCATCTCTTATTAGAGGAAGGAATGTTGATGGCAAAAGGGAAGTCAATACTAGACCTACGCTTGTTGAAATAGTACCAACTATGCGAAGTTCGGCATGCAAAAAGGGCTCGAAAAATAGTGGTATTGAAGGGAAATTCAATGAGACGGAGGAGAAGAATATAACAAAGAATGAGTTTGAGGCCATTCGGCTGAATTTGTGGAAGTCTGAGCCCGTAAGCCCGCATAACACGAATAACGGGCTCGGGAACAGGAAGACTGAAGCCAGACTTGAAGTAGTCTTCATAAACTGCTTCATAACCCCTAGGGGGATCACAAGCAGTCTGACCCGGCAAAGGAAGAAGGGGCTGAAAACGATTTCTGTCTATTTTGTAATATTTACAAATCCTACTTAGGTCGGCCTCGGTCAGGCTAGAGGTGGTCTCTTGGACCATAGGAGTTGGCCGACCTCTTACAGAAGAACGATAAGGACCCCCCTCAGGGGCCGGAGGGTTTACAGGCGCCGGAGCAGGAGCAACTGATGATGTCGGATTATATCACCAAGTATTTGTTCGATGTGGTGCCGTTAGAACTCCGTCAATTGTCCTTAGTGAGCGAATTCCCTTAGCAGAGTCTGGAGCTGAGCTAAAGTCTCAGCTGGCATCCAGGTCCCAATTTTGATTGTGTTCTCTGGCCGACCTGGATCCAAGATGAATTCCTGAACCGCGTCATCTGTTTGTAAACGCTCATCTGTTGGGGGAATGAGATCATCCAGAACAACTTGCTGGACGACCCCACTCCCTTGGGTAGCCACTGCATAACAATTTTGGGCTATAGGAATATCTCCCTGTAAAGTAACTACTCCACCTGGGGTAGGAAACTTCATGCTAACATGCAAGGGAGATATTACAGCCTCCAGAGCTACCAACGCTGATCGGCCTAAGAGAATGTTATAAGCTGACCTCTCTTTAACCACCACGAAATCCATCCATAAGCAACAGTAGGCCGGGGGTTTACCAAAACTGACACTAAGTGTAATCAGGCCAGCTGGCCGAACAGGCGAACCAGTGAATCCATATAAAGGAGAAGCTACTGGAGTCATTTGGGAGTCTGCCAAACCCAGCTGTTTATATACATGATAGTACATAATGTTCACAGCACTCCCAGTATCTACATAGACTCGCCGCACTTCTACGATTCTATCCGGCGCCATATAAATACATAACCCGATGACTAGTCCCGTGTTATCGGAATCTAGTGGGATTAAATCTTCTGGTTCGTAGACCAGCTCTCGAACTAATCTTTGCTTTTTTGAGGGGGGCCCAGACGACGTTCCTGACATGCTGGCCTCTCCCTGATTTTGCTGAGGCGGCCCCCCAGAGATAGTATAGATTATTGAATTAATTTGAGGCTGCACTGCGGCCTCTTGCCGATCTCTGTCCCCATCGTCATCCGACCTGGGACGTGTTGGGGGAGTCTCGGGTCGGTACTTATCCTTTTGAGTATTCTTCCGGAAGTTTAAACGGTTATGGAGCCGGGAGCGCGGGTCATAAAACTGTTTTAGGTGCCCCAGTTCAATCAGCTTCCGAATGGCTTGAGCTAGTTGCCGACAATATTCAGTGTCATGGCCGACATCACGGTGATATCGGCAGTACAGTTTTGGATCCCTCTTGTTCCTAGGACCTGCCAGAGGCTTCGGGTCCGTTCTTAAGCCATCCCTTTCTATGACGGCCAAGATTCTATCTTTTGAGGCCAGAAGGGGTAATCCTTCTCGACCTCGCTTGCCTCGGTTACCAAGGCGATCGAACGCACTGCGTCGATCGCGTTGGTCTTCAGGTCGGTCTGCTCGGGAACTGGGTCGGGCCTCTCGCCGAGTACTCTGCTCGGCTTCTTTCTTCAATCGGTTTGCTTCCTCTCTACGGGCAAACTGATGTGCCTTTTCTAGGCACTCTCTCAATGTGGTGGGTCCCTCTTCTGCAAGCTGTGAAAAGAGGCGACCCGCCCTGAGATCGTTGATAAACGCAACGGCCTTCACTCCTTCATTCCGGTCACTGACCTGCAATGACTCGTCTGAGAAGTGCTGTATATATTTCAGAATAGACTCCTCTGCACCTTGCTTCAAGGGCATAAGGTGTGAAGAGTTCTTTATAAATGGCGCACTCGACACGAACTGAGACTTAAATTTCTGCGCCAACTGCCTGAAGGAGTCCACCGACTGGGGTGGGAGCTCCTGAAACCATCTTCTTGCCTTCCCTCGCAGATACATAGGGAAGGTTTTACAGTGGAGCGTGTCTGGCACGTTCTTTAAGCTCATAGCCGTCTGGAACTGAAAAAGATGGCCAGTCGGATCAGATGTGCCATCATAAGTGTCCATCTTTGGCACCTTAAAACTGTCCGGCACCAAATATTCCGCAATGTCCCAGGAAAATGGCCTTTCCTGGATCACCCTCAAGTACTCAGGGTTAGGTTCTTCAGGTTGGCTCCTCGGCTTGCGAGGGTCAGCCTCCTGTCGACACTCTTAAAAGATCGGGACCTTACACCCAGGCGCTGCCTGGGTATAGGCACCGACTCCACTGTAGGGGCTTTGTCGCCACTACGTCTGGCATCCGCCATAAACCCCTGAGGATGATGAGAAGATTGCCGTTGGGTCTTCTCCTTTGGATGGAGGGATGTAGAATCTTCCTCCATGTATTCTATCTCTGGACGCTTACCTTTGAGCCGCTCTACTACGGCCTCAAACACGTCCAGGTTCTCAGCCACATACTTCATGGCCTTATCTTTCTCATCCGCGGTTATGCCCGGGACCTTCTTCCTTTCTGGCTCTGTCCTCCTGGAATCCTGTCCAAGATGAGCAGAGCGAGTGTCTTTTCGTTGATGTTGATTGGAGGACTCTCCTAGTCCTTCACGGGCGTCTTTACCCATTTATGCTGACTTGTTAACTAAAACGGTGCAGTTAAACGAAATTAAGTGACGAAGGTTCAGGCCCTTCCTCTAGCGCCAATATGATGATGTCGGATTATATCACCAAGTATTTGTTTGATGTGGTGCCGTTAGAACTCCGTCAATTGTCCTTAGTGAGCGAGTTGCTGACCTGCACAAACAGAAAGGGTCAGGGGACCCGGGATCTATGGCCCTGGGTAATACCCTCCGACGCTCAAGTCAGTCAAGGCCATTTTTGAGGAGAGGTTTATATATGATGAAGGTTTAGTAAGTTGAGGTTTTCTGTAAAACCTGTGTTTTCACTGTGGAGAGGATGAGTTACTGGCGTGTAGTTTTTCAGAGTTTGTTGTTACTTGTCCTTCTCTCTCCTGCTGCTCGGCCTTTTTATATGGCGGCTTGGGCCAATGCATGGGCAGAGCTCAGATATCGTGACAGGCAAGGAGGTCAGTCGGGTGACTCTTGCTCTTGCATGCTCGCCACGTGGCTCGGTGCTGAGCTGAATAAGCTAACTTGGGACACCTGACTGGGAGTTTCACCTGGTAGAATTACCTGGGGTAAACTCCTAGAACCGAGATGAAGTCTTCTAGAAGCACTCAGAAGTGCCCGAGATGGCTGATGATGTGGGGTCAGCATGCCGAGATGAAAGTGGCCGACTTCGAAGAGCATTGGTGGGTCCTTCATGATGCTCGTGGCTGACGCCACTAAAGGCGGTCCGAGGTCAGTAAGTAGGTCGGATCCGAGGCCGAGCCCGACTCTTTGACCGAGATGGAACTACGGGCCGAGGCGAAATCCTTAGCCCCCAGGGGGCACTGAGGTTACGTGGCCGAGATGACCGAGAGGTCCTGTGGGCGAGATGGCGGTGGGGCCCTGTGGCCGAGATGGACTATTTGTCCGTATTTGACCTTGTCAACCTCCAGGCCGACCCGCCATACTTAACCATTTTTATGCCCTACTTCAGCGTTGACTGTTATTGACTAACGGGCTGACCATGATTGACTAACGAGGGGTATTTTTTGGCTCATCAGCATGCATGATATTGCAAAAGCTAGGGGGTGACGAAATTTTGCCTTTGGCATTAGTGAAAGATATTCCTATGAGGTGGCAAGAGAAACAGGACATAGTTGTTACCCTTTGATTGATGCAATTAAAAAATCGCTCGTTAGAGATGATGTCCAAACACAGAGAAATCTCGGTAACTTAGATTCAATTCTTTTTCCTTCTCATTTACGGTTTATTTTTACGCAGTACAGTGCTTCTTCTCATGTAATATAGTGGTAATATAGTGGTTTATTTTGTTTAGTATATGTATTACATTATTTTTTTCTCAATCACAATGTCATGTGTATATATTTCAATGTGAAGGAAAACAACAACATAGGCTAAAACCATAGCCACTATATTCCAACGACGTCAATTTGTTGTGGAGGAAAAAAAGAAATGAAAATCTTAGAACAAAAGGTGAAATCCCTCACTCCGAAAACCCCCACCGCCCCATCCCCAAAAAGCATGTGTGGAGGATGCAAATCATGAGCCCAACGGCCTCCTAGATTAGGTGATATCTTATGCAGTGACTCACACAAGGTGTCTTTTGCAAACCATGTATTCGGCCTAGCAGCAGAGGAACACCCACAATGTACGTGTCCTGGAATCGAACTCTTGACCTATTGGAGCAAATCTCAACCCGAGTAATAACTGGACTATGTCATGGACAAAGAAATGAAAATGTAGTACAGGCACACGAAGCGTGTGACGATGAATTTGAAATATTTGGAAGTTAGCCAATTTCGTGGCGACATTGCACGACTTCTTCGGCTGATCAGCTGCTTTCATTTACTAATATAATACATCGAGAAATATGTCACGCTTTAAGTCGGTAGGTGACGGTTTAAATAGTTTGCAAATAAAAGTAGGGCACCAAAGACCGTCTATTATCTGATGTTTTTCCAACAAACTGCACCCTCCTTGATACATTAAGGTCGGCAGTATCTGTACCTTAATTCAAAATTTAATAAAGAAATAGGGGCCTCTTTGTAATCTTTTGTGTATGTTTTTTCTTTTTATAGCAAATAGTTTATGTGATGTCAGTATGCCACCAAGTCTTAGACTCTATACAAAGGTTTGTGGTATAATTAATTACCATCAAGTGTAGACTTTGACTATTAAATTGTTATCAGCATAGGTAAGTGATGAAACTTGGGTTTATATACGGTGAGAGTCATATTCATTCAAAATTTTAAGTCAGTGGAGGTGGTGGCACCTCATCCTCATATAACCCATATATTTTTCTCAAAATTTTAAGTCAATAGAGGTGGTGGTACCTCATCCTCATATAACCCATATATTTTTATATATATTTCTCAAAGTTGCCAATGTGAGACAATATTCTCAATATTTGTCCTCACGTGTCAACGTGACATGACATATACACGCGCCTCATCTTCATATAACACATATATTTTTCTATATTTTTGTCAAAGTGGCCAATGTGAGACAATATTCTCAACGCTTGTCCTCACGTGGCAACGTGACTTGACATATACACGCGCTTTAGAACCTGTCCTCAATTACAAACCACAAGTCAAGCATGAATACCTAGACTTGGGTGAAGAAAGACAATAAATGGCCAACCATGTCCAAGCAAGGTGTGAATCTATATTTTAAATTAGCTCTGATACTATGTTGAAACTTAGGCTTGCATGAAGTGAGGTTCATATTCAATCAAAAACTTAAAAGCAATGAGTAGTGGTACCTCTTCTTTATATAATCCATATATATTTCTTAAAATGACCTATGTGGGACAATATTAAAATATTTTTGTTTAAAAAGTATTAAAATGTTTTCCTTATTAATGTGAAACAAAAATATTAAAATATTTTCCTTATTAATATGAAATGCGGTTGACAATGTTAATGAATTTGACTAAGCAATGTAACAAATTAAAATATTTTTGTTTAAAGATACGTGTTGTCAAGATCATTCAAACGTGTTGATTCATATCGTTATTCGTCTTTTGCTTGGTAGAAGAACAAAAAAAAAAGGAAGAGAAACCCTAAATTGATATAAAGAATTAACCTGAAAAAGAAAAGAAAAAAACATTAACCAAAGTCGATTAGTTGACGGTTGTAAAGTCGAGCTTCTAACTATAGAGCCTTCAGTGTAGTCAAAGTTCGATGGTTTCGGTCTTATTTAGTTGTCGATTGGTTCGTACTTGGATATCAGAATCAGAATCGAAATAGGTATGACAGTGTATGGGTTTGAGCGTATATCAATTTGGACGTAAAAGTCATAGTTGTTTGGTATTGAAGTGGCAATGTGTATGATTGACATTGATGGTGTTTGAAACGTATCGGAATTGAAATGAGTATCGAATGTGGGTGGACGAAAGATTGACCGAAAAAATATTTGATCGGTCGGTATATTGATCGGCCGGCATCCGGCGTCCAACGGCCAATGGCGGCGTTGATCGGTTTGAAATGCATACCTCCCATTCCCATATTGATAGACAAGGGAGAGCTAGTATATCAAAAAAACGACATTCATTACCAAACACTCAGATATCAATCCGAAACTCATACCCTAATTTTAACAAACAAACAGCGTTTATGAGTTTAGATTCCTACAAACAAAAAACCCCAACCAAACACCCCTTTAATGTACTAAAAAGTCGGTTTGAATAGTTAGAACCCATGTTTGAACGCTAAGAAGTCTTAGTAGCTTAAGGTTTAATTTCTATTTTCCTACATAATTGTTAAATTTCTCAAACAACACCGCAAGCAAATCAAGGATGAAAAGAAACGCAAATCAAACAGAAAAGATCAATGGAAGAAGGAATTCAAACATTGATATTATTCTCAATCAATCATGAAAGATACAATCAATACACATCATCTTTCATGTGAAATTCTCCAGAATTCTCTATACCGAAAGAGAGGAGAAAATTGGAGAAGGAGAGTTTGGAATCTGAGAAAATTTTCTAACTGAAAAACTAACTGCTTCCTCTTCCTCTTTCAGACTTTATTCGGTTTTACAAGAATTAGAAATGTGAAATTACAAAGATGCCCTTATTGTCTAGCTGCTCCGTTTGTTTTAACTGAGGACATTCTTGTCTTTTCAATCATTTGAATTTTGTCCGCCAAACCACCTTCTTCTTTCTACAGCTGCCCAGACTGCGTTCTTCGCTGCTCATCATAGCCTTCCTCAACTGATCCATTCCTTCTCAGTCATCCAGCATAGCAGTCTAGATTCTTCTCAGTGATTGATTTAATTTTCGCATCATGATCATAACTTGTGGTCTTCAGGGTGCACTCGGTATTTAGCATCTTCTTCACTCTATGCTTTCCACCATCTTGTAATTCTGATTCATCTCCAACACCCCTCCTCAACACTGGCTGTCTGAACACATTGCATACACCAAGTGAACCAGTCAGTGTAGACAATCTCTGGGCATCAAGTGCTTTTGTAAACATATCTGCAAGATGGTACTCAGTCCTAATTGGCATGGGCCTAATTACTCTCTCTTGAAATTTTTGTCTTACGAAGTGACAATCAATTTTTATATGTTTTGTTCTCTCATGGAACACAGGGTTCTCCACAATGTACATAGCACTTTTGTTGTCACAAAAAATTTCAACTGGTTCAGTTTGGACTTCCTGGAGATCTTTCAGAAGATACACCAGCCATTGGACTTCACAAGTGGTAGCAGCCTGTATTCAGCCTCTGATGATGATCTAGACACCGTAGTTTGTTTCTTGGCCTTCCATAAAACCAGGGCCTCTCCTAAGAATACACAAAAGCCAGTGATAGAACGTCTGGTCTCTGTGCAACCCGCCCAGTCAGAATCATTGAACCCTTTCAATCTCAAATTACCTCCTTTAGGAAAAATTAAGCCTTGTCCCACTGTCCCTTTAAGTTACCTCATAAGTCTGTGAGCAGTCCTGAAATGCAGCTTTGTTGGACAATCTAAAAACTGACTTAATTGTTGTACAGTATAGGTGATGTCTGGTCTTGTGATGGTGAGATACAGCAGCTTCCCTATTAAGCTTCTGTAACCAGTAACATCATCAACTAGTGGGGAGTCATTATGCTGAAGTTTGAGATTCTTCTCTATAGGTGACTTGGCTGGCTTTGCATCTACGAATCCCATTTGATCTAGCAGCTTCATGGTGTATTTATTCTGGCATAGCATTAGCCCCCCCTGTGACCTAGCTACTTCAATCTCTAGGAAGTATCTAAGGTCACCCAAGTCTTTAATCTGGAATTGTGAATGCAAACGATCCTTTACAGACTGAATGGCTGACATGGTGTCACTTACTAGTACAATGTCATCAACATACACAAGCAGTGCCAAAAAGTGACTGGAGTTTTTCTGGATAAAAAGAGTGTGATCATGTTGTGATTGTGTGAATCCTTGAGCAAGGAGTGATTGTGTGAGTTTCTCATTCCACTGTCTGATAGCCTGTTTAAGCCCATAAAAGGACTTGTTCAATTTGCAGACCATGTTGGGAGCTGGAGGACTGATCCCTAAAGGTAACTCCATGTAGATATCTTCTGTCAATTCTCCATGTAAAAAGGTGTTACTAACGTCTAGTTGTTGAATGAACCAGCCTTTTGAAGCAGCCAAGGCTAAAACTAATCCGACAGTAGCCATCTTGGCAACTAAGAAGAAGGTATCTATGTAGTCAATTCCCAGTTGTTGTGGTCACCCCTTTGCCACAAGCCTAGCCTTATATCTCTCTATAGAACCATCAGGTTTGTATTTAATTTTATATACCCACTTGCATCCAATTGGGATTTTACCTTCTGGAAGCTTGACCATGCTCCAGGTGTTGGTCGCTTCTAAGGCATTCAGTTCTAACTGCATAGCCTGCCTCCATGCCTCAGATTCTGATGCCTCATGATAAGTTGCAGGCTTCTTATTCAAACTGATGTTTAGTGTGTAGGCCTTGTATGCGGATGACAGTGAATCAAACGACAGGAATTTTGACATATAATGAGGTGTAGTATACTGATCTGAGGATTGATTAGGAGAGAAAGAATTTGTTTTGGAAGATAGCTGATGACAATAATATTCGTTTAGATATGATGGTGGCTGTCTGAAGCTAGTTGGTCGGTGTTGAGTTTCAGTTGGCTCATGTGTAATGTCATTTCGATTGTCTTCATGGTCAGACAACGTTGAGGGTTGAGAAGAAGGTGATAGGTTTTGTGGCATAGGCATAGGATATGGGTCATTGTGGCTAGGAACTGGAAGGTACTGAGAGGGTGGCAAGTGTGGACAGTGGTTATGTATTTTATCAGTTATCATAGTTGGGTTTATAGCAGGCAGGTTGGAATCAGGAGAAGAAGAAGAAGGTTGATTAATGGTTTGTGAACAGTGGGAGAATGAGAAGACGTTTTCAAAGAAAATGACATCTCTGGAAGTGAACATTTCTTGGGATGTAAGATCTTGTAAGATGTATCCCTTTTTGGTGTGTGGAATGCCCAAAAACACACATTCTCTGGATCTGGGATCAAACTTGGGTCTTTCTGGCAGGAAATTATAGGCCTAAACTTTGCATCCAAGTATTCTAAGGTGTTTGTAATTTGGGGTAGTCTGATAAAGCCTTTCATGTGGAGTTGAGTGATTCAAAAGAGGTGTGGGTATTGATATTGATGAGGTATGTAGCGTGTTATATACAAAATCCCTAGTATTTGATGGGTAGACATGCATGAAATCTTAAGGCTCTAGCGACATTTAGAATATGCTGTTGTTTTCTTTCTACCAGCCCGTTTTGTTGTGGGGAGTAGAAACAAGTGGTTTGGTGAATAACCCCTTTTTCTGAATAGAAGCTTTTGAGCGCAAACTCATGGGCATTGTCTGATCTAATGACTTTAATCTTCTTATCAAACTGAGTATATGCATAGTGAAAGAAGCTTTGTATGACCTGACTTGCTTCATACTAGGCTTTGAGTAAGTAGACCCAAGTGTATCTACTATGATCGTCTAGTATGGTAAGGAAGAAACGCTGATTATGCATTGAGGGGTGTTTATAAGGCCCCCAAATGTCAATATGTATCAAGTTAAATATAGAAGTGGATTCAGAATTAGATGAAGGAAAGGGTAAACGTTTATGCTTTGCCATAGGACAAATGTTACATTGTATTTCAGATGTAGAAATAGAAACAGATGGATCTCTTCTACTTATTTCTCTAATCCTTTGTACAGAGGCATGACCAAATCTTGCATGCCACAGCATAGAATTGTTATCAGATTCAGATGTAGAATTACAAACACGCAATGAACACTTTTCAGAGACTGAAGGATTTGAAGATATACAAGCCACAGCTGCATCACTTCTGTGTCCTTGTATGAGGTATAACCCATCAACAAGTTCAGCTGAACCAATCATCCTCTTGGAGAATTGGTCTTGTAGAAGACAAGAATTTTGAAAGAATGAGACAAGAACATTAGTGGATGACACTAGCTCACTGAGTGATAACAAGTTGAATGAGAAAGATGGGACATAGAGTATTCTGTGAATTAGTAAAGAAGGAGTAATTTGGACTGACCCAATGTGAGTAGCTATAGCAGAAAGGTTATTAGGCATTTTTACAGAGACTTTTGAAATAGGATGAAATGCATAATAGAGGGATAGGGAACATGCCACATGACTACTAGCACCTGAATCCAAGACCCACACATTAAACTGATTGATTGAACAAGTACCTGTCCTCTGATCATTTGGAATCAAAGACTGAGCTGACATGACTGCATGCTGTGATGCACCTCCAGAATTCGAATTCACACCTGCATTCCGTTTCTCACCAATCAGACTCATCAATTTATTGTATTGATCAGGCGTCAAGGTTGGCCCTGCTAGTGTTAGACTAGCAGATCCACTTCCAAACTCAGATTCCATCATGTTAACTTGCGGTTTAGGCTTCCATCCTGGTGGAAACCCGTGTTTCTGATAACATCGGTCTATGGTATGTCCTGTCTTTCCACAATGAGTATAGACAGGTCTTTGATTAAAGCTCATCTGGCCTCTGCCATAACCTCTTCTGTATCCTTTATTTTGAAATCTTGGATTGTACACATTTGCTACAAAATTATTTGTACTCTCATCTTCATTGACTCCATAATCATTGTATTGTGGTTTACCATCTCCACCAACCATCAACACAGATGCATTATTATTGAATTGATTCAGATTATGTCCTCATGTCACCTTTCTTTCAAACTGTAGCGCCATAGAAAACGCAGATGCAAGGCTAGGCAGCGGTTTCATAACAAAAACTTGAGATTTTACAGCATCATACTCATCATTCAGTCCTTTAACAAACTTAATCACACAATTACTTTCAACAAACTTACTCATCTTTGCAGAAACATCACAAGAACAACCAGAACATGTACATCTAGGCACAGGTCTTAGGGCAAGCATTTCTTCCCAAATTAGTTTGAGTTTTGTATAATATTCATTAATAGAAAGAGTATCTTGTTTGATAGCGTAATACTCTTCTAACAACTCAGACAAACAAAATGGATCACCACTGGCGTACCTTAATGTCAGATCGTCCCACACATCATAGGCAGTGTCATACCATATTATGCTTTGTGCTATGGATGGAATCACACGATTCTGGATCCAGGCCTACACCATAACATTCGTCTGGTTCCATGCTTGGTACTTTGGGTCATTAACTTCTGGTCTCTTCATGCTTCCATCAATGAAGCAAAAGCTTGTTCTTGATTGTAAACGTCATTCTAAAGGTCCTACTCCATGAATGACAATTGTATCCATTCAAGGCAGGTTGCACAAGGACTGCGGCTGGACTTTTGTTAGGATGAATGTAAAGAGGATTCGAAGTTGAAATTTCCATGGCGTTTATATTCGTGGAACTCGAAGCCATAAAGATCAAGATATATCAAGAAACCTTTGTATGTTTAAGATTTAGTCAAAGAATCGATGGCACATCAACCAGAGCTCTAATACCATGTTAAATTTCTCAAACAACACCGCAAGCAAATCAAGGATGAAAAGAAACGCAAATCAAACGGAAAAGATCAATGGAAGAAGGAATTCAAACATTGATATTATTCTCAATCAATCATGAAAGATACAATCAATACACATCATCTTTCATGTGAAATTCTCCAGAATTCTCTATACCGAAAGAGAGGAGAAAATTGGAGAAGGAGAGTTTGGAATCTGAGAAAATTTTCTAACTGAAAAACTAACTGCTTCCTCTTTCTCTTTCAGACTTTATTCGGTTTTACAAGAATTAGAAATGTGAAATTACAAAGATGCCCTTATTGTCTAGCTGCTCCGTTTGTTTTAATTGAGGACATTCTTGTCTTTTCAATCATTTGAATTTTGTCCGCCAAACCACCTTCTTCTTCCTACAGCTGCCCAGGCTGTGTTCTTCGCTGCTCATCATCGCCTTCCTCAACTAATCCTCTCCTTCTCAGTCATCCAGCATAGCAGTCTAGATTCTTCTCAGTGATTGATTTAATTTTCGCATCATGATCATAACTTGTGGTCTTCAAGGTGCATTTGGTATTTAGCATCTTCTTCACTCTATGCTTTCCACCATCTTGTAATTCTGATTCATCTTCAACAATAATGTAGCAGTTTATTTCTATATATTATAGTGATCTTTCTCACTTGATATAGTAGTTTATTTCGTTTATTCCCTATATTACAGTTTTTTTTTCCTTCATCACTAGAAGGCTCGCACGACGGACTATTAACTCACTAATAAAGCGTATGTATGATAATTGCGTCGTTGTGTCTGTGTAGTGAGGGCTCTCAGTCATGTACCCAAGTTTGATGGTTTCGGTCTTATTTGGCTAATTTCATTGTGCGTTAAAGCAGTGTTTTGCTAGTCATATGTATGATTAATGATTTTCTGACCGCCAATTCCGAGGTTCCTTAAATCATGCGGGGAATTAAATACATCCGACCAATAACTAAAAAAATTGTTATCCGGTCTTATTTAAAGTTTGTTTACAAATAATAATTAATTAAGCAGATCACCTACTATCTAAATGGACTCCAGTTAGATGAGCAGGCAATACCCAGGAAAGAATAATTTGGGAGTTGCCTCATCAAGAACTACCCACATGGTCCATTTCTCCACCCCACCCCACCCCCACGCCCCAACAACAATACAAAGCCTTCAGCCTAGTTTTAATTGTTATTTTTAGTTTTTTGAAACCCCTTATGTCAACTAGATGACTATCTTTATATGTGTTATATATGTACACACGCATATATATATATATGCGTGTTCAAATGGTGGAACCTAATGTACCAGGAACGTCTTTTGAGGGCAAGTCTTGGAGCAACTGGTAAGGTTGCTTTGTGACCTTGAAGTCACGGGTTCGAGCCGCAAAAATAGCCTCTTGCACAAAATGTAGAGTAAAGCTGAGTACATCAGATCGCGAAGCGATCTAGCCCTCTCCAGATCCTACGCAAATGCAAGAGCCTAGTACATTGAAAACGTTTTTTTGGCTCGATTACTGAGGATGGAACATGATATTCAGTCACTAGTCACTAAACTTAAGATTTTTTTTGGTCAACTAGATAATGATTTTGTGAGAAACACCTAAAATAATTGAATTTTCAAATTTTAACAAGATCGACTTTGAAATTTTTACAAATATTACCATTAGTGACAGTTTGTGATACAATAATCTAAAAAACATACCTGAATATGGGTCAATGTATTTGAGATACTATGGTCTAAATAACCACGTTAAAATCAATTTGTTCTTGGAAAAATTGTTTAGAGGGAAGTGCCATAGTTCGTTGGGTCATTAATAGAGCAAGAAAGAGATTAGGGCATAAATTGTAGAGAAAAGAAATAAAAAGAAAAAATAACAGTTGAAAGAGCGACAGCAACATTACCATATTGTCTTAGAGGCCGCTGTCTATAAGGCGTATGAAAGATCGGATGTACGCAACCATACTCATATGTTAATTAGAAACACAAAGAGGTTGTTCTCCGATAACCCATAATAAAAATTGCGTCAAGTTGTGTCGATCAACTACTAGTTTACAATATAAGAAGCACAGCCAATTTAGTGAGTCATTTTGATGTATTTTATCATATTCTAAAGTCAAAAAAGAATGGTTGTTGACTCCATTGGAAAAAAGTTGAAAATCGTTATTCACTTCAACAACAAGAATCTCTTGCTACTCCCTCTCTTATTTGGAAATTGAATGTCAACTTACATACATTTTTTTTTTCCTCTTGTATTTGATCCTTTTTTTCCCTTCAATTTTTGTTGCAATAACAAGCGTAGATTAATTCTTTGTTTGATTTTGATCACGCAAATGAAATTTAAATGGACACTTTTATAGAAAAACAATATCACAATTTTAATATTTATCTATAATTATTCATCTCTAGTTACCTATAACGTTGACAGTTTCTCAAAGGTTGAACCCTAACCAGTAAGGGTCTCTGGCACATCCAGTCTCAAGGGTAGTTAGTTTAGGGATGTAAATCAGGTACCCAACGGCCCGCTAGCAGAAGCTTGGTCATATACACAGTAGTCTGCATAAGGAGCCCTCAACACTGCAGACAAGCCTACATACCAAGGAATCTCCTACACTATGCACTTGTTGGGAAGGGGCTCTCTTGCCTTTGACAAGAATTGAACCTCTGACCTTCCTTTCAAAAACTTCTACCCGGAACCAGTTGGACTATGTCCTAGGGACATGTTGGCAGTTTCTCCCACCCAGGAGTGAAGGTCTTAGCTTCGGGATAGGATACTCTCACCCCATTTTTCTTCACCACACGCGTGACCGCGCGACACGTGGCAACAAAGGGGGTGGTGAAGCTAGATAAGGATCACCCGCATCTAGCCTCACCACCTCCTCTTACTACCACGTGTCACGCTGTCACGCATCACCGCACGGATTTGCGGTGAGGTGATCCCATCCCTTTAGCTTCACCTTCTCGTCTTTTTCTCTCCTACTATATATGTACAAAGGTAAACTCCGAGGGCTATTTGATTCTTTTCCATAAAAGTCATCGTTTGGCATAATATCTGGAGCTAAGGCCAATACCTCTGGCTCTATAAGCCTCTACTGTTTCAGTCTTAAGAAGCTTTGTAGAATATGTAAATGAGGAGTTCATTGGTTTCCTATGTTGGGAAGACATTTTCAGGAACCCGCACAAGGTGTCTACAACAAACCGAACCAACAACCTTCTAATCCAATTGGACCAGATACAATGACATAACTATCACTAGTCCAGGCAACAGTAAAGCACTTATGCTGCACATGTCTTAGTTTGAACCTACGCCACATCAATACGTTGATGTGGCTTATGCTTTTTCTCTTGGTATTTTTCTTGGCCGAAAATGCAAAACATATCTCCATAACCTTATATAAGTTCTAGTATAATTTAGAAGATGCATAGCTCTGCATTTTTATCTCATCACCAGAAAAAGAGAAAAAAACAAACATCGAAAGATCTACGTTGTTTGTCGATGTGCCGCAAAAAGAATAGCGTGCAGATTCATGTACTGTTTATTTTAAGGTTACAATCATAATAAAAACCAGAACTCTAATTAAAAACTCAATACTAGAAACGGTTTGGTGGCCTAAGCAAAGTCCTACCTGAATAATTGAGCGAGGGCAACACAATCCGGCACCTCCTCGTATCCTGCACAAACGCAGAAGCATATTGTAGTGAAAAACGTCCTTTTATATTTTAGTGGGACAAGTCTAGCTAGTTACACTAGATGCGTGTTGATAAACTTTAAAGGAAAGGGTTCAAGTATTGAATCATCTATAACAGTACTCATATTAGACTAACAATAGCCATTGATGTAAACTTTGTGACGTTTTTAGAATAATATTGATCCACTTCACACGAAAAAAAATTTGAAATATGGGTAGATATATATTCACTAGTATTGTTGCGGTTTGGCATAATCATTTTCGCTGGCCCTTTTTCTTTGTCAAATTTAAGGTTTTAAAATTGGTTAAATGCCGATGAAGGTTTTAACTCATCGACTAAAGCTGAGATATGACAACCAAAATATTTTTTTGGTTCAAATCTTTAGAACTATCCGAGCCATATTGGTATGACTTAAAAAATGGACCAAATCACAAACCGATAAGCTGTGCGATTCCTTGGTTCAATCAATTCAACCGGTTTGACCTACATTTTGTCTCTGTCATAAAACATAAGTTCATTTTAACTTTTTATCATAATATAAATTACACAGTGTTGAAAAGTTAAATGAATGTATAATTTTAGATTGAAAGAGTAAAATAGTCAGGTTTTTAAAGAGAACAATCGAAAGATTTCCGTAGGAAGCAAAAGCACAAAGATAGGAGTAGAAGTAGTAGTTGATAGATGGCTTGAGGCGTGTATACACTTTCTGTAAGGAATATTTGCACCCACTTATTGCTGCAGGGTTATAGACAAGTTTCCTCCTAGGATACAACAAGCCATAGATTTTTTATCTCAGCAATAAGATAGAAATCCTAATGAACTTTCAATTGAGAATTTCGAATGTATGTGCGTATGTGTTATACACTACAATCTTCATTTAATATATAGTACTATGTTTAAAAACTATCTTCATGATACAACCAATAACATATAAAACTAAGAATACAAAATTATTGTTTTAGCAATATGATACTCTTTGTCCAGGATGTTTGCAACGTTTGAGAGTCTGATACTATATTTTGTATTCACGTGTTCTTAACTTAGTTTGGTTAAGACATACACATACGTTTTTAACAAAAATCCTTAACCAACTTTCTATATAAGGTTTTCATTAGTAGGAGTGGCAATTTCAGATACGACACGAAAACACGACCTGAACCTGACACGATTTTTGCGGTTATGGACACGATCTTGGCGGGTTTCGTGTACAAATCGGGTAAGACCTGAAAGATACCCGTTAAAAGCGGGTCGTGTCCGGGTATACCCACGGGTTATCCGTTTATACCCGAAATACCCGAAAATTTAAAAATATATTTTAAATAAAAAATTTATAATAAAAATAAATTTTCTCAAAAAAATACTAACCTAATCATTAATCCCTTCCGCGGTTCCCCCTTCCGCCATTCCCAAAATCCTAATCCACATTCCCAAATTAAATCTCATTTCCCCCTTCGCTAATCTTTAACCTTTGGTTATGTACTTATTATTGTTTCATACATTATAACAGTAGTCATTTAAGTACATGAAACTTGAAAAATACACGAAACCTGAAAATACCTGAAAAAATACATGAAATGACTCGTACACGACTTGAAATATTTGTACTTGTCAAGTTCGTGGATATACACGATACACGACATGAAACATGACATGTACGGGTTTGGGTATCTATATCCATACACGCGAAGCAAACAAGTAAGGTATATGTATGATATTTTGATACACGAAACTCGAAAAACACGAAATACGAAACACGATTCACGACCTGTTTGACACCCTATACATTAGAATGATGAGTTTCCTTTAAAAATGTTTAGCACACGAAATAAATGCTACAGATACAAATTTAAGTGGAGGAGCCCAAAGTATCGTGTATGTGTTTATTTATATGTGTGTGTTTGTATATATACGGAAAGCCTTTAGTTCTAGTAATTGAGTAGCATTTATCAAATTCTCATTTCTCGAATTCGATTCACTTCCCCAATTTTTTTAATATATATATATATATTACAAATTTTAAAACCTTGCGTGGGCCATGCCCCCTCTTTTTCTCTGAGTCTCAAATTTTGGAGGAAAAAAAAAGGTGAAATCCTTCAACTCGGGGGTTCCACCGCCCCAGCCCCAAGTAACATGTGTGGATGATGTATCAGGAGCCCAGCGGTCTCCCAAGTTGGGTGAGATCTTACACAGTTACCTACACAGGTGTACTCCCACAAACCAGGCCTTTGGTCTAGCAGCAGAGGAACACCTGCACAGTGCGCGTTCCTGGATTCAAACTCTTGACCTTTTGGAGCAAATCTCAACCCGAGTATCAACTGTACTATGTCCTGGAGGCATGAGTCTCAAATTTTGGCTGTGAATAGCTCAAATTCTCCTTAGAAATGATCTATATATAGCAAATCATACAGCCACGTTCAGCAACCAAACGCAAGAAGACATGGCTACCACCCCTGGGTTGCTCACTGATTGGCCATGGACACCTCTTGGCAGCTACAAGGCACATTGGCTTCTTTCTTCCTTAAAACCCCCCTCCCCCCAACCCGCACTCCCAGCCCCCCTTTTCCCATAATAGTGTGTGATCCTTTTCCATAATACTGTGGTGATCTGTGTTTTGATGGTGTGCATTGTTGAGCTAAGTGTTCTTTTTTCTCTTTTTGATGCAATGAAGTATGTGGTGTTGGGGCCATTTGTGGTGCATAGCATATACTCGTTCATGACGAAAGGGGAAAATGAGAGAGACCTCACCAACTTTATGGTGCTTCCGTTCTTGTTGTCGAGAGCCATTCACAACCTGATTTGGATCTCCATCTCTAGACATCGGACGGCTAATGGTAAAAACCGGATCGTTGATAAGAACATCGAATTCGACCAGGTTGACAGGGAAAGCAACTGGTCTGTTTCTCCCTCTTTCTCTCCTTCTTTTTCACTAGCAATTTTGTTTATCTTCCATACAAGTCTCTCCCTAAAAGAAATTATACAATACTTGCTAACATTACAGAAAATGCAGCCAAACTTAGACACTTAACTATTAGACATTTTATAAAATTTTAGCAAAACATATACAAAATTTGTAATTTTGCACATAGAGTGACACTGTTCATGTCTTTCCTGATGACTCTTGGTCCAGATTTTGCCACTAGAAGGGAGAAAACATGAAAATCTTTATTTTATTTTATTTTCTCTGCGTGGTTCTCCAACCCCCCCCCCCCCCCTCTCTCCGAGGTGTAGTTGGTTTCACTGCATCAAGAAAATCTGTACAAAATATTGGTGAAAGAACATACCTTTTGGTAATGCAAGTGGTTCACTTCTTTGTTAGGAATGTTTAGTGTTAAACAATTTGTAAGCACCCCTGTCAGCAATCTAAAATTTTTGGATCTGTCTCGACTCGGGAGGGTAAATAAAAAACATGAACTCCAACTTTTTGTAATAAAAAAACAAAAATAAAAAGAGAGAATATGCCTGTTGTGTTTGCAGTTTGAATATTATACTTTGCAAACTGGCTATGTAATTTGATAAAAATAAACTTTGATTGTCCAATATCGAGAGGGTTTTTGATTTCCTGTTATTATCTTGCCATACCTCTTTCTTGAAAGTTTTCTTGGATCCACGATGAAACTTAATTATTTGTTAGGCCTTGAAATTTTACATACTATAAAAAATATAAACAATTCACAAAAAAATTAAATGAAATAGCGTGACAAGAGAGTCAGATAATAATGGTTAACATTTTTCATAAAAAATTGAGAAAACTGAGGGTTAAAAAATGTTAAGAATGTTGCTTAAAATTATTTGTTTTGGAGAACACATCTTTTTCATGTTCGGGTAGATTGCTTGAGGGGGTGGCATTTTGAGACACGACACGAAACCAGAACCTGACACGAATTTTCGCGGGTATGGATATGACCTTGGCGGGTTTCGTGTACAAATCGGATAAGACTTGAAAGATACCCACCAACGGTGGGTCGTGTCTGGGTATACTCGCGGGCACTTGTTTATACACGAAATTTAAAAAATATATTTTAAATAAAATTTATAATTAATAAAATAAATAAATTTTTCCAAAAAAAAAGACTACCGCACTACCAAGTAACCCTATTCGGTTCCTCCTTCCTCCATTCCCTTCTTTAATCTATTATTGCATAGTCAAGTGATTTGAGTTTAGATAACCTCACATATTTTAATTTTTAACCTTTGGTTGTGTAATTATTGTTGTTTCATACATTGTATCAGTAGTCGTTTAAGTACATGAAACTTAAAAAATACATGAAACTTGAAATTACCTGAAAAATACATAAAATGACATGTACACTATTTGAAATATTTGTACTTTGTTAATTCTTCCATACACATCTCTCCCTAAAAGAACTTATACAACACTTGCTGAAATTACATAAAATGCAGCCAAACTTAGACACTTAACTATTAGACATTTTATAAAATTTTAGCAAAACATATACAAAATTTGTAATTTTGCACATAGAGTGACACTGTTCATGTCTTTCCTGATGCCTCTTTGTCCAGATTTTGCCACTAGAAGGGAGAAAACATGAAAATCTTTATTTTGGGATTTTTTTTTGTCTGTGTGTGGTTCTCCAACACCTCCCCCCCCCCCCCCCCCCCCCCCCCGCCAGCAGGGGATTCCCCCTTCTCTGAGGTGTAGTTTGAACCCTTCTTTAGGAAAATGTCTGCAATGGGATCCTGTTACAATGACATGCGTTCCGGCATGGTCTAGGCTTATTGGGGCCATTTGGTTGGTTTCACTGCGTCGAGAAAATCTGTACAAAATATTGGTGAAAGAACATACCTTTTGCTAATGCAAGTGGTTCACTTCTTTGTCAGGAATTTGTAGTGTTAAATAATTTGTAAACACCCCTTTCAGCAATGTAAAATTTTTGGATCTCTCTTCAATCGGGAGAGTAATGAAAAAAAAAATGAATTCCAACTTTTTGTAATAAAAAACAAAAAATAAAAAGAGAGAATATGCCTGTTATACTTGCAGTTTCCATACCGATTCAATAAATCAGGTAATATTTTGGACATAAAAGTTCAAAAAGAAATGTGGCCTCCGTATTTTAAACTTTGCAAACTGGCTATATAATTTGATTTTTCATCAAAAAAAAAAAATGAGTGAAATGTGAGTTAAAAAATGTCAAGAATTAATGTTGCCAAAGCATATCTGGTTTGGAGAAGACATCTTTTTAATTTTGGGGTAGATTGCTTCACCAAAAGAAATAATGACATGTGGTCTAACAATTAATTTGGCAGGGATGATCAAATAATATTTAATGGAATATTGTTCTACATCGGCAACAACTTGTTTTGTGAAGCATCAAGGTTGCCATGGTGGAGGACCGATGGTATTATTATCACCACCTTGCTGCATATCGGCCCCGTCGAATTTCTATACTATTGGCTTCACCGGGCGTTGCACCACCACTTCCTCTACTCTCGTTACCACTCCCACCATCACTCCTCCATTGTCACAGAGCCCATTACATGTAAGTCTTACTCAAATTTCCTTAGACTCATATACACATGTACATATTATATATGTATGTATATATGCTTTCATGAAAAATAGTTTTCATGCTTTCGGAGTAAGTATTAGAGTTGTATCCAATAAAACATAATCAAGTAACATGGTTGAGCTTAAGATGGAGAAAAATAGTATCTATACTGTATAGCATCGGAGACAACCTTTTTGTACCATTCTTGTGTATCCAATTTGTGGGTCGGATTTGGAACAACTGCTAAGGTTGCTGTATTGTGACCTCGAGGTTACAGGTTCGAGGCGCGAAAATAGCTTCTAAGACTGTGTACATGATATTGTAAAGCGATCCGACCTCTTCTCTAGCCTTGTGCAAGCGCGGGAGCTTAAGGCACCGGGAAACGCCTTTACTGTGTATCCAATTACATCATTTATATATGTGATTATAATGTAATTTTGTGAATGTTGTTATGTCTTCTCTTGTGGCAGCTGTTATACATCCATTTGGGGAGCATATAGCATATTTTCTGCTGTTTGCAATCCCAATACTCACGACCGTATTTACTGGGACGGCTTCTAACATGTCGCTAATGGGTTATGTTACATATATTGATTTGATGAACAATATGGGACACTGCAACTTTGAGCTCATCCCTAAGGCAACTTTCTCCATTTTCCCTCCTCTCAAGTACCTCATGTACACCCCCTCGTAAGTTCTCACAATCCTGTTCCCGATTTTCAGTTTTTTCTTTTTAATTGTATCTTATACGTGGAAATCCTGAGTTTTTATTTTTAATAAATGGATTTCCTGAAAACTTATAGCATTGTGTTTCATATGTTTCCAAAATATTTAGTAGGTTTTACAGAAATACCTACGAAGTCAATGTTTATGAGACAATAAAGGGTCAACAATTGTCAAGTTTTTGATACTCCCCTTCTAATGCTTTAATCATTTTTCATTCTCGTCGTTATAGATTTGCTAGGTCATAATTGATAGAGGACTACACATATTGGCTTGAACAGATTGCAATAAATGAAAAGGGAAAGAAAAGATAGAATGTTAAACAAACAAAAGGAGAAACTGGTAAGTCTAGCGATTCACGTTAGAATATTGTTTTATATTGGCCAATTGAAAAAAAAAATATGGGTTATATGAGAATGAGTGATTTAAGGTTTTGGGTGGATATGTGATCCATCTCATGTAAACCCAATTTTCAACATGGTTCCAGAGTCATTTTAAAATGTGGACTCACACCTTGTATGGCTTATGGTTGGTCATTTATTGTCTCTCCTCACTCCAGATGTTCGTGTCTGGCTTGTGGTTTGGCCAATTGAAAAAAAAAATATGGGTTATATGAGAATGAGTGATTTAAGGTTTTGGGTGGATATGTGATCCATCTCATGTAAACCCAATTTTCAACATGGTTCCAGAGTCATTTTAAAATGTGGACTCACACCTTGTATGGCTTATGGTTGGTCATTTATTGTCTCTCCTCACTCCAGATGTTCGTGTCTGGCTTGTGGTTTGTGATCGAGGGCATGTTCTAAGACGCGTGTGTATGTCAAGCTACATTGACACATGAGAGCGGGTGTTGAAAATATTGTTTCACATTGGCCAACTTGAAAAGAAAAATATACGGGTTATATGTGAATGAAGTAGAATCACCTGTATGTTTTGAGTGGATATGTCTCAACTCATCTAAACCCAAGTTTTAACGGTATGATTATTTAATGCAAAAATTGGTGGCCGTTTTCTATGAGATAAAAAAGAAAACGAATAAATGGCTGGTAAACGACATGGTTGAGCAGACCTAATCTCTGAAGATTATGTTTTTTTCCCCTTTCTTTACTAACTCTGAAGATTATGTTTATTAAACAATAAAATTGCTAAAATAATAAATAACCTTAACTTACACGTTACCTTAGTATTTACCTTTTGAACAAAATGACCATATTGGAGAATTCTACATTTCCGAAAATGTGCACGCGTTGTCGGTTGTTGGACAACCTAACCTCCCTTTTGTTGCCCCTAATCATGGAATTATAATTGAACAAAAGCTGCTAGATGTTCTCTAACTCCTGGATATTGAAACTCTTTGCAGTAAAGTTTACTAAAGTGTAAGATAAAAGTGATTATATCAGATTACGAAGTGATACGCTGCGTAAACACATAAATATAGTGCAACACCTTTTTACCCTTCGTTACGTTCTCTAATTCAGTTCGTTTGCTTCATTATATTGACTTTTGTGTCCTCTTAGTTTTGTAGCTGAAGAGATGAATACTTTTAATTGAACTATGCCATTTGACTTAGGAGCATAATAATCTCTACATTCAGAAAAGTTATTTGTAATCCACAATTCGGGTGTTGCTATTTAGTATACTAGGATGCTTGATCTGTCTAATATGATACAATTATTCAAGTAAAGTGCCAACTAAACAAGATGGTGATTAAAGGGTCCATATTATATATCTAATATGCAATGTATCTTATCGGTTAAAAAGTATATTTGTAGGTGAAACTATGGTAAACATTATCCACATTGGACACTTTAAGAAAATATGTGGGTTATATGAGTATGAGGTACCAACTCTCTTTCCTTAAGGTTTTGAGTAAATATTTGTCTCACCTTATCTAAGTCCAAGTTTCAACGGAAACATTTTCCCATTTGCTTGTTTACGTATTTCTTAGCGTTATATGGTGTGATGTAATTGTTATGAACTGGTAGATGTAATTCCAATGGACTAATTTGACGACAATTATTGGTAAATCAGATTCCATTCACTGCATCACACTCAATTTCGGACGAATTACTCGTTGTTCATGCCAATCTATGACTATCTCTATGGTACCACTGATAAGTCCACTGATTCTCTGTACGAAAACACACTCAAAAGAGAAGAAGATGCTGCAGATGTTGTACACTTGACACACCTAACAAATCCAGAATCCATATATCACATTCGCCTCGGATTTTCTTGGTTTGCTTCAAAGCCTGAAAATCCCAAATGGTACATATGGCTAATGTGGCCGATTACATGTTGGTCTATGATCATCAACTTCATCTACGGCCGAACTTTCATCTTGGAAAGAAATACTTTAGGCAAACTTAAATTGCAATCATGGGCTATTCCTAGGTACAAGGTGCAGGTAAGTAGCTCTGTGTGTCTTTTCTTTTATCAGTTATTTGTTTCATAAGCCTTGAAATTTTGACCATTTCCTTGTGTTGGTTGGGTGGGTTGTAGTATTTGGCCAACTGGCAAATGGAAGCAATCAATGGGTTGATAGAAAAAGCAATACTTGATGCAGAAGCAAAAGGCACCAAAGTATTAAGCCTAGGCCTTCTCAACCAGGTCAGTAAGTTCTCCTCTGTAATTGACCACTTAATATTAATACACAAAACATTTGGAAATTCTTCTATATATATCTATATCTGTATCTACGTATGCATGTGTTTTATCTATCTATGTATGTATATACAGATAGATTGATAGATAGATAAATATAGGTATGTACTCTCTCCGTCCCAAAAATTTAGATTCAGTTGTCTTTTCATCATATTATAATTTTCAACGGAGGTAGTATAACAAAAGAGAAGATGAAAAGGGAAAAGGAAAAGACAACCAGAATTACATAAGCTTTAAGAAAGTACTTTTAACTTCTACATTTGTTGAGTTGATGGGGTCTGATCTTTCTTCCTTTGGCTCCTGTTTCTTATTCTGAATATATTGCAGGGAGAAGAACTTAACAGATGTGGTGAACTATATGTTAAAAGGCATCCCAAGCTGAAAATAAAGCTAGTAGATGGAAGTAGCTTGGCAGTGGCTCTTGTTCTTCATAGCATCCCTAAAGAAACAACTGAAGTTCTCATCAGGGGCAAGCTTAACAAGGTTGCCTATGCAATAGTTTCTGCTCTATGCCAAAGGGACATCAAGGTTTGGCCTTTGCATGTTCTTCGTATGAAGAGTATAATTTGACACTAAAACTGCAGTATATCAGAAAGAGGACTCCATGCCTTGTAATTTCTGCTCATATAGCACGAATCTGATTTATTGAATGATAGGTTTCTGCAGACACGATTCAAGAAAGCGGATTTTTTTATTATTCTTGTGTTTCTTGTGTTTTTTTTTTACTTCATGTTTTCTTTTGTGTGTCAGGTGATGACAGCATCACAGAACGATTATGGGAAGCTCCAATCAACTACAAACTATCACACTAACTTGGTACTTTCCAAGAATTTCACACAGAAGGTATACTTGTTCATGTTTTTTCATGCTTGAGAATCCGTCTTTCCATTTAGTCAATTTTCAGACGACATAAGTAATTAGAGAACTATTGTTACATCTTCATACTTTTAGTTGACATTTTCCTATCTTTTTAAGAAGACAAGATCTAAATACCTCACCTGAGCAAACTTAAGTAACTTTAGATGCAGGCCTACTTTATAACCAGAGTAGGTTAAGTTCTTTATCCTGAAAGCTTCCTGCTTATTTCCATTTCCAATGGATTCAAGGACACACTCTTCCTTGATTTTGGAATATGGTGGAATAAAGTAAAATGCCTCACTAAATCGGCCGCGTTTGTTATATTGTGAAGTAGCAGTTGATCGTCACAGTTTGACTTATCATTATAGGTCATCAGGAACAATCTCTCTGTGTTTTTAACACATGGATATGGTTGCGTACATCCGACGCTCCCATATCCCGCCTGGAAGTTGGATTCCAAATTGTGAAAGTTGGATTCTTTCTTATGCTTAACCACCAATTCATTTTGTGTGTTGGTAGATATGGTTGGTTGGAGATGGAGTGACTGAAGAAGATCAGAAAATGGCATCAAAAGGAACACTATTCATTCCTTTCTCTCAGTTTCCCCCTAAGAAAACGCGCAAAGACTGCTTCTACCATCTTACTCCAGCAATGCTTGCACCAACTTCCCTGAAGAATTTGGATTCTTGTGAGGTTAGTCTTGAACTTCAAACTCCTTATGTTCAATAAGCATAAAACTGTTCATAATCACGCAGCATTATAATGAAAATTGATGGTTGACAGAACTGGCTGCCAAGAAGGGTTCTAAGTGCAGGAAGGGTAGCAGGAATATTGCATGCTCTAGAAGGATGGAATGCAAACGAATGCGGAGACAGCATTTTCAATATTGAAAAAGTTTGGGAAGCTGCCTTGAAGCATGGTTTTCGACCTCTGGGCTATTCAAACATCAGCTAGATGAGATGTTTTATGTGGGAATTCATCGTTGGATCAAGCTACATGAGATGTTTTATATGGGAATCCGAAGCTTGATCCAACAGTACATCTCGTGGACAATTATGCTCGCGGAATTGAAGAACTCTATATATAGACTTTGGAGGATTTCCTATAATTTTATTTTTAAGATCATTCAAGTTTGTGGTAAAACCTGGTTCCTGTTTAGTATGCTTTGACACTTGTGTTTAAGGCAGTTACATTGGTTACAGAAGACTTACCTTTTCTGTTTTGAGTAAATTTCAGAGGTTCTGTGTAGCGCCCCGCTCCCGAGACCTAACATCGGGAACAGTGCACCCGCCGTATCTCATTAAGGAGAATACAAAGCGTCAAAATCCAAACAGATACACGTCAGCGGAAGTCAAAATTCAAAACCTCGAAATAATCATCATCATAAATATCAATGCCTAGTCAAATCTAAATCCGTTACAAATGTCAAATGTAGATATAACTAAATGTCTAAAGTACATAAACCTCGAGTATCGAAAATTATTATCTCAACTAAGCCCTCGAAAGTCTCTTGGAATGTCATCGACCTCAATATCTCCACTCTTGGTCATCCTCGGTATGCTAACTCAATCACCTGTCTATCTGCAAAATATGTTAAAGCGTGGTTTGAGCGACAAGTCGCTCAACAAGTTATCCCAATATACTTACCATGGGATCATACACGGAGAAGCAAGCGTGATAACGATATATAGCAACATAAAATAATATCATGCTTCTCTTCGCAAGTAAATTTACAACTCTGCCCCTAACATCCAAAAGCAAATAGAGCAAATAGACCCAACAAAGTACAAAGTCCAATTAAGTATGTAACAAAGTCAACAAATAGACCGATGACCAACTCAAACCAAACGACAACCAAGCAAAGGTTAGTCCAAGCTAAAACATGATGCAATTTTTAAAACAATGCAATGCCAATGTTTCCACTATTTCAAAACTAATGTTTCCAATATCAATGTCCAATGTCCATATCCAATGTCCAAATCCAATGTCCATATCCGATTAAACCGAACCAAAACTCCAAATAACCAAATCCGATTTAATCGGTCCAAAGTCCAAAATCAAATGCAATGGCTATAGCACTTTCCCTACAAGTGACTTATATCGTAAGACTTACGAATTGATTCCCCCAAAACCAAATATACTATAGACACCCTGTCCCAGACTAGGTCGTTACGTCTATAGCACCAAATATATGCTTTTGCACCCTGTCCCAGACTAGATAGTTACGCTCAGGCCCAAAATACGCATACAGAAGCCCTGTCCCTGACGAGGTAGTTATATCTGTAGCAATCCAAATAGGCATACAGAAACCCTGTCCCTGACGAGGTAGTTACATCTGCAGCGCTCGATAACCAAAATAGGAATCAACCCGGCTTACCGATATATTTCCCTTATAAGGGTGAATTTCCAAAAATATGCAAATGCAACTTTTCAAAACCATTTTGCAAGTACCAAAGTTAGTCCAAATTACCAAAATGCCCTCCAAATACCAAATAATTCCAAACAAATAATCCAAATAAACTAAAAGTCCAAAATCTCATCTGTGTATGTATACTCATGTATATGCCCACGCCCATACATGTGCATATACACATATATACGTACACGTACCTTTCTTGGCCTTTATACCACAACCACACCACTTATGTAATACATATATATACATATATTCATATATCTTATATGTTGTACATACTACCAAATATATGTGCCCCTAATACCTTTAATCGGCCCCTGTCCAGATTTCCCCAAAATTTTGAACTTTTGGCCACTTAACAAAATTTCACACTGTGTGTGTGTATATATATTTAAATTATACTTCCTTTTATACATACAAAATACCATCAGTATAACACCTATGTACACAGATGCCTCATACCAATTTTCTCAACCCAATTCACGGTCCTTCTCCTTTTGAAATCCACCATTATCATTTTTGTTTTTTCAACATATACCCCTTGAATCATCCCACACCACTTAATATATATCCATATACACAACTTATACTATGCCCAATTTACCAACAATGGAACGCAGCAACAGCACAATGTTAATATTTTCCTAATTCCAAGCGGTGGTGGCCGTGCGACTCCTACATATATATATTTACTGTCGGCACAACATATATATCAATATATTTATTTACATACATATTAACAAATCTATGCATGAATGTACGTACACCTCTTTGGCACTTTCTTTTTTCATATTTAACTTTCGGCTGCACCCCCTAAACAGCTGAATCCCAAACAGCACCCCTACATATATACATTTACATATATATAAATATGTAAATACATATAACATAAATACCGTAGATCAGATTCATATACTAAACTTTGCAAATAAATAAAATCTCTTTTTTTTTGTAGCCATTCGGCTAGTGTATCTCCAAAACAATAAATCACCCTTAATTTTTGTCACATGTTCACAAAACTGCAACAACAAAATCATCAAACCTCAATATCCATGTAAATCCTCCCTCACACACACAGCACTTATTCTCACCCTCCCTCATAATTTACTCAACCCCATTTTAGGCAAACACCCTCTTCCATAGCATCACTGTAGGAAAGCCAAAAGTACCATACCTAATAATTAGCAATTGTTTTCGGCCACTGTCCTTATGGAATTCTCGGTTTCAATTTTTTTTTCTTCTAATTATTACATATACACATCTGCCAACGACTATATATTGAGCCATACAAAACCATGTATAATCAATCATCTATGCATTCACATATACTTATATATGATCCATGATTGATACAAAAATAACATATAGATTTTTCGCAAAACACAGCACGTATAGGGAGATTACTTACTTCGATTGCTATACTATACCGTACGATTGAATCTATGATAGATGGTTGCACCAAATCCTCTCTTCTTTTTCTTGGTACCCTCGGCTGATGGCAATAAAAGAGGCTTGCTGGCTTATACCTCTTTTTCTTTCTTTTTGGTTGTCGCTGAGGGCAACGACAAAGAAGCTGCCTTTGGTATTATTTTGTTTTCTTTCTCCAGGGATGGCGGCAGAACGCGACAATTCTCGATGTGTTTGTTTAGATTAGCTTTGATATATAAGAGATTCAGGATAGATGGAGTTTAGGTTTAAGAGTATACTAATTTGAGTAAGATTAAATATCCTAGTAGATATAGGATTCACACTTAAAAATACATCTTACTTTCAAATTTTAAGTAGACTAGGATTTATCCTCTTAGTTTTATTTAATTTATTTTTATTTTTCTTTTTTTTTCCTTTGCCCTAACGGGCACGGCCGTAACATTCTGTGTCTTGTGTCTTGATTTTTATTCTAATTTGAGTCAGAACTGATTGTTTTTCACCAGTAATCAAGTTCACCCAAATGCAATATCGGAAAGACTATCTAAAAGAGCTTCCCGGTACATTATACTCACGCGTTTGCGCAGGGTATCGGGAGAGGATCAGGTCGCTTCACGATCTGATGTATGCAACCTTACACTACATTTTGTGTAAGATGCTTCCGCGGCTCGAACCCTTGACTTCAAGATCACGAAACAGCAACTTTATCAGTTGCTCCAAAGTCCGCCCTCATAGGAAAGACTGCCTATATTTGCTAATTTGGCAGAGATACTCTTTATACTCTAGGTTGACTTTGCACTTTTCTGTTTTTTATTTTTTTTGTTTTTTATTTTTGAATGTCTTTCGTTATTTGTGCCTGTACTAACACATTGGAAGGTGTCTATCGGTATTTGTTAAATTTCGTTATTTGTGCCTGTACTAACATATGAATATTTTAATATTGGAAGGTGTCTATCGGTATTTGTTAAATTTCTGCACTAACACACTAGCACATCGTATCCCTATTATTGTGTCATCTATACAGGTGCATATAGAGCTGGAGGTCTCATTTGAAGCAAACTCTCTATACTTTGAGATGGAGTTTTTGTTTGACTGTCACTCATACTCCTCAGACCCTAGTGATAGCTTTTGTTGCTGTAGTGATATACTAGGTATGTGTTATTGTTGTAGTAGTATTAGAGGTCCTATCTATCCCCAAAAAAAAAGTCCTAATGATATTTGTAACCCAAAAATGGTATGTATACCATTAAAATTAGCAAACTATTGTTTAATATTAAATTTGATCTGTAAGGTTAGTCTTGAAATTGCGACATTTTAAAATATGACTTGTAAGCCACCAGAATTGTGATGACGCCATCAGTGGTTCTGGTAGTGTGTTGGGATATAAAAAGGGAGCAACTTTGGTAGGCTATTTTAGCTTTAATGTACAAATTTTTTTTCCCGAAGAAAGGATCATTTTATTGACTATAATATGTTCCAAAGTGTACAAATGTTCTATACAACAGCAAATCAACCAAAGTCTATGTTCTCAACATTTCCTGGAATAGTATCAGCTACATTAGCTATATGTCTAGCCCGCCTTGTAATGTCATTAGAGAAAGCTATCGGAAGTGGAAGATGGGTAATATGGGTAATATTGCCATGTACTAGTTGGTTACGCCAGAACCATATGCACCATATGGAAGTACGGAAGAGGTAACGCCATTCGCCTTGGTCCCTAAATGTCCGACATGATTTGTACAGATTCAATTGCACCCACTCCTCAATTTTTGATGGTCGATAGAACAGATTACGTGCATTCGAAGGAAGCAGCATGCGCCAAATGCTGTTGGCCCAAGTGCAATCTCTCAGTGCATGCAGACTGTCTTCATCGTATTGGCCGCATATGTCGCAGATACCGTTTGTATGCATGTGACGCTTGTGTAGGAATTTCGCTGTTGGTAGTAGACCCCGTCTTACTTGCCATAAGAATACATTGTATCGGCCCGGGCCTTTCATTGCCCAAATGGAGTCCCACGCATGGCTGGGTCTGTCCGATGTTTTCGAAATTAAATACTCGTATGCGTTAGCAACAGTAAATGTACCTGAGGTCGTGTGCTTCCATTTGAAAGAATTGGCCACACCGTCGGTCCCATTAGTCCGGCTATCTAAGCATTCTAAGATGATTGACCGGGTGGCTTGGATATGTCTCCATAGTATGGAGGTGTTGCCCCCTACTCTGCCAGTGAGTAGATCACCATATTTCCCTTTGAGCACTCTCACCCATAATGCATCTGGGTTTGTCAGGATTTTCCAACCAAGTTTAAGAATCATTGCTATGTTCATATCATGCAAATGTTTGATATTGAGTCCACCTCGGTCCTTGGGTAAACAAATGGAGTCCCACGCGCACCAGTGTAACTTGTGTGAATCTGATGTTTCGTCCCAGAAAAAACGCCGGGATATTTTCTCAATTTCGTCTAATAGTGCTTTGGGTAGCCGCACGGTTTGCATGGCATATATAGGTATCAACGATAGTACGCTCTAAACTAAAATATGTCTTGAAGCTAAAGATAAAGTTTTAGCTCGCCATGTGCCAAGTCTTGCACGTACCTTATCCACGATAAAATTGTATGTCCTTCTGTTACCTTTGCCAGAGAGTAGGGGCATACCAAGATAGTTACCAAAATCGGTAGATATTGTTAAGCCCATGCAGGATAAAGGTTGTGGCTGGAAGCGATCTTGTATATTCTTAGATAATAGAATTTGGGATTTACGCCCACTTATAGTCTGTCCTAAAATGCAACAAAACTCGGTCATGATTTCCTTGATCACCATGCACTGCTGTTCGGATGCTTCACCAAAGAGGAGTAAATCGTCCGCAAAAAACAAATGCGATATGGTTGGACCTGTCCGAGATAAGCGTATGGGCTTCCATTTGTGTTCTGACACCGCCCGATCTATTTTGCTACTTAGAACTTCCATGCACAACAAGAATAAATAGGGAGCTAATGGGTCACCCTGCCGAACACCATGTTGAGGTTGAGATGAATCCAGTATTTGGCCATTCCAGAGAATAGAAAGTGATGCCGACGTGATGCTAAACATGATAAGCTCAACCATAGCATCCAGAAACCGATATGTCCCAGAATGTGTCGAAGGAATGGCCAATGTACCTTGTCATACGCCTTCTCCAGATCAATTTTGATAGCCATGTATCCTTTGCGGCCTTGTTTAATTTGCATCGAGTGGACAGCCTCTTGGGCGATGATAATATTATCAAACGCTTGTCTGCCAGGAACAAATGCGCATTGTAGGGGCGAAATAAGCTTACCAATCACAGCTTTTAGCCGATTAGCTATCACTTTGGAGATCACTTTAACAATGACATTGGACAATGCAATAGGCTGAAATTGTGTTGCATCTTCGGGTGGCTGTTTCTTAGGAATGAGTGTAATAAGGCTTGTGTTTAGTTCAACTGGGAATTTACTCGTGTTAAATGCTTCCGTCACAAACTCCACAACTGATGGTGCGACAGTGTCCCAATTTTTCTGAAAGAACACCGGAGATAGACCATCCGGCCCCGGTGCTTTATATGGTCCCATTTGGAATACTGCACTTTGAATTTCAGATTCTGAAACGGGCCGGTTTAGCCATTATTTGTCCACATCTCCTAGCGTAGGAATTAACAAGTCGCCGAAGTCTGTCTGGTCTTCCATGTTAGATTGAAAAAGTGTCCTGAAATTCTATTGAATAAGATGTTGTATAGTTTCAGAATTATTTGTCCATTCTCCAGTATCGTCTTTTAGTCGCACGACATTATTGGTCTGCCGCTGCGCTGTGCATGTACACGGTTATGAATATTTTAATATTGGAAATTGTATATCGGTATTTACTAAATTTCTGTACTAACACATTAGCGCATCATATCCCTATTATTGTGTCATCTATGCAGGTGCATATAGAGCCGGAGGTCTCATTTGAAGCAAACTCTCTATCCTTTGAGATGGAGTTTTTGTTTGACTGGTGCTCATACTCCTCAGACCCTAGTGATAGCTTTTGTTGCCGTAGTGATATACTAGGTATGTGTTGTTGTAGTTGTAGTATTAGAGGTCCTATCTATCCAAAAAAAAAAAAAGTCCTAATGTTATTTGTAACCCAAAAATGGTATATATACCATTAAAATTAGCAAACTATTGTTGAATATTAAATTTGATCTGTAAGGTTAGTCTTGAAATTGCGACATTTTAAAATATGACTTGTAAGCCACCAGAATTGTGATGACGCCATCAGTGGTTATGGTAGTGTGTTGGGATATAAAAAGGGAGCAACTTTGGTAGGCTATTTTAGCTTTAATGTACAATATTACGAAGAGCGGTGCATTTTTGGAGGAACATAAACCAGATTTGTACAAATTGCTATATCAATAAACCATTTCACACTACATATTATGAAAATGCATATGTAAAATATAAGATGGTCGGCAATTACAAATTATTTTGTTAGTTATATACTTGTTAATGAGATAGAATTTAATATAAAGTGTTTATAGTAAGTCGTATCTCATATCTATATGTTTCATCACTGTTACACTAGTATCTTTGACTTTTAGAATCACAATTTTTTCTAGAAAAAATTGTCAAAAATGTCATGTTCTATATCCATTTAACAAATAAATAGTTATATCATGGTTAGCTAGGTTAACCTAGCAACAAATAAAGTAAACAAAAAGAAATCCCTTTTTTCTCCTTTGTAAGAGGAGATGATGTAGAAGAGCCTTCTCTGTTAAGTTGAAGAAAATTCACCGGTTGATGAGATGGAAAAAATTTGATTAATGTGTTAGTTGGTGTGATAATTTAATACCGGTTAGAGTTGGGTCTAGTAACTGTTTTCGGACGACGCGAAGACTTAAATTCTATGTAGGTTAAACTTTTATGTTAAATAGATATAAAACATGACATTTTGATTCTCGATAAAAAAAATGTAATTTCAAAAAACAAGAATCAATCAATCATACTCAGTATATCACAACAGCACAAAAGCTATCGTTAGGATCTGAGGAAGGTGAGCGGCATGCAAAGTGTAAAAGTGATGAAACATATCGATATGAAATGCGAATTACTCAAAATGTTTATTTAGTCAAAACCACACTTTTATTTCGGTTAATCCTTTTGTTTAATGATGGTTAGAGAACTACTTAAACTTGTACGAAATGCTAAAAAGAAATGATGGCTCTGATATATGAAACCACACGACTAAATGAATTTCAGATTAGATGTCTGCAAAATGTATTTACGACGAAATCATATAGTATCTCTGATACCATGTTAGAATTAGATTGGGAATGAAAATAATTTCTTTTCATTGATTGATTACTCTCGTCTTGAGTCTCTTTATAGTTACAACTCAAGCCTATCTATGGTAAGTTTAGATTAGATGGGATATGATTGATTTTATTGTTATGATCCCTATCAAATCTTCAAATCAAATCTCTTCAAATCTTATGATTTCATCTTTCCATCACTCCCCCTCAGGTTGATCATTGAGATCTCCAATGTTCAACTTGTCAAGTGTCGATTTAAACAACTTTTCAGTTACCGTTTTAGCGAGTATATCTGCTAGCTAGTCTTCCGACCTCACAAAAGGAATCTCGATTGCTCCATCCTCAAGTTTTTCCTTAATGAAGTGTCGATCTATTTCTACGTGATTGGTTCTGTCGCGATGTACTGGATTCTCTGAAATGCTCACTGCAGCCTCGTTGTCACATTTCACTTGAGCCGGATGTGTCGGAGGAAAGCCCAATTCACACACTATTTTCTCAGCCACATCACTTCCATTACTCCTTTGGCCATACCTCTAAACATTGCCTCTGCACTAGACAACGCAACAACCTTTTTTTTTGCTCCTCCATGTGACTAGATTCCCTCCGATTAAGACAAAGTACTTAGATGTGGACCTTCTATCATTCAGATTACCTGCCCAGTCTGCGTCTGTATATACTTATATATCAAAATGCCCACGTCGTTGAAATAGTATGTCTCGGTCTGGTGTTCCTTTTAAATATCTTACAATACGCATGACTGCCTCTAGATGTTTCTTCTGAGGTTTGTGCATGAATTGACTCACAACTCCAACTGCATATGCGATATCTAGCCGTGTAAGAGACAGAAGTCAGGGGCTAACCCTGTCACTTTTGGGTGCTCTACTTGTTCTAAGGTCTGCTCGTTGATGCAACCTGCCTATCCTTATTGAGCAGTCTCTCGCATGCTATGGTGCTGATAGTGTTGGTGTTGATCGGGTCTCGTATTATGTTAGAAGATGTATTCATTCCTAAACAAGTTTTACTATATCCTATTTCTTATACAACAACAAAATTCAAGGCTTCATTAACTGGGTGGAGATGTCCTTTTTTTTCTAAAGGCGTCTCATAACAAATTAAATTTGCATATATATATATATATATACATATATATATATATATATATGTATGTGTGTGTGTGTGTGTTGGAATATGAAATGTTTTGATGATGTTAAAAGATGTTTTGAATGGGCTAAAATAGAAATTCACACTTGGAGTTTGAAGCAAAATGAGAAAAACACACTGTGAGACGTCAATCTCTCACATGGATCGATTGATGTATACATCAGTCCCTTATGAAGAGACATGGATTGATCCATGTGGAGATTGTGTAAGTTTTGAACTTCCTGTCCAACATCGATCTCTCAGCCAGGAGGACATCAATCGATCGACGTCATGTGAGTCTCTCAGGAAGAGACGTCGATCGATCGACGTAAGGCAGTGTCAAAACCAGAAAGTTTCTGGAAGACATTGATCTCTCAGGCCAGAGACATCGATCGGTCGATGTACAACAGTCTCACAAAGGAGAGACATCGATCGATCGATGTGCTGCAGTTTCAAAACTACAGACTTTCTGGATGACGTCGATGTCTCAGCACATGCACATGGATCGATCAACGTCCCCCATAATTCAAAATTTTTTGAACGTTGTGACAAAATCCAAGGGAGATTTATGATGTTTTCTCTCTCCAATCTTGCTCAAATTTCTTGTAGACTTTACTACAACATAATACATGCTTCCTTGACTATTTTATCCATGTCTAAGATTCTCTAGGGTGGCTATTGAGGATCAAATCACTCCATAAGGTGGCTAAAGGCTATTTTAAGTTTTTCAAGACTTGGAGATTGACTTGAAGACATGGTGAAGGCTCCAAAACGTGGTGAACTTCTTCTATAAATGGATGAAGCTTGGATGAAGCAAATACACACTTTCACCATCATCAAGCTTCATTATTCATTGTAGTATACTTCTCTCATATTTGTAAAAGTGCTTAAAGCTTGTTAAGCCTTTCTTTGTTCTTCATTGTTGTATATTGAGAGATAGAGAGTCTCGCACAAGAGGAACCATAAATATTTGATCTCTTGCTTGTGTTTAGATGAGTGAGAAAGTGTGAACCCTACTATTTCCTTCAACCCACCGTGAGAAAGTTCTTGAAGAGAACTTTGCTGAAATTGTGAGGTAGCAATAAGTTGTTCTTGCTTAGAGCTGTAGTTGTAGTTGCACAAAGATATTTTATTCAAGAAGTTGCTGTTGTGATTGCTTACACTAAAGTATTAGTGTAAGTTTGCTGTAGTTGTTCTTATTAACTTTAATAAGAAGAGTAGTTGTTGAAAATCCACTTTGGTACAAAGTGGTAGTAGAGTAGAATCATTTACGATTCGAACCACTCTACATCCGCTGTACTTATTCATTGTTTCTCATCTCCCATTCTTGCTTTGATTTTAAATTCTTTTTGAGTTGAGCCAAACAACAAAATTCTGCAAAATTGTCAAACACTCTATTCACCCCCATCTAGAGTGTGTTACGGACCTAACAATTGGTATCAGAGCCTAACCTTGATTGCTTGGCCTATCTTTGTAAGTAGCAAGGTTAAAGATCATGGCAATGACAACCTTTTTATCTCACACCTCAACTTCCAAGCCAGCTGCACTATTTTCAGGATCAAACACTAAAGCATCTATGTTTGATGTCCAAAATTATTCTTTGTGAAAATTTCGAATGATCAATTATTTGAAAGGCTGTGGATTTGATATATGGAGAGCCGTTGTTAAAGGAATCGATGTTCCTATGATTACCAATACAAAAGGAGAATCAATGTTCAAAGATGAGGATGACTACATCGATGAAGAAAAGATAAACTTCGCCATAAATGCAAAGCTCTTACCACCACCGAGCTCATAGGACTTCAAGGTCTTGAAACAGCCCATGAAGCATGGAAAAGGCTTGAAATGATACACGAAGGGACTGAACAAGTAAGAATGGCCAAAAAACTTATGCTCATAAAGGAATATGAAATGTTCGGGATGAAGAGCGGTGAAAAGATTGAGGAGACAATCGGCCGATTCACACGAATAGTGAATCAACTCTACATGGTGGACAAGAAAATCTCAAAAGAAGACCTTGTCTCAAAACTCCTCAACTCTTTGCCAAGAGAATAGACATCTAAAGTCACCGCCATCACCGAATCAAAGAATCTCAAGACTCTTACACTTGATGAGCTATCCGGTAATCTTCTTACTCATGAAATTCTTATTGATGAACAAAATAAGATGAACCCTATCAAGCCCACACAAACATCACACAAAGGATTGGTGGCAGAGTCCGATGAATCGGGTAAGGAAGTTGCCCTTCTAGTAAGAAAGTTTAGAAGAATGGCAACGAGAAATAAGGCTCAAGCAAGAAAGTTTTTCAAGAGACCACCCAAAGAAAAGAAGCAAGTGAAAATTGCTATAGGTGTGGTCGACCCGGTCATTTCATTACCGATTGCCACGTCAAGAAACCGCAAAAGCAAGAAAAGAAAGTCTTTCCTCAAAAGAAGAAAGCCCTTAATGCGGAGGTAACCAAGTGGGATGATCTCCTCTCCAAATCGGAAGGAGAAGAAAGCTAAGACAATGATGTTGGACTTGTTGCAATAGTTGAAAATCCAAAAGCACATCATACTTGTCTCATGGCAATCGAGAATGACCTTGAGGCTCTCAAGATAAATGGAGTAGCCAAAGAAGAAGGAACCAAATGGCTCATGGACTGCATATGTTCAACATAAATGACCGGAGACAAAACTTTGTTCACCAAGCTCAAGCTCCAAGATGGTGGAACAGTGCATTTTGGCAATTGGAGAGCCAAAATCCTTGGACATGGAGAAATTGGTAACTCTTCTTTTACTATTAATAATGTATTATATGTAGAAGGGCTTAAGTATAATTTGAGAAGTGTTAGTCAACTATGTGATGCTAATTTTCAAATTGAATTTGTGAAAAAAATTGCATTGTGAAAAAGAATGATAAGATTTTTTTGAGGCTATAAGAAAAACTGATGTTTGTAAATTTAGCACACATGATTTGATATCACAAAATGTTTCTTGCCTAGTTGTCAAAGATGATTTGACTCAACTATGGCATAGACGACTTGGACATATTAGTTTCAAAAATTTCAAAGATATTTGCAAAAATGAAAAAGTTCAAGATCTTCCAAAATTGAATTTCGAAAACCACGGCTTATGTGACACTTGTCAAAAGGCAAAGCTTGTTACAACAAGCTTCAAACCCAAAAGTGAAATCTCCACCACCAAACATCTACAATTGCTTCATATGGATTTGTATGGGGATATTGGTACGACAAGTCTAGGTGGAAAGCATTACACCTTTATGGTGGTAGACGACTTCTCTAGGTACACTTGGGTCATGTTTTTAGCTAAAAAGAATGATGCATGCCAAGAGTTTATAAAACTTTGTAGAAGATTAGAAAATAAAAAAAAGACACAATTGAAGAAATTAGAAGTGATTGAGGTGGAGAGTTTGATGGTGAGTTTCAAGAATTTTGTGTATCCAAAGGGTATGGACACAATTTCTCGGCACCAAGAACTCCTCAACAAAATGGTGTTGCAGAAAGAAAAAATAGAACACTTCAAGAAATGAGTAGAGCCATGCTAAATGAATTTGAGCTACCCAAGTATTTTTAGGCCGAAGCGGTAAACACCGCTTGCCATGTAATCAATAGAGTTTACTTGAGATCATCTCTCAAAAAGACTCCTTATAAGCTTTGGAAAGGTAGAGTACCAATTATTGGTTATTTCAAGGTATTTGGTTGTAAGTGATTTATACTTAACACCAAAGATAACTTGAATAAACTCGATTTCAAAGCGGATGAAAGAATCTTTATGGGATATGCTCAAAATAGCAAGGCATTTAGAGTATATAACAAAAGAAGTATGAAAGTTGAAGACTCCATTCATGTCAAGTTTAGTGAACTCCTTGAGGATGAACCATGCAAAAATGATGATGATGATGAGGAAATAATTGAAGTAAGCCACATACAAAAATTTGAGAATCCAAAAAAGAATATTGTCATTGACCTTAGAATTGATCCACTTGAACCTAAAATTGAAGATGCAGTCGGAGGAGACACTTCAAATTTACCGGATTCATATAAATATATGAAAGATCACCCAAAAGAACTAATAATATGTGAAACAAGTCAAGGTATAATGACAAGAAGAAAATTTAATGAAAAAGTCTTCATTTCACAAGTCGAGCCTAAAAATATAAAAGAGGCAATAAATGATGAAGATTGGGCATTAGCCATGCAAGAAGAGCTAAATCAATTTGAAAGAAGTGATGTTTGGGAATTAGTAGCTAAACCTAATGATCATTCTATAATTGGCACCAAATGGGTATTTAGAAATAAAATGGATGATAAAGGAAACATCACTAGAAACAAAGCTAGGTTAGTAGCTCAAGGATATAGACAAGAAGAAGGCATAGACTATGATGAGACCTTTGCCCCCGTAGCTAGGTTAGAAGCTATTAGGATGCTATTAGCATCATGCTATAAGGATTTCAAACTATATCAAATAGATGTGAAATCTGCATTCTGGAATGAAATAATTCAAGAAGAGGTGTATGTAGCTCAACCACCGGGGTTTGAAAATCAGGATTATCCAAATCATGTATTTAAACTCAAAAAGTGTCTTTATGGACTTAAACAAGCTCCTAGGGCATGGTATAAAAGATTAAGTAACTTCCTACTTGAAGATGAGTTTTCAAGAGGAAAAGTCGACACTACTCTTTTTATTGAAGAACAAGGATACCATCAATTGCTTTTTTAAATTTATGTGGATGATATTATATTTGGTGCTACTAATGATTCTCTTTGTGAGCATTTTGCTAAATTGATGGAAGGCAAATTTGAGATGAGCATGATGGGCGAACTAAATTACTTCATTTGTCTTCAAATCAAGCAAACTCAAGATGGAGTATACATATCTCAAACAAAGTACACAAAGGATTTACTCAAGAAATACAAGTTTGAGGATGAAAGAAGTGTGAGCATACCAATAAGCACTAATACAAAGCTTGACAAAGATGAAAAAGGAAAGCCGGTTGATGTGACCAAATATAGGGGTATAATTGGTAGTTTATTTTATTTGACCGCTAGTAGACCGGATATTTTGCATGTTGTGTGTTTATGTGTTAGATTTCAAAGTATGCCTAAGGTTTTGCATCTAGTTGCCATTAAACATATCTTTAGGTACTTGAAAGGAACTTTGAACTTTGGGTTGTTTTATCTCAAAAATGGTTGTTTTGACTTTAAAGGGTATAGTGACTCCGACTACGCCGGAAACCTAGTCGATAGAAAAAGCACCTCCAGAACATGCCAATTCCTTGGAGATTGCTTAGTTTCTTGGTTCTCCAATAAACAAAATAGTGTGTCACTTTCAACGGCAGAATCCAAATATGTATTGGCCGCTTCATGTTGTGAACAATTACTTTGGATGATCAACACCTTAAATGATTACAATATTAAGTTTGATAAAGTCCCCATCTTATGTGACAACACATCAGCCATAAGTATAGTACAAAACCCGGTTCACCATAGTATGACCAAACATATTGAAGTGAGGATCACTTTATAAGGGATTGCATTCAAAAAAGATCGGTATGCGTTGAACTTGTTCCAACCAATGACTAACTAGCGGATATATTTACCAAATCCCTTCCTACTGAGACATTCGAGTCCATTAGAACGAGATTAGGAATGATAAACAATGTTTAGAGGGTTAAAATTACAAATTTCAAAAAGGGGCATACATGGATGGATCAATGTATTAAAAGGAGAGATCCATGTACGTCGATCTCTAACGTCGATCGATCGATGTACGTCGATCGATCGACGTCAACAATTTCTGCACTTTTAAATCTCAGACAGAAACAAGTTCCTTTCATTTCCAACCCACAGAAATCGATCGAAGCTCTCTCAAACTCAGCGTCTCACTCTCCAAAAATTATTCATCTCTTCAATTTCATCTCTAAATCAAAATATCATCATATCTACACTTGATTTTCTTCTTCTACTTTCTAAATCTTCTATTCTCCTCTAGAAAATTATTCCTCTCAAGCCCTAAGTTTCTTTTAAATGTCTTCAAGAGGTAAAAACACCAAAAAAAAAAGGCCAAGATCAACTAGGAATGAGGGAGAAGGTTCAAGCAATCCTCACCATGGACAATCTTCTCAAACTCAGGCAAGAACTCAACCTAGGAGGAAACAATCAATGGATGAAAGTCAAGCCCAAGTGTTGGCCGAAATTAGAAGTGGGCTAAACTTCTCAACTTTCCCTTGGATCAAAACTAGAGAAGCCAAAAATGCTTTGAAAGAACCTTACCCACCAGGACATGTGAGGTACATTACTAGACATTCTCAAATGTTATATGACAAATGGGATAGAGAATAGAGGACAACTATTCCACTCAAATTGCTCAATATCAAGGATATTATAAGCAATAATGAGTTGAGTCCTATCATTGAATTATTGGATGTCCAACAATGGAGAAGTATTTGTCTTGAAAGAGAGATGGAAAAAATGTCCACTAGGTATACTAGGCTATTCTATGAAAATTTGTGGGTTCAATATATTAATGATCTTCCTTTAGCTTTGCACACTATTATTGATGGAAATCACGTTGAATGGGATGTTGGAAATATTTGTGAGTTGATTGGAGTCCCAAATGAAGGAATTTTTGAGTTTGGCGTGTGGAAGTGGGATACGGCTCGATGGAGAGTCACTGAGGATGAAGTAAAAATATTCCTAGGTTATCATCCCACTAAGAACACTAATGACATGCCATTGGTATACCAAACTCTCCTTATCATTGTTACCTTTTGTATAAATGGAAAGTCCGCTAAAGGGCCTAGTAACTTGAATTTTTACATTGCCTACCGAATAGCCAACCGTGAGAGAGTCAACTTTGGAGAGATTTTTATGACGAATGTGATAGAGGTCGCAACGAAGCAAAACAAAGCTCTCCCCTATAGTAATCTTATATATAAAATGCTTGTAAAGCCGGGGTAGATGTAGACGATACGGATGTTGACCAGAGCACACATAAGGATTTTTATTATAAAGTCAACATCCAACAAGTGCTAAAGTCTAGGAAAGAAGCTATGAAAGGCCATACACAAGAAGAAGAAGCGGGTGAAGACGTAGGCGCTCTGGAAGAGGCAAATATTCCTGAACCCGATACCCATGAAGCACCTAGTGGCTTGAGTTCAAATGTTCCGGAACTCCAAGCTCAAGTTACTAGTCTTCAGCAGGAGGTCATTGAGCTACAAGGCAAAGTAACAATGCACGAGTCAGGGTTTCTCAAGCTCAAAGCAAAAATGAAGGCGTGCATCCCCGGAATCACATTTTCATCCGATGAAGACTTAGGACTCTTCTTTATAGATCGCTCCCCGTTTATCCATGTTTTTGATTCTAGCTTGGTAATTATTAACTTATTTTCAAAAAGGGGGAGAAGTGTGTGTGTGTGGCTTATTGTTTATTTCTTGCATATGAATCTTGATGCTTGCTTGATATTTGATGGCTTTGATGGCTTCGACATTAATTTTGTTGATGACTAGTGAAAAGAGAAAATTTGGTAATTGATGATGTTTGGTTGAGGGGGAGAAATTGATGCATGTTTGGTTGAGGGGGATGCATATACTAAGGGAGAGATTGAAAATTTCAAGTTTGAAACACCTAATTAGTTCAAATGAAGCAAAAAACATCTTTTAAAATCTTGGTTTTGAAATCATCAAAAAGGGGGAGATTGTTGGAATATGAAATGTTTTAATGATGTTAAAAGATGTTTGAATAGGCTAAAATGGAAATTCATACTTGGAGTTTGAAGCAAAATGAGAAAAACACATTGTGAGACGTCAATCTCTCACATGGATCGATTGATGTATACATCAGTCCCTCAGGAAGAGACATAGATCGATCCATGTGGAGATTGGGCAAGTTTTGAACTTTCTGTCCAACGTCGATCTCTCAGCCAGGAGGACATCGATCGAGCGACGTCACGTGAGTCTCTCAGGAAGAGACGTCGATTGATCGAAGTAAGGCAGTGTCAAAACCAGAAATTTTTTGGAAGACATCGATCTCTCAGACCAAAGACATCGATCGATCGATGTACATCAGTCTCTCAAAGGAGAGACATCGATCGATCGATGTGCTGCAGTTTCAAAACTGCAGACTTTCTGGATAACGTTGATCTCTCAGCACAGGCACATGGATCGATCGACGTCCTCCATAATTCAAAATTTTTTGAACGTTGGAACAAAATCCAAGGGAGATTTATGATGTTTTCTCTCTCCAATCTTGCTCAATTTCTTGTGGACTTTACTCCAACATAATACATGCTTCCTTGACTATTTTATCCATGTCTAAGATTCTCTAGGGTGGCTATTGAGGATCAAATCTCTCCATAGGGTGGCTAAAGGCTATTTTCAATTTTTCAAGACTTGGAAATTGACTTGAATACATAGTGAAGGCTCCAAAACGTGGTCAACTTCTTCTATAAATGGATGAAGCTTGGATGAGGCAAATACACACTTTCACCATTATCAAGCTTCATTATTCATTGTAGTATACTTCTCTCATATTTGTAAAAGTGCTTAAAGCTTGTTAAGCCTTTCTTTGTTCTTCCTTGTTGTATATTGAGAGATAGACAGTCTAGCACAAGATGAACCATAAATATTTGATCTCTTGCTTGTGTTTAGATGAGTGAGAAAGTGAACCCTACTATTTCCTTCAACCCAATGTGAGAAAGTTCTTGAAAAGAACTTTGCTGAAGTTGTGAGGTAGCAAGAAGTTTTTCTTACTTAGAGTTGTAGTTGTTGTTGTTGCATAAATGTATTTTGTGCAAGAAGTTGATGTTGTGATTGCTTACACTAAGGTGTTAGTGTAAGTTTTAACTGTGGTTGTTCTTATTAGCTTTAATAAGAAGAGTAGTTGTTGAAAATCCACTTTGGCAACAAAGTGGTAGTGGAGTAGAATCATTTACGATTCGAATCACTCTACATCCGGTGTACTCATTCATTGTTTCTCATCTTCCATTCTTGCTTTGATTTTGAATTCTTTTTGAGTTGAGCCAAACAAGAAAATTCTGCAAAATTGTCAAACACTCTATTCACCCCTCTTCTAGAGTGTGTTACGGACCTAACAATATATATATAGAGACATACACATATATACACACACACATCGTGGTTAACTCACACCGACAAACTTATATCCACATTGTTCTATTATGTGAGAAATTAATAAACTAAAAAATTGTTAATGTGGTTCTATTAACAAGGGAAGATTTTCTAATCTATACTCTATCTTATTGTCCTAATAAAATAATGTCATATATATAATTTGAACACACATAATACGTTTGTAGTAAAGATGTTAGACGATAGATAGAGAATGTGTTACAAAATATTCCTCTATTATTAACCGGAATTACTCCTGTTAAACTACTGATTTGTAATACTTTTTGGGACTGAAATGGTATAGCCACACCTTTTGGTCAAAAAAACAGGGATCCAGTCTTCAGTAGACACTCGGACATCATTTGTCAGCAGCACTCAATAATCCAGTGTCATAAGTAGTCGATCCTTGAGGTAAAAGTTGACAGCGTCGGGAAAATAACCGAACATGCACTCAAAAAAGCGAAACGAACAAAGCTAGTTTATTCTAAATTAATTAATTGTACATCATCTATGGATTCTTTATAGCGACCAATCTTCATTCTATTTGTTTGACATTTGACATTTCTCTATATGCCAAAACTATGGAAGCATAAAACTTCTTTATATGTAAAAACTATTCCATGAGTAACATAAAGCTTCTCAATATGTGAACTATTCTTCATTGGACCACAATGTCATCGTCATCCAACCGTGAAGATGATCATCTTTTTTCAGAACGCTGATTTACTTCGTGAATGAAAACATCAGTAAGAAGACAACAATCCATCCAGGTAGTCCACACTTGTTTAGACTAAAGGTAAGATCATGTAAGAGGGTCATTGAACATCAGGTTATTGATTTGGTCGATGCGAATGTCTGAGATAGGTTCAATGGACTGCTCGTCTCCGTCCGCTGAAGGTACAATATCCAGTGGTTCCCTGGCGAAGTCATCTGCATGATAAAACAACGCCAGCATCACCTGGGTAAGAAGCATTAGAGTAAAAAAGACTAAAGTTATAAGAAGACATGACAAAGATATATTAATATAATGACAATTCATCATTACCAAACATAGTACTGAACGAGGTTGGAGGTGGGGTGGCCATGAAATTCAGGCCTATGTAGAATACTATTCCAAGTATTACTGACACCATAAAATAAGCCGGTACAGCCAGCGCCAAGTACCTGAGCAGAGTAATGCAAGTACCTGAGCAGAGTAATGCAACTTCTTGAGATAAGCATGATTCCATGTCCCAAAACTACTTTCAATATTTAATGTGTGCCAAGGGGAGTAAAAGGTAACGTTTCCATTGCAGTATAGGAGCAATAAAGCACGTCAAAGCAAGCAGTTTATAAGACAGCCACGAAGTTGGCTCATTGGCAGCCCTAACTCAATCTTACGTTCACATATGGCTTAATTGTTCGATAGAATAGTTTATCTGTCTTCAGATGATCCTCATCACTAAACTTTTGTAACTTGATAACCAACAAAAAGGAGGACCTGCGTAAGGCAAACACTATATGTTCAGTTACCTGCTTGGATAGTAGAAGATCCCCACTGCGTGCAGCCAGCTTTCTGGCACATATGCCCACATAATGAAAATAGCTGTCCAAAAGTTGAAGGGGTAAGAAAACAAAAAGAAGTGTTTAATTTTCAGATGCACAAGAAAGGAATACGAAGTAGTAAGCACTCCGCCAACTTTTACAAGGAAGATATAATTCAGTAAGTCTGATTCACCATCCAATACCCATGTTTTCACAATAAGATGCTTGAGAGTGGGATGCTTCAGATTTAAGTCCTATATTCAAGCCATATGTAGATTCCTCGGATCAAATGTGCAGGGGTTTCTTATACTAGATTCATTTTCCTCAGACAAATTATTACGAATTAAAAGTATCACCTTTGGAGAACTCTGATAAGTGACAAGATGGTGTGCTTCATACTTTCAAACTCAATGGACACAAATATGACAGCTTTTGAGGGGAAAAAATCAGCCAAATGAGATTCTCCCATTCATTGGAGAACCCCTACACTAAGCAAAAGCATCTAACAGTAAAAAATCCTTAAATAAATGAAAATCTCATGCTTAACATAAGAAACATATTAAAGAGGAGAATACCCCATCTGAAGACTCTGAGTTTAAAGTGAGTCCAGGTGCAGCTAGAGAATGAGTACATTGAAGTGTAAAGATGATTCCTCCCAAGTAGCCTTAACAGGTCAAACTACATTTACTTGTCAACTAAGAAGCGGCTTAAGGAGGAGCTTCACAACAAGTTAAAAAAGAATAGGCCACCTGCATGGAATTATGCGAGTCTGGGTAAAGGTTGGGGCATTTAAGCCAACTCCATGCAACTCTACCTTAAATTTCTAAATACAAGAGTCTGACGACTTCCACAAGTGACTTCTGTTCGCATGATGACCATAATTTATCACTGCCATAAGTCTACATTTCAGTAATAAAGTTTAAAGGATGACAACAGAATTGAGCATAAACCTGTAGCAACCACAGTTGAAATAGATCCCACCAGGCCATAGACTTCTAAAGGCTTGAAACCATGCTCCCCACAAACACCAAATCCTTTAGATGCTTTGTCATATGGAAAACAAACCGTTGCCCGCTTATTGTTCTTTGAGAAACTTAATGTTCTTCTCGGACTGTTCACAGAACGAGGATCTTCAATTTCCTCATCGTCCTTCGTCCTTATGCGACCTGAACATAATGAAACGACAATAGGCAAGACCAGTTGCACCGGTAAAAGAGAAATTGGACCAATTCACCTAATAATGGATGAATCATTTCTATAAGCAGTTGTGCTTCCTCAATTAACAAAAGCACATTTGGAAAATGTTCTTTGGTCAACCACATGGAGATACAGGATAACCTAAATGCATTTTCACCAGCTTCCAGTGTACTTCCACTTTTCTTTGATAGGACATATATTAGGCTTGCACATAAATTCTCTTAACCAGCTTTCAACCCCGGTTTCTCTGATACATTATTATTCTAGTTTTCTTTTAATCACAAAAAAGATTAAAACCGTACGAAAATTATCCTGGAAATAAAAGCACAATTTTTTGGTTAATTTAAAGAGACAACCAAAAGCCAAATCATCCCAATTACTTCCGAGCAAGAAAAAGGTAATATGAAGATCAAGATTGAAGGTAAAGTTTCTCCTAACAACTATGACCAAGCTCTACACTAAAAATGATGGACAACATCAAGAGAACAAAAAGACATTTAATTATCCAAAATCGTCAACATTTCAAGAATCATCAATCAGCCTCCAAAAAATTGAGCACACAAATAAACTAAATAGAAATCAACAATTTTCATAAAAAAAAAATGTAGAATGATAAACTTCAGGCTTACTCCATAAAAATACGCTTTCATGAGCTTTAATCTGCACAATACAAGGGAGATGGAAAAGTAGAATCCAATAGAATCGCAGGTCTTTTGATCAACAGGCTAATTACTTTTACAATCACCCTCAATCGCTTAATATGTTATGCCGATGCTGAGCCAGATTAATTATTTTTTTAGAAAGGAAAGATGATTAGGCTTTTCTCCTAGGGCAAAACACGTTTCAACGTTATAGAGATTTTTGATAACCAAAAGTAAATCAAATAATGTGTTTCAAGTAAAAAAAGCCATGGCAAATTCATGGTAAATAGCTTAAATACATATTTCATTTGTAATTCTGATTCAGAAAATGTCAAGATTTGGTCATTCAAATTTTAAAAGGGGAAACAATTTAAAAGATACAAGTTCGGGTTTTACAGCGACAATGTGGTAGTTCCAAATAGATCTACCATCTTTGTTTTGGATGAAGCAGACTTGTATATTGGGTTCTCTCAAGACATCGTATGTTCTTTTTATATAAGAAACCATTGACTTACTGATTTACATCTTTCAAACAGTTCATATAAATAGAGCAATAAAAACCATGATCATAGTTAGAGGATGTTTGGTTGGGGGTTTCTTCATTAAAGGTATGTGTTTGGAGGGCTTTCAAACCCATACACTTTATTTGGCTGTTAAAATTAGGGATATGGATTTCAGATTGATATCTGAGTATTTGGTAATGGATATCGTTTTTTTGATATACAAGCTCCCCTTGTCTTTCAATATCGGGTATAGTATGGGGGTATGAGTTTCGAGCTTGACCACCCTCAACCCACTGCGGCTGCCCCCACTCACCCCTAATGGTCAAACAGGTCAGTCAAAGGCCATTGGTCAACGCCGTCAACCACCGCTGGCCCGCTGTCCACCGGCTGATCAATATTCTGACCTGTCAAATTTTTCCGTTCAATTTTTCGGCCGACCACCTTCGATACTCATATCGATTCTGATATGTTCCAAACACCATTAATGACAGACAATCATATTCATTCCCGCTTCAATACCAACAAATATGACTTTTACATCCAAACTCATATACTATCAAACCTATACACTGTCATACCAATTCTGATTCCGATTCTGATACCCAATTATGAATGCAACGCCCCCTAGTGATTCAACCTTTTGAGGAAACTATATACTCTAATAACTTTTATACTACCGAGATAAAAAGTAAATGTTCTATGTATGAGCTCCACGAGTGACTGTGGGCGCATAATTAATTATATTTACTAACACAAATGTGAACGCAAATGTTTAGACTGAATACAATGTTTTCAGGTGAAATCTAAGGGTCAGGATCGCCTGACCCCCCACCCCCTCACCACCCCTCCTCGCTGCCACGTGGCGGACGGTCACATGGGCGGTCACGGGGAGGGGGTTAGAAGATCTCATTCGGAAATATAATGCTATTAACCAAAAAAGAATCCAACTTTTTACACCCTTAAGTTTGATCGAACAATACTGCAATCAATAAAAACTGAGTATACATCATTTAACCATTTATAAATCTCTAATATATAATTGGATTAATAGATAGAAGTATAGAACAACTAGAAAAAAAAAGGAAAAAAAAAAACTAAATCTATAAATTATCAATGTAAAATAGAACATATCTTTATTCTGTTCCCGTCTCTCAGATAGCTGAAGGCCAAAACATTTTCTGTGTCGCATAATATCGCACGCAGTAGCTATAACTTGCTAAATCTGCGATTTCAGCTCATCATAACTCTCTGCTCTTTCGCTGTTTCCC
>AP025070.1:25299085-25354085 GCA_036186865.1 Eustoma russellianum | reverse complement strand
AATGGTACACATAATGAATTGAGCGAACAAAGGTCACAGATGTGAATCGACCAGCCGGCCATGCCAAAACCTGTAACCAACAGTAGAAGAAAAACTCGAAAGTTTCTGGCAGTGGAATGATAAAGAAAAGGAAAACCAAAGGAAATGGCACCTGGTGTGGCAAGCAACATGTCGTAGGTAGAGCACGAAAAGAACAGAAAAAACATCTACAAAAGAAGATACACAGAGAAGGACAAAGTAAATGGAATAACAATTAGTTCAAAATGTTTTGTTGAATTCCCATTTGAAGTGTCAATTCCCAGTTAAATTTGGACCTATTGTACCCTTTCCACGTGTGTGCAGCGTGCCTTACAGACTCTAGAATTTCTAACACCAATGTGTTCTCACTTCTTTTGATTTTTTGGAATAATCTTCTGTTTCTTTCAAACCAAAGGAAATAAATAGTCACAGAGAAACAGAAGATGACAAGGTGCCCTTGTAGCTTGGAACGCCAGGATTGGTTAGAATTCAACCAATTAAGGGTTTGGGTCCAATCCATGCACATAGGGGAGTGATTACAACGTGAAAGAATTGTGGTCCAAACGGTTTCCGAGTAGGGACATTGGAAAAAAAGATGGTCATGATCTTCTAAGGATCTTTCACACAAGAGGCAAAGATTCGAGGAGATTAGGCCCCATTTCAAAAGTTTATCTTGTGTATTCATCCTCTTCCAACATGCAAGCCACCATGTTTTATGTAGAGCTTGCTCATAGTTGTATCATTTTTTTCTTGCTCGGAAGCAATTGGTGATGATTTGGCTTTTGGTTGTCTCTTTAAATTAACCACAAATTTGTGCGTTTATTTCGAGGATAATTTTCGTACAGTTTTAATCTTTTGTGATGAAAAGTAAGCTAGAATAGTGATGTATCAGAAAAAGCAGGGTTGAAAGTTGGTTAAGAGAATTTCTATGCAACCCTAATGTATCTCCTATCAAGAAAAAGTGGAAGTATACTGGAAGCTGGTGAAAATACATTTAGGGTTATCCTGTGTATCCATGTGGTTGACTAAAAAACATTTTTCAAATGTGCTTTTGTGAATTGAGGGAGCACAACTGCTTATAGAAATGATTCCTTCATTATTCTGTGAATTGGTCCAATTTTGCTTGTAATGGTGCAACTGGTCTTGTCTATAACCAAGTGTCGTTTCATTATGTTCAGGTTGCATAAGGATGAAGGACGCTGAGGTAATGGAAGATCCGCGTTCTGTGAACAGTCCGAGAAGAACATTAAGTTTCTCAAAGAATAATAAGCGGACAACGGTTTGTTTTCCATATGACAAAGCTTCTACTGGATTTGGTGTTTCTGGGGAGCATGGTTTCAAGCCTTTGGAAGTCTATGGCCTGGTGGGATCTATTTCAACTGTGGTTGCTACAGGTTTATGCTCAATTCTGTTGTCATCCCTTTAAATTTTATTACTGAAATGGAGACGACAGTGATAAAGGCTGTCATCATATGAACAAAAGTCACTTGTGCTAGTCTGCAGACTCGCTTGTATTTAGAAATTTAAGGTAGAGATGCATAGATTGGCTTAATTGCCCAACCTTTACCCAGACTCGCATAAGTGAAATGCTTCCATGCACGTGGGCTATTCTTTTTTAACTTCTTATGGAGCTCCTTCATAAGTTGCTTCTTAGTTGACAAGTAAATGTAGTTTGACCTATTAAGGCTACTTGGAAGGAGTCCTCAAATGTACCCATTCCCTATCTGCACCTGGACTCATTTTAGGCTCAGAGTCTTCAAATGGGGTATTCTCCTCTTTAATATGTTTCTCGTGTTGAGTATGAGACTTTCATTTATTTAAGGATTTTTACTGTTAGATGCTTTTGCGTAGTGTAGGGGTTCTCCAATGAATGGGAGAATCTACTTTGGCTGATATTCTTTCCTCAAAAGCTGTCATATTTGTGTCCATGGAGTTGGAAAGTATGAAACGCACCATCTTTTCACTTATCAGAGTTGTCCGAACGTGATACTTTAATTCGTAATAATTTGTCTGAGGAACATGAATCTGTAGTCTAAGAAACCCATGCACATTTGACCCGAGGAGTCTACATTTGGCTTGAATATAGGACTTAAATCTATATTTGGCTTTGTGACTTTGAGGTCACGGGTTCGAGCCGCAAAAACAGTCTCTTACACAAAGTGTAAGGTAAGGCTGCGTTCATCAGATCACGAAGCGATCCAGCCCCTCCTTGGACTTTGTGCAAACGCGGCAGTCTAGTGCACCGGGAATGTCCTTTTTTATAGGATTTAAATGTGAAGCATCCCACTCTCAAGCATCTTATTGGAAACACATGGGTATTGGATGGTGAATCTGACTTACTGAATTATATCTTCCTTTGTAAAAGTTGGCCGAGTGCTCACTACTTTGTATTCCTTTCTTTTGCATCTGAAAATTAAACATTCTTCATTTTCTTTTCTTACCCCTTCAACTTGTGGACAGCTATTTTCATTATATGGGCATATGTGCCAGAAAGCTGGCTGCACGCAGTGGGGATCTTCTACTATCCAAGCAGGTAACTGAACATATAGTTTTTGCCTTACGCAGGTCCTTTTTTTTTCTTTTTCTTTTTGTTGGTTATCGAGTTACAAAAGTTTAGTGATGAGAATCATCTGAAGACAGATAAACTATTCTATCAGACTATTAAGCCATATGTGAAAGTAAGATTGAGTTAGGGCTGCCAATGAGCCAACTTCGTGGCTGTCTTATAAACTGCTTGCTTTGACGTGCTTTATTGCTCCTATATTGCAATGGGAACATTACCATTTACTCCCCTTGGCACACATTAAATATCGAAAGTAGTTTTGGGATATGGAATCATGCTTTTCTCAAGAAGTTGCATTACTCTGCTCAGGTACTGGGCGCTGGCTGTACCGGCTTATTTTATGGTGTCAGTAGTACTTGGAATAGTATTCTACATAGGACTGAATTTCATTGCCACCCCACCTCCAACTTCGTTCAATACTATGTTTGGTAATGATGAATTGTCATTATTATTAAAATATCTTTGTCATGTCTTCTGATGACTTTAGTCTTTTTTATTCTAATGCTTCTTACCCAGGTGATGCTGGTGTTGTTTTATAATGCAGATGACTTCGCCAGGGAACCACTGGATATTGTACCTTCACCAGATGGAGACGAGCAGCCCATTGAACCTATCTCAGACATTCGCATCGACCAAATCAATAATCTGATGTTCAGCACCTCCAAATGACCCTCTTACATGATCTTACCTTTAGTCTAAGTGTGGACTACCTGGATGGATTGTTGTCTTCTTACTGATGTTTTCACTCACGAAGTAAATCAGCGTTCTGAAAAAGGATGACCATCTTCACGGTTGGATGACGATGACATTCTGGTCCAATGAAGAATAGTTGACATATTGAGAAGCTGTATGTTACTCATGGAATAATTTTTACATATCAAGAAGTTTTATGCTTCCATAGTTTTGACATTTCGAGAAATGTCAAATTGTTAAACAAATAGAATGATGATTGGTCGCTATAAAGAATCCATAGATGTACATTTAATTAATTTAGAATCAACTAGTTTTGCAGTTTCTTGAAGAGTTCCCTCGCAATATGCTCTCAAAGGAAAAATAAAACTGGTTCGAATCCGTGACTTCAATGTCACAAAGCAACAATATTATTTTTTACGGTGTAAAATAATGATGCATATTCACTGAATCACAGTCAAAATTGAGTCTCGAACCAAAATGATTAATCTTCGACCTATCTTTATATTTTTGTTGCGTTAAGAGCAGCAAACACGGATGGTAATCAGAAGCAGCAAGTTTCGAAATAAAAAGCGATTTATAATACCTCTTAGATGTATCAAAAATATTGTCATTGTCGACTTCTCAATCAGAAAATATTGTCATTGTTGACTTCTCTATCAGGTTGATTGAGTCAAAAGAAATTGACTTTTCATGCATTCTACAATCTATTGATTCCGAATCGTGAGAGGAAGAAACTTGAAAGCATAAGAGGTGCTCATTTTGTATAAAGATTCACGCACAAAATGCAGTACAAGAGCTTAGACTAGAGATCACCATCCTTCCATTTCTGTGGAAGGGTGTCAGGACCAAAATTTGAATTAAATACATGCATAGACATCTCAGCCGCAACATCAGTGCATCAGAAAGTAACTCATCATGACCTGCTCGAAGCTGTAGATGTTGACAAGAGGGCCGTTTTGACGCAACCGAGCTTGATTATACAATGAATCATCATTCACCACCATGAACAAGCTGTTGGGGATAAACGATCTAGTTGTAAGCGGAATAAAACCATAAATAGTAATTTACTATTAACTAGAATCTTCGATTATGACAGCAACATACATAGCAATAAAAGTGAAGTGAACCGATTCAGTAATAACAAAAAAAGATCAAAATGAACTCCTAGACATTATTACCATTCCACGTACAATATCAGGTTTAACAGGAGGGGTCACACGCGGTCCCTCTTAAAATTCGACTTCCTTGGATAAAAATTACGTGCACGCTGTATTTATCACAATTCACTGTAAATGTCAGATAAAATAGGGACATGGAGATTTACGTGGAAACCCTCTCTCTATTGAGGGGAAAACCATGAGCAATGAGAACAATTTCCAATATTCGAAATAATGGGAATATAAGAGACAACTCAAGTTTAGACTTTGAGAAATACAAGAAAATTGAAACACTCAATATTTTCTTATGCCGGATTGGTATAATCTCACAATTCTCTTTTTCTCTCTATATTTTCTTTCACTCACTTCTCTCTCAAGAAGCTCTTGAAATGCTTCTTGTTTTGATTTTTGGTGTATTTTCTCTGCATAATATTTGCCAATTTAAAGGCAAGAGAAGTGAATAAAAAAACATGTGCTCTTTACTATTCATATGGCTGCTTCAACCTTATTCAATGATGTGCCACCGACCTTCAAAAAAATTTCAACAAAGAAGGCTACCAACTCCACTGTCTGGAACCATCAAATCTCCCCCTTCAGGCTAGAAGCATACTCCAACTCTCATTGAGAGTTCATCTCAGCTTGCTTGACACACCAATTAAACTTCTCCTTTGTAATGACTTTTGTCATTACATCAGCAGGGTTATTGTTTGTGTGAATCTTCTTGATTTGGAATTGTTCCTCCTCAGTGGTATTCCGAATCCAATGATATCGCACATCGATATGTTTGGTTTTCGCATGATACATCGTATTTTGCTCAAGTCAATAGCACTTTGACTATCGCAATATACTATATATTGTTGTTGTTTGAACCCTCAACTACTGTAAAAATCTTTTTATCCAAAGCATCTCCTTACCAGCTTCTGTAGCTGCAACGTACTCTGCTTCGGAAGTCGATAATGATGCACACTTTTGAAGTTTCGACTGCCGGACATGTTCAGTATTTGCGTTGGAAAATTCATAAGCTGAGTTTCCTATGTCCCATTTCATGTTAACTTGGTTTTTGAACTTAAAACCTGGAGGAAAACTATGTTTTCTACAGCATCTCTCAACAGTGTGCCGAATCAAGCCACAATGAGTACACTGAACACGCTTCTCATTCTCTGGATAAAATCTATCATTTCTCCTTCTATACATACCACTTTGGTTTCTATTTACATAAGTATTGCTACAAGATTCTCATGTGTCCCATGGTCAGGCATTAGTGCAGTAGGTGCAGTATCAAAGGCAGATTGAGAAGCAGAGCCAAGCAGTTTTCTCTCAAATTTTAATGCCATAGCAAAAGCAATTTTAATTTCAGGAAGAGGAGTTATGACAAACACATGAGACCTTACAGGATTAAAATCCTCATTTAAGCCCTTGACAAATTTAATAACATAGTCATTATGCACGTACTCATCCATCTTCTTACTCACATCACAGTTACAACTAAGACAAGTGCACTTAGGCACATGTCTCAGAGCCATCATCTCTTCCCACAACACTTTCAGCTTTGTAAAATAATCATTTCAGTCATGTTTTCTTGCTTAAAACCATAGAAATCCTCTAGTAAATCTGACATTCTAAAAGGATTTGAAAAGAGTATTTTTGCGAAGTAGATATGAAATTGATAAGAGTAGTTGGATTTGGTCCATCGGTGAATAGGAATCTTCTCATATTTTCTAGAAATGGAAAAGGGTTTGGGGGCTGGAGTTGGACTTTCCGTGTTTCGAACAGTTTCAGCCCTCTGCATCATATTTTGCAGCTCCTCTCAACACACAATTGTATCACAAGTCTTTCTAAGACCTGAGCTTGAAAGAAAATAGTTGAATTGAGATTTTCAGCATTTACATTTCTGTTGATATGAAGAATTATTGTATACAATATCGATTCTTCAAGATCCGGATGAACAATATGCTTCTGGTTTTAGTTTCTTTACGGTTATTATGTTTATTTTACTTCTTGAAGTTCTTTGCTTGATGAATTTTTATGGATTGTGAAAACAGTAGCAAAATTTATGCCTCATTCAATTTTGTATTCAATTGTCACGGGAAAGCAGTAGGGAGCTAAGTTCACATGAATCCTTCTGATTAGATATGTTGAATTTTAGCTATATCAATCAGTTGTAAGAGACAGCTCAAGAGGTTGATGGAGCTAGAACAACCAAAATCCAGGGAAGGAGGTGCAGAGGCTGTGCTTAATGTTAATTTCTATTGCTTACCATTCTTCATTTGGTCCTCATGATGACATAATGCTTCTTGAGCTTGACGAGAGGTTGGTGCAGACATTTTAAACGAAAAGTATCATAAGGTTAAATTTTTGTGGAAAAAACATCGAGCATTTCATCAAGCAGTTCTGTTAATGCGTCGAAAACCTATTCATCAGCCTAGTCTCCTTAAATTCTTAGTCAAAATCATCATTTGATTGTATATAATTGTTATTCAATCATAGGCTTGATGGATAATCATCATTTCGATGATTAACAATAGGATTACACGTTAGTTTCTACCTAGCCAAACTAGCCGTTGGGATGTCATTGTCAAGGCCAAGATAGCCGTTGCCCAAACTCTTTATATATGTTTGCACTGCTGAGAAATGGATGTATATATGTTTGAATTGCTGAGAAATGGAAAATAAGCGTTTGTTTCTTCGTTTTACTAAGTTGATTAAGTGATTTGAGTGTTCATTTTTCTATATGGTATCAGAGCCAAGGCTCTCTACGAGATATTGAAATTCAATTTTCTACTATTCATCTTCTTCTTTATCATTCTGTCAGCGTGCTAACTGTTAACAAAAAAAGATATGGAATTAGTTGGAAGTGAAGCACCTTCTGTTGGAATATAAGATGTTTTGGTGAAGTCAAAAGATGTTTTGAAAGAGTTAAAAAGGAAATTCACACTTGGAATTTGAAGCAAAATGATAAAAACATACTGTGAGACATCGATCTCTCACATGGATCGATCGATGTACACATCAGCCTCTCAGAGAGAGACATCGATCAGTCTATGTTAGGATTGTCCAAAGTTGGAATCTCACTATGAGACATCGATCTCTAAGACTTCGATCGATCGATGTATGTGAGAACAGATCGATGTCTTTCAGAATTCAAATTTTTATGAGGTTAGAACAAAATCCAAGGAAGATTCATGGTGTCTTCTTTTTTCAATCTTACTCAAATTTCTTGTGGACTTTTCCCTAACATTAAATATGCTTCCTTGACTATTATATCTATGTCTAAGATTCTCTATGGTGGCTTTGGAGGATCAAATCAATCCATAGTGGCTAAAGGATATTTTCAAATTGTCAAGACATGAGATTGACTTGAAGACATGGGGGAGGCTCCAAAAACATGGATTACACCTCCTATAAATTGAAGAAGCTCAGATGAGGCATACATATACTTTCATCCTCATCAAGCTTCATTCTTCATTGTTGTAAATTTCTGTCATTTGTGTAAAAGTACTCAAATCTTGTTAAACTCTTATTTGTTCTTTATTGTTATAAACTTAGAGATCGTAAGTCTAATACAAGAGGAACCATAAATATTTGATCTTTTGCTTGTGTTTAGATTAGTGAGAAAGTGTAAACCCCACTACTTCCTAAAAATCACTGTGAGAAAGTTCTTTAAGAGAACTTTGTTGAAGTTGTGAGGTAGCAAGAATTTGTTCTTGCTTAGAGCTGAAGTTGTTGTAGTTGCACAAAGTTGTTTTGCGCAATAAACTGTTGTTATGGTTGCTTACACTAAGTTGTTAGTGTAAGTATTGTTGTGGTTGTTCTTATTAAGAATAATAAGAAGGGTAGTTGTTGAAAATCCGCTTTGAAAACAGAGTGGTAGTGGAGTAGAATAATTTACGATTCGAACCACTCTATATCGGGTGTACTCATTCATTGTCTCTCATCTCTCATTCTTTACTTTGACTTTGAATTTCATTTGAGTTAGAGATAGCCAAAAACAAAAAAATTCTGCAAAATCGCCTAATACTCTATTCACCCCCCTCTAGAGTGTTTGTCACGAACCTAACAATCGGTATCAGAGTCTAACTTTGATTGCTTGACCAATTTTTGCGAGTAGCAAGGTTAAAGATCATGACAATGACAACCTCTTCATCCTACACCTCAATTTCCAAACCAACTGCATTATTCTCAGCCTCAAACACTAAAGCACATATGTTTGATGCGCCAAATTATTCTTTGTGGATGTTTCGAATGACAAATCATTTGAAAGGTTGCGGATTTGATATATGGAGAGCTGCTGTTAAAGGAATTGAAGTTCCTATTATCACCAACTCAAAAGGAGAGTTGATGTTCAAAGATGATGATGACTACACCAACGAAGAGAAGATAAACTTCGCCATAAACGAAAAAGCATTCGATATTCTTTCAAGTGATCTAACCACCACTGAGCTCATAATACTTCAAGGTCTTCAAATAGCCCAAGAAGCATGAAAAAGACTAAAAATGATACATGAAGGGACTGAGCAAGTGAGAATGACCAAAAGACTTATGCTTATGAAGGCGTATGAAATGTTAGGAACGAACAGTGGCGAAAAGATTGAGGAGATAATCGACCAATTCACTCGAATAGTGAATCAACTCTCTATGGTTGAAAAGAAAATCTCAAATGAAGATCTTGTCTCAAAACTCCTCAACTCTTTGCCAAGAGAATGGACACTCAAAGTCACCGACATCACCAAATCTAAGAATTCAAGACTCTTACCCTTGATGAGATATTTGGTAATCTTCTTACTCATGAAATTCTTATTGATGAGCAAAATTGGATGAATCCTATGAAGCCCACATATGCATCACACAAACGATTGGTGGTAGAGTCCGATGAATCGGATGAGGACGTTGCTCTTCTGTTAGGAAATTTAGAAGCATGACCACAAGAAATAAGGTTCAGAATCAGAAGGAGAAGGAAGTGAAGAGAAGGATGTTGGACTTGTTGCAATAGTTGAAAATCCAAAGGCACAATATACTTGTCTCCTCGCAATTGAGAATGACCTTGAGGCAAACTCTAACTATTTTAATTTACACGATGAAATAGGGGATTTGCAAGATGATTTTGAAAAATTGAATTTAAAATACAAACACTTGAAGAAAAAATTTAAAAAGTGCATATTAGAAAATAAGAGCTTGCATGATAAGAATATTTTGATCTATCAAGAACTGACATCATACTTACCATGTGCAAATCGTAGCTTTAGAAAATATGGAGATTAGAAAAGAATGTGATAAATTAAGAATAGATTTACAAAAACTAACCGATGGTAAAAGTAATTTAGACAAATTACTTGGAAACCAAAGGATAGGAAATGATAAATCTGGTTTAGGATTTAATTCATCATATTCTTCTATTGAGCCCCAAGGTATTAAAGAAAAAGCCAAATAATAGAAGAAATAAAAATGGCTCATCATCTCACAAAAGCAAGAACACCCCAAATAAGACATGTTCCCACTTTTTTTCATTGTAACAAAGTAACACACGTAAATAGTACATGTAGAGCTAGATTTGGTAGCATAGGTCGACAAGCTAACCCTAAAGGACCCAATCATCAAAGGGTACCAATGTATAAATCTCTTGGTTTTGTAGGCTCTCAAGATAAATGTAGTAGCCAAAGAAGAAGGAACCAAATGGCTTATGGATAGCGGATGTTCCACGCACATGACCGGAGACAAGACTTTGTTCACCAAGCTCAAGCTCCAAGATGGTGGAATGGTGCATTTTGGAAATGGGAGAGCCAAAATACTTGGACATGCAGAAATTGGTAACTCTTCTTCCACTATTAATAATGTATTATATGTATAAGGGCTTAAGTACAATTTGATAAGTGTTAGACAACTATGTATGCTAATTTTCAAGTTGAATTTGTGAAAAGAAAATGCATCATGAAAAAGAATGATCAAATCGTTTTTGATGCTATAAGGAAAAATGATGTTTATAAATTTAGCACATATGATTTGATATCACAAAAAAGTTTCATCTCTAGTTGCCAAAAATAGTTTGACACAATTATGGCATAGACGACTTGGACACATTAGTTTTAATAATTTCAAAGAGAAATTGCAAAAAATGAAAAGGACCAAAGTCTTCCAAAACTAAATTTCGAAAATCATGGCTTCTGTGACACTTGTCACAAGATCAAGCTTGTTAAAGCAATTTTCAAGCCTAAAAGTGAAATCTTCACCACCAAACATCTACAATTGCTTTATATGGATTTGTATGAGGATATTGGTGCGGCAAGTCTAGGTGGAAAACATTGAACTTTTATAGTGGTAGATAACTTCTCTAGGTAAAATTAGGTCATGTTCTTAGCCAAAAAGAATGATGTATGCCAAGAGTTTATAAAACTTTGTAGGAGATTAGAAAACCAAAAAAAAAGACACCATTAAGAAAATTAGAAGTGACAAAGGTGGTGAGTTTGATGGTGAGTTCCAAGATTTTTGTGTATCCAAGCGGTATGGACAATTTCTCTGCTCCTAGAACTCCTCAACAAAATAACATTGCAAAAAGGAATAATAGAACACTTCAAGAATGAGTAGAGCCATGATAAATGAATTTGAGCTATCTAAGTATTTTTGGATTGAAGCGGTAAACACCACTTGTCTTGTAATAAATAGACTTTATTTGAGGTCATCTCTCAACAAGACTCCTTATGAGCTTTGGAAAGGAAGAGTACCCAACATTGGTTATTTCAAGGTATTTGGTTGTAAGTGTTTTATACTTAACACCAAAGATAACTTGGATAAACTCGATTTCAAAGAGGATAAAGGAATCTTTATGGGTTACGCTCAAAATAGCAAGGCATTTAGAGTATATAATAAAAGAAAAATGAAAGTTGAAGAATCAATTCATGTTAAGTTTAGTGAACTTCTTGATGATGAACCATGCATAAACGATGATGATGAAGAAGAAAGAATCGAAGTAAGTCATATAGAAAAGTTACAGAATCCAAAAGGAAATATTGTTATTGACCTTAGGATTGACCCACTTGAAAATGAACCTAAGGTAGAAGAAGAAGAAGTGAGAGGAGGCACTTCAAATCTACCGGATTCATATAAATATAAGAAAGACCACCCAAAAGAGTTAATACTAGAAGAAACAAGTCAAGACATATTAAATAGGAGAAAATTTAATGAAAATGCATTTATTCACAAGTTGAGCCTAAGAATATAAAAGAGACTATAAATGATGAAGGTTGGTAGAGCCAGAGGTTCCACTGGAAGCAGGCTCTCTATTCCTTGGGATAGAGGTATTGTCTGCCTACCACTTACCCTCCCCAGACCCTAACGATAGCTTTTGCTGTCGTTGGGATATACTGGGTCCGGATGATGATGATGATGATGAAATGATGAAGATTAGCCATACAAGAAGAACTAAATCAATTTGAAAGAAGTGATGTTTGAGAATTAGTGGCTTAACCTAGTGATCACCCTATAACTGGCACTAAATGGATATTTAGAAATATTATGGATGATAAAAGAAACATAACTAGAAACAAAGCTAGGTTAGTAGCTCAAGGATATAGATGAGAAGAAGGTATAGACTATGATAAGACTTTTGCCTCCATAGCTAGATTAAAAGCTATTAGAATGCTACTAGCGTATGCATGCTATAAGGATTTTAAACTATACCAAATGGATGTAAAATCCGCCTTCTTGAGTGGAATAATCCAACAAGAAGTGTATGTAGCTCAACCACCGGGTTTGAAAATCATGATTATCCAAATCATGTATTCAAACTCAAAAAGGACATTTACGGACTTAAACAATCTCCTAGGGCATGATATGAGAGATTGAATAACTTTCTCCGTAAGAATGGTTTTTCAAGTGGCAAAGTTGACACTACTCTGTTTATTAAAGAATAAGGAAATAATCAATTACTTGTTCAAATCTATGTTGATGATATTATATTTGATGCCACTAATGATTCGCTTTGTGAACATTTTGCTAAGTTGATGGAATGAGAAATCCGAAATGAGCATGATGAGTGAACTTAATTACTTACTTGGACTTCAAATCAAACAAACTCAAGATGAAGTATACATATCCCAAACGAAATACAACAAGGATCTCCTCAAGAAATACAAGTTTGAGGATGGAAGGAGTGTGAGCACACCAATTAGCACCAGTACAAAGCTCGACAAAGATGATAAGGGAAAGCCGGTTGAGATAACCAAATATAGGGGCATGATTGGTAGCCTACTTTATTTAACCGCTAGTAGACCGTATAATTTACATGCTGTGTGTTTATGTGCTAAATTTCAAAATATGCCTAAGGAATCACATCTAGTTGCCATTAAAAGTATTTTTAGGTATTTGAAAAGGTACTTTGGACTTTGGGCTATATCCCAAAAATGAGTGTTTTGACCTAAGAAGCGACTCCGACTATGCGGGAAACCTAGTCAATAGAAAAAACACCTCTGGGACATGTCAATTCCTTAGAGATTTCCTAGAACAAAGAAACAAAATAGTGTATCACTTTCAATGGCAGAATTGGAATACGTGTCGGCTGTTTTATGTTGTGCCCAACTACTTTGGATGATAAACACCTTGAATGATTATAATGTCAAGTTTGACAAAGTACCTATCTAATGTGACAACACATCAGCCATAAGTATAGCACAAAACTCGGTACACCATAGTAGAACTAAGCATATTGAAGTGAGATATCACTTTATAATGGATTGTATTCAAAAAGGATTGGTATATGTTGAATTTGTCCCAACAAATGACCAATTAGCCAATATTTTTACCAAATCACTCTCTACCGAGACATTCGAATCAATTAGAACAAGATTAGGAACGATAAACAATGGTTAAAAGGTGAAAATTACAGAAGTCAGAAAACAACATACATCGATCGATCGATATAGCTGTTGAGAGACTGAAGCATATCAGTCTCTCACATTGATCGATCGATGTGGACTTCACCCTCTAACATCGATCGATCGATACATCGGGCGCAGGAGCTATAAAAGCTATGAAAAACAGAAAATTCTTCATTCCAACCCTCTCTAAAATGCGAACCCTACTCCCAAATCGCCTCTCTCTCAAAATACGACTCTTCTACCCCAAAATTCTTGCAACAAACTTCAATTTTTCTTCAACCAGTATGATTTCTACATCAATTTCTTCATCTCCATCAAACTTCTTGAAATTTTCTTAGCCTAAAAACCTAACTTTTTCAAAATGACTTCAAGAAGCAAAAATTCTTCCAAAAGATCAAGAACATCTCATGAGGAAGAAGAAGGGCAATTACAACATCTTCAACAAGTCCCAACTGGTCCAAGAACCAAGGGGCAAAAGAAAAAGGGCGACACTTCAAAGAGAACCGACTTCTCCTAAGCAAATATTTTGGGTGAGGTTATGGGGAGGCTAGAACTCAATAATTTCCAATGGATCGAGTCCAGAGAATATAACAAAGCTTTAGAAGAGCCTAGAGGTTCATGTAATTTCGTCTACATTTCATTTCGAGCGCAATAATTATTTGATGAATGGGGACCTAAGAAAAGGTCTACGATTCCTTTGAAATTTCTCAAAATTCAATATATTTTGAACAATGATGAATTAAGTCCGATCATCAATTGGTTGGATGATCAAAAGTGGAGGCCAGTTTGGGATACATTCGAAATGAATTACATGTCTACCCGTTACACCTGTATGTTTTATGCAAATCTTTGGGTAAAATACTTAAATGGACTCCCATTTTATCTAAATTCAGTTATTGATGGTCAACTTGTTGAGTTGATGTAAAAATGATAAATGAGCTTATTGGTGTTCCTGATGAAGGTTTAGATGATTTTGATGCTTGAAAATAGGACAATTACAAGTATAAAGTGACTGAAGATGAGGTTAAGACTTTTCTTGGTTTTCATCCCATTGAAAACACCAACGACGTGCCTTTGGTTTATCGTGTGTTACCCGCCATTGTCACTTTTTGTGTCAATGATAAGTCGGCCAAACTACCAAGTAACTTAGATTTTTATATAGCTTACCGTATTGCCATGAGGGAGAAATTAAATTTCGGGGAGAAATTCTTTGTTAATGTGTTGGAGACTGTCACCAAAAAGAGCAAGGCACTTCCATATAGAAATCTTATGTATCGATTGCTTAAAAGTCGAATTTGGTTTTGGATGAGGCGAATGAAGAGAAAATCTCTACTAAGGACTACTACACCAAGGCCAATATCCAACAAATTCATAAATCTCGCAAGGAAGCGCTACGCAGGGTTTTTTCAAAATGAACCCAAAGAAGAAGAAGCCACTAACATCTCTGCCCCAAAACCAGCTCCAAAACACATCCCACTGAGCCCCAACGTCAACCCAGCCCTACCTCTCACATAGATAAATGAAAGGCCCCAATGGAGGAGGATAGTAGCTCGGAGTATAAGTTCAATGCTGCATTTGAGATTGATGAGCTAAATAAGTACTTAAATCAATTTGGAGAACAAATGACCCATGACCAAATTCGGACGGACACTCTTGAGGCTGAAAATGTCAACCTTAAAAAGCGGGTCACTACACTTGAGACTGAGCTCAACATATAAAAGTCCAAGTACCAAGAGCTCAAGTCAAAACTCAAGGCAGCTATCTCCAGATTATATTTTTCATCTGATGAAGAGTAACTCGAGCCCCCTTCCTATTTTATCCCTCTTAGGCTAGTTAGGTGTCTATTTTGTGTTGAAACTTTTTTGCTTATTTTTAATGCAAGTTTTGATGTTTTCAAAAAGGGAGAGAAGTTGTTTGTTCATTTTATTGTTTATATTGGGAATATGATGGATATTGGTGTTTGAGTTGCTTGCTTTGGGAATATGATTATATTGGTGTTTGAGTTGCTTGCTTGCTTGCTTGATGATTATACAGGTGATGACATTGCTTGCTTGATGGATATACAAATGACAAACATGATATGCTTGCTTGCTTGCTTGATGTAAAAATGAAAGTTTTGGCATATTTGGCACATATGTTGAGAGATTAGTGTAAATGAGAAAATATGCCATGATGCACACATTGTACTTACATTTGATGCATGCTTCGATTAAGGGGGAGTTTTGAAAATTTTCTATCATATCCATTGATTTTTGGAGGAATAACTATTGAAGGGGGTTTTGGATATGTTAATATGTTTTATGTCCTTAGGGGGATCATAGAATGCATGGACTAAGTGAGAGATGTAAAATTTCAAGTTTTGAAACTCTTAGCTAGCTAACATGCACTGTAACTATAACCCATCATAAATTGAATGGGAACGATTATCTGGCATGGTCCAGAGCTGTCAAAATGTTTATCACAGGCAAGAGTAAGGAAGATTACCTTAAGCTTGGATGTGAGATTCCTAATGAGAGTGATGCTCAATTCAAACATGGAATGCTGAAAATTCCATGATCATGTCATGCATAATTGGATCAATGACCATGGATATAAGTGACAATTTCATTTTGTATGACTTTGCTGCTGAAATATGGAAGGCAGCTCAAGGTATGTATTTAAAACTTAACAATATCTCTAAGTTTTATAAGCTTGATGTTATGCTTCATGACATCAAACATGGAGACTCTCCTGTGAATGTATATTTTAGACAGTTAAAAAGAATCTGGCAACAGATTGGAGTTTATGATCACATAAATGGCCTAATCAAGAGGCGGATAAAATGTATCAATCCATTACTGAAACTAGGAGAATTTTCAAATTCTTGGCTGGGTTAAACAAAGAATTTGATGCTGTAAGAGGAAGAATCCTTGGAACTAAACCTATCCCTTCAATGAATAGTGTATTCTCTGAAATCGGGCAAGAAAAAAGCAGAATCAAACTTATGATGAGCTCTTCTTCCAATACTGAAGGCACTGTAATGAGTGCCTCTGCACCAGGGAGTACCCAAGACCACATTGTTGCAAACACAGTAACTAAAAGGTATATGCCTCTCCAACATGATAACAGAAGGAGTGGGGGCTCTAAAGTTTTCTGCAAATTTTGTTAGAAAACCTGAACATACTGAAGACAGGTGTTTTGCCAAGCATGGTAGACCACCAGCCAGGTTTAATGAGCAGTGGAGAAATCCTGAGCCATGGAGGTCTCAAGCTGGTAATGTTGGACATTGAAGAGGAACTGCACCCAATGCAACCAGTAACTGTGTTACAGGACCAACTAATGTCACATTCCAAAGTTAACTAGATGCAATATTCCAGTTTATGAAGCATCATCAGTCACCAAAGCTGCCTCTGGACACCAAACAAGAAGCAATTCAGGCTACAATGGCCAGCCATGGTAAGAATTCCAAACTTGTCTCTACTTGGATTGTTGATTCTAGTGCGACTCATCACATGACATAGAACAAAGAAAAGCTAACTGACTACATGGTTTTCCATAATCCTACCAAAGTTAAGGTAGCTAATGGCGCATGAGTTAGTATACCGGGATATGGAAATATAGAACTGTCTATGAACCTAAAATTGAAAAATGTCCTTCATATACCTGAATTGAGTTTTAACCTGATCTCTGTTAGCAAACTTGCTGAGGATAATTTATGTGAAATAAAATTCTCACCCTCTAAATGTTGTTTTCAGGAGATTATCTCCAAGAAGATGATTGACAATGCTAACAAGGTCAATGGTCTCTTCCTGCTTCAAGCTGAAAAGTCAAGTCCTTTCAGTAGTTAAACTAGGATAGGATCATGTATGGTTGCTAGTAGGAATACTGAGAGTATTTTGCTATGGCATAAGAGATTAGGACATCCTAACTTCCTATATCTCAGAAGGCTTATGCCAGCCTTGTTTGTCAATATAAATCAATCAGACTTATTTTGTGAAGACTATCTGTTTGCTAAGAGCTGCGGAACTAATTATCCAAAGAGAATCCATGTAAGCAGTGCTCCTTTTAGCCTAATTCACTATGATGTATGTGGACCTTCAAAAATAGCCAACTTAAATGGTGCTAAGTGGTTCATTACCTTTGTTGATGACCACACCAGGCTTACCTGACTGTACCTAATGAAGCACAAGTATGAGGTGAGTGATATCCTTAAGAGATTCATATGTATGGTTCAAACACAGTTTAACACCAAAGTTAAACCTTAAGAACTGATAATGGACTTGAATATCTTGAATCTTCAGTAAGGGAATATCTTAATACTAGAGGAACCCATCATCAGATTTCCTGCACATACAATCCACAGCAAAATAGAGTTGTAGAAAGAAAGAATAGACCCTTGAAGTTACAAGGGCAATCATGATGTCTCTGAACGTGCCTAAGCACTATTGGGCGAGGGTGTACTTACAGCTATACACCTTATAAACATTGATGCCCTCTAAGGTTTTAAACTATATCACCCCTAAAAATGCCATGTCTCAATACTTTCCTAATTCTAATCTCTTCTCAGAACTACCCATGAAAGTTTTTGGGTGTGTTGTGTATAGGCACATTCCAGAATAATTTAGAAGCAAATTAGATATGACAGCTGAGAGGTGTATCTTTCTTGGGTATTCTCATACCCAGAAAGGGTACAAGTGCTACTCACCCACAACCAGGAAAATGTATGTATCTTTTGATGTTGCATTTGATGAATCTAATGCTTTTTATGGTAGAGGTGTCTCTAAGTCTGTACAGAAAAAGAATGCAACACCTGGAGTATTTTTGATCTACCAAGCTCAGCCACTAGAAAAGTAAGGAGCAGTTCAGGTGAGGGGGAGAATCAACCTTGACCACACAAAGGTCAAATTGAGTCTGATCACCATGAACCTACCCCTATAAAAACTGAAGAATCAGAAAGTGAATCATCTACCTTCAGAGAAATTGTTCCATTAGATGATAGACCAATAGCCATTAAAAAAGTAGTCAGAACTTGTGTGAAGAAATTATATCCCATTGGCAACTATGTATCATATGAGTGTCTACAGGGAAACAACAAGGTATTTGTTTCCTCTCTTGACAATTTAAAGGTCCCAAAGACTATTCAGGAAGCCTTAGCTAGACCAGAATGGAAGAAAGCTGTGACTGAGGAGATGGATGCTTTAATCAAAAATGATACATGGGATGTTGTGCCTGCTAAGGATGGGATAAAACCAGTAGGATGTAAATGGATCTTCTCCATCAAATACAATTCAGATGGATCCATCAACAGGTATAAGACAAGGCTGGTTGCCAAGTGGTTCACTCAAACCTTTGGAATTGACTATGAAGAAACGTGTGCCCAGTGGCAAAACTGAATACAGTAAGAATACTTTTTTACCTTGCAGTTAATCTTGACTGGCCACTCTTCCAACTTGATATTAAGAATGTTTTTCTCAATGGTAACTTGGAAGAGGAGGTTACATGCATATTCCCCCTGGATTCACTTCTGAGGATAGTAAGAATTTGGTGTGTAAGCTGAAGAAGTCTCTCTATGGACTAAAACAATCACCAAGACCATGGTTTAAACGTTTTAACATAACTGTATTTTCTCTTGGCTTTTCTCAGTGTCTAAGTGATCACACCTTGTTTATTAAGTCCGTGGATACTAATAAGTATGTCATTATTCTTGTATATGTGATGATATCATTCTCACTAGAAATCACTACAATGACATATTAGAAACAAAGAACATATTATCAAATTCATTTGAGGTAAAAGACTTAGGACAGATCAGGTATTTTCTAGGCATGGAAGTACAAAGATCATATTGTAATATATATGTATCTCCCAAAGGAAGTATGCATTAGGTTTACTGCAGGACACATGAATGATCAACTATAAGCCAGCAAGTACTCCTGTTGAGCCAGAATTTAGGCCAAAGGAAGCATGGGACTCAGGCTATACTAACAAACAAAAGTATGAGAGGTTAATAGGTAAGTTAATATATATTTCCCATACTTGACCAAACATATGATATGGGGTAAGTTTCATTAGTCAATTCTATTGGGTAAGCTTCATGACAAATCCAAACACATTGAGATTGACAGGCACTCCTTGAGAAAAAAGTTGGAAGACAAGTTACTCAAACTGCATTTCATCCGATCAAATGACCAAATTGCTAATGTTCTAACCAAACTTGCGAATGTTAAAGTGTTTAAAACTTTACTGGAAAAGCTAGGTTGTATTTTCGTCTACAACTCTCGCTTGAGGGGAGTGTTGGAATACAAGGTATATCAGGAAAAGAACCAGAATAAGAGTGAAGGATGGAACCAAGTATATTCAGCTGATGCAACTTTCTTTCAGGCATTTCATCAAGCAATTCTGTTAATGCGTTGAACACCTATTCATCAAACTATATCTCCTTAAATGTTTAGTCAAAATCATCATTTGATTGTATGTAATTGTTATTTAATCATAGGACTGATTGATAATCATTATTTCAATGATTAACAATAGGATTACACATTAGTTTCTACTCGGCCAAACTGGCCGTTGGAATGTCATTGTCAAGGCCAAGATAGTCGTTGCCCAAACTCTGTATTGTTGAGAAATATGTTTGGATAATTTTCAAGGTCATGATTTTAAGTGGTGAATACTTAAAAATGTCACACATAATGTTATAAGTGATAAAAAGTTGAAAAAGTTGAGAAAAATGACATCGATCTCTTAGGTTATTGCACTTCGATCGATCGATGTACTTCGATCCCTCACATCGATCGATCTATGTAAGGCAGTGAAAAACCAAGACCTTACTGTGAGACATCGATCTCTAAACCTAAGACACATCGATCGATCGATGTACATCGAACCCTCACTTAGATCGATTGATGTAGGTCATAGACAAACTCTGAAACTTTCTGTGAGATATCGATCTTTGAAGCTGAGGCACTTCGATCGATCGATGTCTAGTGTTTTTAGAAATATTTTTCTAAAATGCGATAAAATGGTTGTTTTTATTTGTACATGATTTATATATGTTTATTATGTTGATATTATGTGTTTTTGATGATTATAAATGTATTGTGACTAATGTGCCTTCGAAGTTTCTATAACTTACCAAAAAGGGTAAAATTGGTATTTTGAGTTTTGTAGGAACATGACATGATGAAAATATTTCAAGGACTTATTCTCATCTTATTTATCATCACAAAGGTGTTATCATATCTATTTCTGATCATCGCGTTCATTTCTGGAGTTTTCTCTCACCAGGGGTATTTTGGTCATTTTACCCCTGAGGGCAGTTTCGGTATTTTTGATCAATAAATCTCTTGAGTATTGTCTTATATTCATTTTGGAGTTGATTTATTATATTCTTGAAGATTTATTGGTGGTTTTCTATTATTTCTCTTATTTGATGATATTATCGACAGTAGCGGGATATGTGACGACTTGTGATGTCACATTCTATTTTTTCTTGAAGACCATCTTCTATATGTTATTGGAGGATATTAATCATCATTTTTCAGAGGATTTAAAGGTGTTAAAGGTGTGAAAATGATCACAACATACAAGAAGAAAAAGTGGGAATTTTGGTGTAAGGAATCACTTGATTTGAAAAAATAGCTAAACACTTTCAAAATTCGTGATTTTTGGTGGAGTTATACTTCAGACTGTTAGATTTCATTTTCAACAAGAATCACTTGATTTGAGTAAGGAAAAGTTAGTCTTTCAGTCTTTGTAAGATAACTGCTCTAATCTGGCTGTAATCTGACCAGTTTTGAGAAAACTTGAATTCTGTTTTATTTAAGAATTGTTTAAGGTCAGAGCCTTTTGGAAACAAAAACTAGACATCCTTAGGAGTGTTTTGACATAAAGTTTAACCTTTTTGGTTAATTATTCAAAGAGAAACACGTTTTCCAATTTCAGAAACATTCTGTTCAATTCTGTCTAGATTGACCATCTGAATATTGTTATTTGTTTGAAGGGTCAAACAATTTTATTTTTGTCTAATGTTTGGACAGAGTCTTGTCAGCAATTGAAGTTAAGTTCTGAAAATTTTCATAATTTTTGGAGTTGTGTACAAGGTTTTTGAATTTTTCAAAAATGGGTTCTGAATCTGAGGTAGTCTCAGATTCTGTTTTCAAAGGGGATTTTTATCAAGGGTAGTAGTGTAATTTCCGCTAACCACTATTCACCCCCCCTCTAGTGGTGTTTATTGCAGGTGCACGGTCCAACAATTGGTATCAGAGCAAGGCCAACACCACTCAAAGAAGCAAGATTCAACACCATACGAACAATACAAGGTCAAGAAACATCAATTCATTGTAGATTGCTTATCTCAAATCAAAGGTACATACAATGGCTATTGTTTCTCACAAAGGTGAGTTAGAAGGTATGTCGACACAACGCCCTCCTCTTTTCGATGGAAATAATTTCATTCATTGGAAACTTAGTATGAGACTATTCTTAATGGCTATAGACATCGATTTATGGTCTATAGTTGAAGACGGGCCATACATTCATGAAGGTTGTTCAAGTAAACGGTGTAACTCAAGAAGTAGAAAAATATAAAAGTGAATGGTCCTCCGAAGATAAAAAGAAAATGTCTATGAATGCTAAAGCCAAGCAATTGCTTTTAAACGGACTTACGACTTCTGAAGCAGGATATGTTTCAAATTGCACAAGTGCACACGATATATGGAAATCACTAGTATCAAAGCATGAAGGTACAAGCGGTGTAAAAGAGTCAAAAATAAACATGCTTATGTCTGAGCTTGAATCTTTCAAAATGTTGCCAAACGAATCCATAACATCTATGGATTTGAGGATTACTAACATTTTCGATGCCCTTGAAGCTTTATGCAAATCGTTCTCCAATAATGAGAAGGTTCAAAAGGTGTTGCAGAGCCTTCCTACTGAATGTGATCCTAAAGTCACAGCAATCGAAGAGACAAAGTCAATCACTAAGATGTATGAATTGATCGGTTCGCTTAGAGTTTACGAGGTAAAATTAAATCAACGGAAGTCCGAGTCATCTAAGTCATCCGGTAAGTCTATAGCTTTCAAATTAACTGAATCACATATAAATAATGATGATAGTAATAGTGATAATGAATTAGACGATGACTTAATATTGATAGCTAGAAAACTTAGAAAGTTTTTCAAACGGCCTAATAAGAATAGACAACGATCTTCATCTTCTTCTTCTCAACCTAAGAAAAATAACTCTAATAACAACAAATGGTATAATAAAGAGTTAAAGTGTTATGAGTGTGGTCAAAAAGGAAACATCTCTTATGATTGCCCGACAAAGAAAAACGCCAACAACAACAACAACAATAATAATAATAATAACAACAATAAACAAGAAAAGGAGACACAAAAATCAAAGGCAAAGGAGACCAAGCCAAGGAAAGGCAAACGAGCAATGAAGGTGAGCACATGGAGCGACTCATCTGATTCAGAATCCGACACTGAGGAAGCTCGGGTCTGCTTCGTATCCAACGAGGTAAGTTCTTCATCTGATGAAGATTCTGATAATGAAATGTCATTTGATGAAATGTATGAAGAATTTTTAAGGATGCATGCTCACTGTAAAAGACTCTCTAAAGAAAAGAAGAAACTAATTGAAGAAAACGACAACTTGGAGTTTTCCTATCAAATAAAATCTTTTAAACAAGAGTTTACTAATACTCTTGATTCTTTAGAGATTAAAATTGAATCATATAGGAAAAATGAACAAAAATTAAAAACTGAAAATAGTATGTTGAAGTCTAAGTTAGAAAGTTGTGAAAATGAGATAGTACAACTTAGAACTACTAAACTAAACTTAGAAAAAATGTTAGAACAATTTAAATCTGGCACAAACATGTTAGATACACTTATATCATCTCAAAAATATGGAAACGATAAAACTGGATTAGGATATAAAGAAGAAAATGCCGAAGTAGATAAAAAGACTAAGTTTGTTTCATCTAGTACGAAACTACCACACTATACAACGAAATCAACTTTGCCTACTACATCTTCTTCTACTCCTTCTTCTGTTTATTTTAAGGCAAAAGTACAACATGCACTCACAAAAGCACACATATATCTGTTGAGAAATATGTTTGGATAATTTTCAAAGTCATGATTTTAAGTGGTAAATACTTAAAAATGTCATACATGGTGTTATATGTGATTAAAAGTTGAAAAAGTTGAAAACGTTGACATCGATCTCTCAGGTTGTTGCACATCGATCGATCGATGTACTTCGATCCCTCACATCGATCGATCCATGTAAGGCAGTAAAAGTTCAAGACCTTACGGGGAGACATCAATCTCTAAATCTGAGACACATCGATCAATCGATGTACATCGAACCCTCACTTCGATCGATCGATGTAGGTCAGAGGCAAACTCTGAAACTTACTGTGAGACATCGATCTCTGAAGCTGAGCACTTCGATCGATCGATGTCTAGGGTTTTTAGAAATATTTTTCTAAAATGTGATAAATTGGTTGTTTTCATTTGTACATAATTTATACATGTTCATTGTGTGCTTATTATGTGTCTTTGGTGATTATAATTGTCTCGTGACTAACATGCCTTGGAAGTTTCTACAACTTACCAGAAATGGCAAAATTGGAATTTTGAGTTTTGTAGGAACATCACATGGTGAAAATATTTCAAGGATGTATTCTTATACTATTTATCATGACAAAGGTGATATCATGATTATTTCTGACCATCGGGGTCATTTCTGGAGTTTTCTCACACCAGGGGCATTTTGGTCATTTCACCCCTGAGGGTATTTTTGGTATTTTCACTCAAGGAATCTCTTGAACATATTATTATCTTCATTCTGGAGTTGGGTTATTATTATATTGAAGATTATTTGGTGATTTCTTATCTTATTCTCTCAACTGATGATTATTGAAGATTATTTGGTGATTTCTTATCTTATTCTGGAGTAGGGTTATTATTATATTGAAGATTATTTGGTGATTTGTTATCTTATTCTCTCAACTGATGATATTATTGACTATAGCTGGATATGTGATGATTTGAGATGTCACATTCTATTTTTCCTTGAAATCTCTTATATATGTTATGAGAGCATATTTATCATCATTATTCAGAGATATCAAAGGTGTTAAAGGTGTGGAAATGATCACGACATATAAGAAGAAATATTAGAAATTTCGGTGTTACACGTTGACATAATCTTGTCAACTATTATCTATTAATTTCTTCTTCAAAAATCTGAGTTGCTACACACACACACACACACACACACACACACACACACACATATATATATATATATATATATATATATATATATATATGTTGAAAAATGTGCATATGCAGTTGGATATGATGTGTAATTCATTTTATGAGTTGGAGACAAGTGGACAAATCAAAAAGGGAGCTAGTTGGCAAAAATTGCTAACTTGGAAATATTTAAATGTAACCAACGGCTACAAGGGTTTTTCAGTAGATTTTTTGAAGTCAAGTGATGACTTCATATGTCCTATTCTTGTGCAAAGAGTTGAGGTTATTATGGTGGTATTATCCTTTCATATTTTATCAAGGAAAATCAAAATTATTAAGGTCATTATTTTGAATGTAGCCAACGGCTAATACTCATTTTTGGAGCTGAATTTTAAGTTTGAAAATGTCAATGTCCACATGCCTATTCTCAAGCCAAAGAGTTGAGGGAATAGTGGAGTATTATCCCTCTAATTATCTTCATTTTTGGCCAAGGATAATCAAGACAATTTTTAGTGAAAAATTCGGCCAAGGTGATTATCCAAGGTGGATCAATTATGTTGTGTTATTTTGCCAAGTGTACAAGGCCAACCAATGATGTGAAGACACTTGGACTTGATGATGAAGATGGTGACACATTGGAAGTCTTATCTCCAAGGCTCAAATCACACTATAAATAGAGGCAATGGTGAAGAAGATGAAACACACTTGAAGCTCACTTGAAAGCATTTGTTGAAATTGTCTAGCTATCATCTTCTAGTTGGTGTTCTTGTTCTATTCTTTGTAGCTAAGGTGTTCTTGTTGTTTTTGTTGAGCTACAAGCCTCTTGAGCTTCATTTGTAATATTGATTAGCCATTTCTATAAGGCTATATCAATAGGTTGTAGAGGTGTTGCAACTAAGTGTTGCTTAGAAGGTGAGTATCCAAGTCTTGAATAGGGTTGCTGTATAACCCGAGGATCAAACTTGGTTCTTGTTGTAAGGTGATTCATTTCATAGTGAAATCTAAGGAAAGGTGTTCCTTGGGACTGGAGTAGGTCACATTGACCGAACCAGGATAAATCATTGTGTTCTTGTCTTGTTTCTTCCTTTCAGTTTTCTGTCCGTTTTTACTGCAGTTTTTACTCAAATTTTCACGTTTTGAAAAAATAGCTAAACACTTTCAAAATTCGTGATTTTTGGTGGAGTTATACTTCAGACTGTTAGATTTCATTTGCAACAAGAATCACTTGATTTGAGTAAGGAAAAGTTAGTCTTTCAGTCTTTGTAAGATAACTGCTCTAATATGGCTGCAATCTGACCAGTTTTGAGAAAACTTAAATTCTGTATTTACCAAAAAATTTTTAAGGTTAGGGTCTTTTGGAAACATCATCTACGCATCCTAAAGAGTGTTTTGATATAAATATCAACCTTTTTGGTTGAGTATTCAAAGTGAAACACGTTTTTCAAAATCCGCAACATTCTGTCCAATTTTCTCTAGATTGACCATCTGAAACTTTTTATTTGTTTAAAGGGTCAATCGATCTTGTTTTTGTCTGATTTTTGGACAGCGTCTTGTTAACACATTGAAGCTAACTTCTGGAAATTCTTCATAATTTTTGGAGTTGTGTACATTTATGGTTGTAGTGTAATTTCCGCTAACCACTATTCACCCCCTCTAGTGGTGTTTATTGCAGGTGTACGGTCTAACATTATCAACATCCTACTAGGCAAAATTTTGCATCTAGACAACCTAGAAATTATGCCGATATGTATAAAAATGCAACTAGACATAATAAAATGCATCCAACTTATTATGAACCTAAATATAGGCAATATTCATATAAGACTTATAGAAATGCATATGAACACACATACATAGCATCATTCAAGAAACAAAATCATATGCCTTATACACACTATCAAAATCGGCCAAGACATAGTTCTTATCAACCTAGGTATAACATGTATAACCATGCATCATCTTTTAAATGGAATGGACAATTACATGAAAATCCTTTGTATTATTCAACTTATAATAATGTCAAATACGTGCCTAGAAGGTATGTCCAAGTTTGGATACGTAAGGGATATCTAAACAAGGATGGTGCTCCTAACATTCAAGGACCCAAATAAAGGATACCTAAAACTTTGTCTCCATTGTAGGAAAATCGCAAGGCATGCAAGAAGGAGGCAAAGTCAAAGAATCTAAAAACTAAATGGTTTTTAGATAATGGATGTTCAAGGCATATGACGGGCAACCCTAAACTATTTACCGAGTTGGAGCATATCGAGAATGGAGGAAAGGTGACATTCGGTGACAACAACAAATGGCAAGTTTTTGGAAAAGAAACAATTGGGGACCCTAACACATTTCAAATACGAAATGTGTTGTTAGTAAGCAATCTTTCTTACCACTAATTAAGCATTTCCCAACTTATAGATGCCGGTTATTATGTTTCTTTTCTCCCTGATTCTTATGATATAACAAATAAAAAGGGAGAAATTATATTAAAAGGAAATAGGGATGGTAATATTTATACACTTACATTAGATAACATGTGATCTGCTAAGGTTAAGTGTTTAATATCACATGACTTAGATGTGAATTTATGGCATAGAAGACTAGGCCATATAGGAATTTCAACTATTGAGAAATTATCTAAGAAGAATTTAATTAGAGGCATGCCTAAGTTAGACTTAGATAATTTTCAACTATGTGAAACGTGTATTAAAGGAAAACACATTAAAAACGTTAAAACTGAAACATGAAGTGAGTACTAGTCATGTACTAGAATTGCTTCACTTAGACTTATTTGGTCCAAATAGAACAAGAAGTCTAGGTGGACACTACTATGTGTGTGTCATAGTAGATGATTACTCACGATACACATAGACATTGTTCTTAACACACAAAGACGATGCTCCATTAGCAATCGAAACTCTTATCAAGCAACTCGAAAATCTTTATGAAGAAAATGTTAAAAAAATTAGGAGTGATAGAGGTGGAGAACTTAAAAACAAAGATGTAATCAAGTTTTGTGAATTACATGGAATTAAACATGAATTTTCACCACCTACACCACAACTCAATGGAGTTGTTGAACGTAAAAATAGAACTATATAAGAAATTGCTAGAAGAATGTTATGTGAAAATAAAGTACCAAAATATTTATGGGCTGAAGCTGTTAGTTGTGCATGCTATATTATAAATAGGCTTTCTATTAGAAAGAAATTAAATAAAACACCTTATGAGTTGTTAAACAATAGACAACCTAAAATAGATTATCTTTGAGTATTTGGATGTAATTGTTTTGTGTTGAACACTAAGGATAATCTAGACAAATTTGAACAAAAGTCTACTGAATGTATATTTGTTGGTTATTCAACTAATTCTAGAGCACATAAGTGTTATAATCCTGCATCTAGAAAAATAATTGAATCTATACATGTGAAATTCATGAAAATGCATGCTTTGAAGTTAGTGACAAAACTCAACATAAACATGATAATCATGTTGAAAATATGTTTGATGATGATGATGTACTACTTGAGCCTGTAATTGATCATCTAGAACCAACTCCCTCTGAACAAGACATGCATGAACCCTTAGATGAAATAAATGAAGAAACTTTGCAATTGGAAGATAATACAACTAATGATCAAGTTATATACGATAATGTTCATACAAATGAAACATTTGAACAAGATGAGGGTGAACCTAGTCAACCTAGGAATTGGTGGCACCCTAAAGAGTTAATCATTGGGGATCCAAGTGTTGGGGTTAGAACATGTAGAAATATAAGTCAACTTGAAGGACATAGCTTAATCTCATACTTAGAACCTAAGAATGTAAAGGAAGCCTTAGGTGATATATCTTGGATAGATGCCATGCATGAGGAATTGAACCAATTCACAAGGAACAATGTGTGGGACTTAGTACCTAAACCTAAAGACAAGTCTATAATAGGAACTAAATGGGTCTTTAGGAATAAAATGGATGAACAAGGGAATATTACAAGAAATAAGGCTAGGCTAGTCGCACAAGGTTATAATCAACAAGAAGGAATAGATTATGAAGAAACCTTTGCACCCGTTGCACGACTAGAAGCAATTAGATTGTTACTTGCAATTGCAAGTTTAAGCAACATTAAACTCTTCCAAATGGATGTCAAGAATGCATTCTTGAATGTATACATCCAAGAAGAGGTGTTTGTCAAGCAACCCCCTGGATTCGAAGATCCAAAGAATCCTAACCATGTTTACAAACTTAAGAAAGCTCTATATGGTTTGAAACAAGCTTCAAGAGCTTGGTACGATAGATTTTCAAACTTTCTTATTGCAAATAATTATCAAAGGGGAACCATAGACAACACATTATTCCTAAGAAAAAAAGATAATGACTTATTAATAGTTCAAATATATGTAGATGACATAATTTTTGGATCAACCAATCCTACCTTAGTAAAAGACTTCGAAGAGTGTATGAAGTCTGAATTTGAAATGTCAATGGTTGGAGAATTAAATTACTTCTTAGGGCTTCAAATAAAACAAACCCCCTCAAAGAATTCATATTAGCCAACTTAAGTATGTCAATGATATGATTAAGAAGTTTGGCTTTGAAGAGTTGAAACCAACCCCTACTCCCATGAGTGTTAGCAGCAAACTAGACAAAGACGAAAATGGTAAACTTTTTGATGACACACTTTACAGGTCTATGATTGGATCACTGTTATACTTAACCGCGTCAAGACCTGATATAATGTTTAGTATTTGTATGTGTGCTAGGTTTCAATCTTGTCCTAAGCTATCTCATTACAATGCAGTGAAAAAGATCTTTAGATATCTTAAACACACACCTCACTTAGGACTTTGGTATGATAGAAACGCTAAGTTGGAACTGTATGCTTATAGCGATGCTGATTATAGTGGTTGCAAATTAGATTGAAAATCTACTAGTGGTACATGTCAATTTATAAGAACCAGCTTGATCTCTTGGTTTTCTAAAAAGCAAGCTAGTGTAGCTCTCTCTACCACCGAAGCCGAGTATATAGCCTTGAGTTTATGCACTACCCAAATATTTTGGCTTAAACAACAACTTAGTGATTTTGGCATTAAAACGAATAAGATTCCAATTTTCTGCGATAGCACAAGTGCGATCAATCTTTCTCGGAATCCGGTACTTCATTCTAAGGCCAAACACATTGATGTAAGATACCACTTCCTTCAAGATCATGTTCAAAATGGAGACATAATCATAGATCATGTAAGAACTAATAATCAAATAGCTGACATCTTCACCAAACCCCTTAATCATGCCACTTTTGAAAACTTACGAGCCAAGTTAGTTATGATGACTAACGATACCATTGCATAGTTCTATCTTTTGCATGATTTGCAAAATAAAGGGTGAGATAGAATAAGAACATGATTTAGATTTTAGTTGGTAAGTCATGGTTTGGATTTGAGTTGAATAATATGCTAAGTTTCAATTGGTATAAGTTTTGAACATATGTTAAGGGGGAGAGTATAAGTTGAGGGGGAGCACATGAACACATGAGAGATTTGAGAGTTTGAAAACAATTGGTATAGAATTGATGAAACAATTGGTAAATGGTGAGGTTTTCAACTTGTTTAGAATTGGTAGATTTATGATAAACAATTGGTAAAGCGTTGTGACATTAAAACCATGTTAGGTTATTTTGAAAATCATCCAAAAGGGGGGGGAGAATGTTGAGAAATATGTTTGGATAATTTTGAAGGTCATGATTTTCATTGGTGAATACTTAAAAATGTCACACATAATGTTATAAGTGATAAAAAGTTGAAAAAGTTGAGAAAAATGACATCGATCTCTCAGGTTATTGCACTTCGATTGATCGATGTACTTTGATCCCTCATATCGATCGATCCATGTAAGGCAGTGAAAAACCAAGACCTTACTATGAGACATCGATCTCTAAACCGGAGACACATCGATCATTCGATGTACATCGAACCCTCACTTCGATCGATGTATGTAGGTCAGAGACAAACTCTGAAACTTTCCGTGAGACATCGATCTCTGAAGCTGAGGCACTTCGATCGATCGATGTCTAGGGTTTTTAGAAATATTTTTCTAAAATGTGATAAAATGATTGTTTTTATTTGTACATGATTTATATATGTTCATTATGTTGATATTATGTATTTTTGATGATTATAAATGTATTGTGACTAATGTGCCTTGGAAGTTTCTATAACTTACCAAAAAGGACAAAATTGGTATTTTGAGTTTTGTAGGAACATGACATGATGAAAATATTTCAAGGACTTATTCTCATCTTATTTATCATCACAAAGATGTTATCATATCTATTTCTGACCACCGCGTTTATTTCTGGAGTTTTCTCTCACCAGGGGTATTTTGGTCATTTTACCCTTGAGGGCAGTTTCGGTATTTTTGCTCAATAAATCTCTTGAGTATTGTCTTATATTCATTCTGGAGTTGATTTATTATATTCTTGAAGATTTATTGGTGGTTTTTTATTATTTCTCTTATTTGATGATATTATCGACAGTAGCGGGATATGTGACGAGTTTTGATGTCACATTTAACTTTTTTGTTGAAGACCCTCTTCTATATGTTATTGAGGATATTAATCATCATTGTTCAGAGGATTTAAAGGTGTTAAAGATGTGAAAATGATCACAACATATAAGAAGAAAAAGAAAAAATGGGAATTTTGGTGTAATAAGTTGACATAAATATGAGTTGATATACATATATATGTGTTGAAAAACGTGTCTATTCAGGTGGATAAGATGGTGTATTCATTTTATGACTTGGTGACAAGTGGACCAACAAAAAAAAGCTAGTTGGCAATTGGAAATTTCAAGTCAAAACCAACGGCTACTATGGCTGTTTTGGTGCAGATTTTTGTTTGAATTCTTCAACTCTCACATGCCTATTATTTAGCCAAAAATTTGAGAGGATAGTGGAGTTGTTATTCCCTTTGATCCTACTACATTATCTTCAACATTTTCAAGACAAAATATAGTCAAGATTTCGGCCAAGGTGATTTTCCAAGGTGGACCAATTATGTTGTTTCATTTTGCCAAGTGTACAAGGCCAACCATTGATGTGAAGACACTTAAGCATTGATGATGAAGATGGTGATACATTGGAGCTCTTATCTCCAAGGCTCATTTCACCCTATAAATAAAAGGCAAAGGTGAAGAAGAAGAACACACACTTGAAAGCAAAAGTTGATGATCATTGTTGCTATTCTCTTCTTCTTCTTGATTCTTTCTTGGTGTAGCTAAGGTGTTTCATTTCTTGTTGTTGTAGAGCTACATATACACGCCTTCTTGGGGTATCTTTGTAAGATTGGTTAGCCAAATCTATAAGGCTATTGGTTAGCCAAATCTATAAGGCTATACCAATAGGTGATAGAGGTGTTGCAACCAAATGTTGCATAGAAGTGTTCATCCAAGTCTTGAATAGGGTTGGTGTTTAACCCAAGGATCAACTTGGTTCTTTTTGTAATTTGGTTACCATAGTGAAATCCAAGGAAAGGTGTTCATTGGGACTTGAGTAGGTCACATTGACCGAACCACGATAAATTCTCGGTGTCCTTGTCTTGCTTTTACATTTCTGTTTTCTTCCTGTTTTTCACTGCAGATTTTACACAACTTCTCACGTTTTGAAAAAATAGATAAACACTTTCAAAATTCGTGATTTTTGGTGGAGTTATACTTCAGACTGTTAGCTTTCATTTGCAACAAGAATCACTTGATTTGAGCAAGAAAAAGTTAGTCTTTCAGTCTTTGCAATATAACTGCTCCAATCTGGCTGCAATCTGACCAGTTTTGTGAAAACTTGAATTCTGTTTTATTCAAGAATTGAGGTCAGGGCCTTTTGAAAACAAAAACTAGACATCCTAAGGAGTGTTTTGACATAAAGTTTAACCTTTTTGGTTAAGTATTCAAAGAGAAACACGTTTTCCAATTTAGTAACATTCTGTCCAATCCTGTCCAGATTGACCATCTGAATATTTTTATTTGTTTGAAGGGCCAAACGATCTTATTTTTGTCTAATGTTTGGACAGAGTCTTGTTAACACATTGAAGTTAAGTTCTGGAAATTTTCATAATTTTTTGAGTTGTGTACTAGGTTTTTGAATTTTTCAAAGACAGGTTCTGAATCTGAGGTAGTATCAGATTCTGTTTTCAAAGGGAATTTTTATCAAGGGTAGTAGTGTAATTTCCGCTAACCACTATTCACTCCCCTCTAGTGGTGTTGATTGCAGGTGCACGGTCCAACATGTATATATGTTTGCACTACTGAGAAATGGAAGCTAAGCGTTTGTTTCTTCATTTTACTGAGTTGATTAAGTGCTTTGAGTGTTATTTTAGCTATATCAATCAGTTGTAAGGGACATGTCAAGAAGTTGATGGAACTAGAATAATCAAACACCAGGGAAGGAAGTGCAGAGGCTGTGCTTAATGTTCAACCTGACTCAATAGTTTCTATTGCTTACCATTCTTCATTTGGTCCTCATTATGACATAATGTTCCTTGAGCTTGACAAGAGACTGGTCCCGAACATTTTAAACGAAAGGTATCATAAGGTTAAATTTTTGTGCGAAAAAACAAAAATATATTGATTTTAATAAGAAAATCTATTTTTATCATATTTTTGAAAGTAAACACACGTCTATACGCTACGGTTTTGTCACAATCATAGTATGTGTACGGTTTTGTCAAAAACATATTGTAACCACGGTTTTGTCAAAACCATAGAGTGCCACTTTGATCGTGGACACATCACGATTTTGACAAAACCTTGGTGCATATCAAATTATGTCAAAATCGTGGTGCGCGCCATGTTTCTTCACATTACGATTTTCACAAAAATATCAACAATTTACTGGATAGTTTGGAATTATTGTTTGTGCAATTTATTTCTGAACTTCGAACAACAATACTACACATTTTATTGAATTGAAATTATACGTGGCTTCCTAAGTTATCTTTAATCTTAACTCCTAACTTTAATCTATCATAATTTTAAACCCTAAATGTAACTTATCTTTAACTCTAATCCTAATTTTAACTCAAAATCATAACCGTAACATATCTCTAAACCTAACTTAAACTCTATCCCTAGCCTTACACTAACCTGAACCGAACCCTAATCCGAAGATAACTCTAACTCAGACCTAACCTTAACTCTAAACCTAAACCAACTCTAGACTAACTCTAAACCACGACACTGATCTATCTCTTAAACCTATATCTATCCCTAACTCGAACATTAACTTTAACCTTAACCATAACCTACTCTAATCCTAACCATAACCCTAATCCCAGCATAGTCCTAACCCTAGCTCTAACCCTAGACCATGACCCTAACCTATCTGTAACATTATCTCTAACCCTAACTTAAACCTTAATCATAATCCTAACCCTAACCTATCTCTAACTCTATCTCTAACCTTAACTCAAACCCTAACAGTAATCCTAAACCATAAACCTATCCTACCTACAACCCCATCTCTAACCTTAACTCAAAGTCTAGCCTTAATCTAACCATAACCTTAACCAACCTAACCCTAACCCTAAATCTAACCTAACTCTAACTCCAACCTTTAACCCTAAGCCTTAGGAATCATCCGTGTTTGTGGAAATGGCTCAATGAAGAAATCATTCTATGAATGGGATAAGAATGCAAAATTTAAGTTATTGTTATATTTTTGTTTAAGGGGTTTATGATAACACTGAATGATTTGGGTATATTTTGCTTGTCGTTCAACTTGTTAAATTCATCAAACTTTGAATTGTTGAAGTATGCCATCTAGGTGCAAGACGGCTTTGACAATGTTGTCCAAAGAGCAGGATGCACTTATCAGTGTCGTCCAGGTCTTGGACACGCCTGTCACTATTGTCTAGGACTTGGGTGGTTTTGCGTCCTTAAACAACCTTTTTTGCTCCCGAAAATCACTTACCACTTAGACACAACTAACAGTGCCATCCAAGGGTGATTATTAGATGCAATTGGCAGTGCTATCCAAGGTCCGTTTGGACGGCACTCGCAATTGCATCATAATTGTTTAGAAATTTTCTCAATTTATACCATATTTTGAGTTTTTTTTTTGAAAAAAAAACTATCATATTTTTTAAAATTTCTCTAGTATCTAGCGTTGAAACCAAAAATCAAATAGTTGTGTATTTGTTTATCCGTATTTACTTTCAAGAAATTGATTACCTGGCAAACTAGTCGATCAAACCAATTATAGATTCATATTCGAACCTAATTAATTATTTTTAGTAAGAAAAAATGATTGGGCTTTTCTCCTATGGCAAAACACGTTTCACAGTAGGTTTTTGCCAACCAAGAGGTAAATCAAATAATGTGTAAGTTAAAAAAATGACAAATTCATGTTAAATGGTTTAAACACATGTTTCACTCGTAATTCTGATTCAAAAAGACGGCATAGTTTGGTCATTCCAACTCTAAAAAGAGAAACTATCTAATAAAGTGTATAACACATCGTTCAACTAGTATTTGAGTGGTAGAATTACAACTCTAAGGACCCAAGTTCGAGTTTTACAGCGACAATGTGGTAGTCCCAAATAGATATATCCTCTTTGTCTTTTGATGAAGCGGACTTGTATCTTGGGTTCTCATTACACATTAAAGTATGTTCCTTCTATACCAGAAACTATTGAATTACTGATTTATATCTTTAAAAAATATATATGACTATAGCAATGAAAACCATGATATTAGTTAAATGAAAATCGTGATTGATAAACCATAAATAAATCGTATGTTAGTCAGCAACAGTCAAACAGTTCAACTTCAGTAGATCACCACTCAAAGTACTGCAGTTCAGCAAGAACCGCAGTTCAGTGGTCCAGTATCCAAGCATGGCTGTTCAGCCTCGGCTGCACCTCAGCGGGGCATCATGACGCCCTTATAACTTCGAAGAATATGCCAAGGTTTGCACCTCGGTACAAATTTCAGTTTATGTTCAAATGCTGCACTTCGGACCACTTCAGCGGGATAAGGCCAAGTCATGCACTTCGGCAAGGCCTAGTCATGCACTTCGGCAAGGCCTAGTCATGCACTTCGGCAGAGTTCAGCTATGTACCACAGCAAATGAACCAAGTACGATATTACCTTGTGGGACCCTCAGACAGATGTACAATTCAAATATAGTGACTACAGCTGGGTATTCTTCCTGAACACGCTAAGGCCATAACAGCCGGCCTACTAGTTACATCAACCAGGCCGGCCTATTAGTCACATCAGTCAGACTACAGATCACATCAGCAGACCTACAGCGTCCTAGGCTTTCTGCCCCAAGCAAGCGTCCTATCCACAATCCATTATCAGAAGCCAAATGCGGGAAAATGTCTATAAAAGCAAGGCGACCAGAACAAAGAAAGGGGACCAAGATCCAATCCAGAATTCAAACATCCATACTCTAAAGCAAGTTCATACACTTTGCTCCTCAGCATACACTGTGAGAAACTCCTAACTCACCCCTTAAATTATAATCTCAGTGAGATATGGCCCAAACTGACTTGAGCGTCGGAGGGTTTTTTCCGGGGCCAACCCCTCGGGACCTCTGACCTGTGCTTCCTTGTGCAGGATATTTGGCGCTATTCCAGCAACACACTTTCAATCCCAGTTAACAACTCTTCAAGTTAACTGACGGAGCTAATTTGATGTCGTCTAGACCCTTAGTGAAGATCCGGTTTCATCAGTGATAGTGGTTAGTGATTCAACTTTTTGGAGGAAACTATATACTCTAATAACTTCTATACTATCGACATAAAAAGTAAATGTTCTCTATATGAGCTCCACGAATGACATAAGACTTCGACTTTGTGGACACATAATTAATTATTCTTACTAACACAAAAGTAAACGCAAATGTTTAGACGGAAGACAATATTTTCAGGTGAACTCTAACACTATTAACTAAAAAAGAATCCAACTATTCACAACCTTAAATTTGATCGAACAATACCGAGATCAACAAAAACTGCGTATACATCATTAAACCATTTATAAATTCTCTGACATATAATTGGAGTAATAGACAGAAGTATAGAACAACTAAAAGAACAAAAAAAGGGGAAAAAATAAATCTATAAATTATCAATGGAAAAATAGTAAATTAGATCTTTATTGGGTTCCCATCTCTCAGATAGCTGAAGCCCAAAAATTTCATTTTCTGTGTCGCATAATATCTCACGCAGTATTCAGCTCATCATAACTCTCTGCTCTTCCGCTGTTTCCCCAAATCTATACATACAAACTAACACACTATGTAATTATCGATACAGCGATTTATACGTACGGTTTAGAGGAGGCAGATTGGGGATTTGATTATTGATATGTATAGGGATCGAGGAGGAGGAGGAGGAGGTCCATCGAAGTCGGAGATAGTGGGTTCAACGGCGTCGACTTTGGATCGGAAGCGAATAAACGATGCTTTAGATAAACACTTAGAGAAGTCCTCTCCTTCCACCTCCAGAGGTTTAAAAGATAAGTCTTCTTCCGCCGCTGTTGTGGCGGTTCCGTACACTTCCTCCGCCGCCGGAAGGTCACATCAACAGCAACTCGATTCGCGTGATTCTCGTTCGACTTACACTCTTACTACCAACAAGGCTAAAGGTTCTGACTGTTAGTTCATCTTTTTGGAAGTAAAGTTTTTTTTAATAATTATTTTCATGTTTACGTGCCATTTTTGTTCCTAAGTTAGTGAATTATTTTGACTCTGGATTTCCTAGTTGTCGTATGAGTAAATGTCATTCGATATGGTGTTAACATAGAACCCAGTGAGTAATCTGATAGTCCCTTTCTGAGGTATTACTTAAATAGTATTTGGTAGAACTGAGAAACTTGATAAGTTGGATGCCAATAATCGACAGCAAAATGTTGTGGGGTTATATGCATATTTGGGTGATACGTCTAACTGATCTTTGGTATTAGATTAGTAACCCCAATGTTTACCCTATCTGCCTTGATGGTCGATTTATGTTCTTAAAGCACAACAATGCTGTTATTTGGTTGACGTTTGGCTTAAAGGATGTTCTGAGTAAATTGCAGTATAGATGTAACATTCTCAAATGTCCATGGATTTGCATAGAATAGTTTTATGTTTACCACTTTTACTATATTTTAACTAGTTAAGTTTTAGAAGGAAAAAACTTCAAGCTTGATTTTTATGGATGTAAGCTTTATCTGAAAATTGTGGAACTTACTCTTCACTGTGTAAGAAGGGTACTTTTTTCCAATCTTAGATCGATAGAAATATTTTTAGTAGCTTTTCTGATGGTTATGAACTGTCATCTCCTTTTATTTTTTGACACTGTTGTGTTTGTCTTAGATGAATCAGAAGCAGATAGTGAAGAATCAGATGTCAGTGGTTCTGATGGTGATGATACTTCTTGGATTTCGTGGTTTTGCAACTTGCGAGGGAATGAGTTCTTTTGTGAAGTGGATGATGAATATATTCAAGACGACTTCAATTTGTGTGGACTGAGCAGTCAAGTTCCATATTACGATTATGCACTTGACTTAATTCTGGATGTTGAGTCCTCTCATGGTAAGCATTATTCTTCCCATTTATACACGTTTTTCACATGAAGTAAAGTTATTCCCTTTTTTGGGATTGCTTTATTGTTCCCCATGTCTTTGTTTGCTTTTCATATCATGATAAAACCTTAGTAGGTGACCATGTTTTGTTTAGTGTTCAAAAGTATTGGGACGAAAAGTTTGGGTGAGAAATGGAATAATGTACTTTCTTTTAGACACTATAAAACCTTTAGCTATTGAAAACGGGTCATTTCTCCATGCAGGCGAACACGCGCACACACACACACCACAACAACAACAACACAAACAACACCAACAACAACATTACCCCATTGTCTTAGAGGTTCCCGCCTATGGCGGCGTATGAGGGATCGGATGTACGCAACCATACACATGTGTTAAAAAACACAGAGGTTGTGGTAACAACTTTTGTAAATTCTCCTTGATTTGGCTTTTATATATATAATTTTAACTTACAAAAAAAAGCGCAACCAATTTAGTGAGTCATTTTACTTTATTCCATCATATTCCAAAGCCAAGGAAGAGTGTGTCTTTCATTCCTGGAAACGGAAACAACACACACACTTTATTCCCACTAGGTGAGGTCAGGTAGGGCAAGAATGTAAATTGTACTTAAATTGATTTCCGTGTTTTCATAACAAAGTGGTTGTCATTAGCCAATACCTGCTGATTGAAATTTCTCTACCCCTAATCCCCCTCTTTGTTGTTGGGTGTGCGGGGTGGATGGAATAGAGTTCTTCAATCTTGTTTAGCCAGTTTGTATGATCTGCGATGACGTGCTTCCTCATCTTCGTTAATGGTGGTTACTGTAATCTGCTGTGTTCTCCAACACTTGCTTGTGCTTGTTTCTGGAATATCTCATATTATAGCCATCCTAGGTTCTGCAATTTGAAGTGATTAATTTGATGTCTTATATTGCACTGGATTTTGCATGGTTATCTTTCTGAGCCTTAGGAATGATGTTAATCACATCTTATGCTATTTCTTTTTTCAATATGGCTATTTTCTGGTTATCTTTTTAGTTAATATGATTGAACAACTATCTTACATGGAGTCGGTTGAAAACAAGAATTTCTTCTCTCCTTTTTTGCTTATACTGGTCCAAGGATAGAATTTTGTCATTCCAACACCATACAATAGAGTGAAACTGGAAGAATTATTTTTTTCTAAACTCTGAATTTGTTTAACCAGGCTAAAGTTTTCATTAACAAATAATAATAGCCCCCAACACGTGGTGGCGTTACGAGCATATCCAGGGTTTAAAATGAAAGGTTCTTGAGTTAAAATGAAATATGTTTGAAAATACATGGATATCCTTTGAAATTAAGCAACTCAAGTAAAATTGACCTTTAGAATAATCCTGGTTGTTTGTATACGATCAAGTCAACCTATGTCTGATGGCCATCGGATTATGTTAGGTATGGAACCAAATTAAGGTAGAACTATTATTGTAAATCATGTTGGGTGAGCCACTTTAAATTGCTACAGGACACCAGAAGGTCATAGAATATGTTTTTTCTTTTGAGGAAATTTCTGTTCGGGGATGACCTAGAAATTTTTGTTCTATTGATATTCGTTGGATGTTTTTTTCCAACCCTGCGGATGGGAATTTTGTTAGGCTACTGTGATATTTTACAAAATATGATTTACACTAAAAACAACTTTCTACTATTCCAATTGAGAAAAGTTCATCAGCCATAGTATTATTGCCATTGTGTTAATCTTTTCGCTGACAAAGTTAAGTGGAGACACCCTAGAAAAAGTCACAAGCTCAGAAAAGTTGCATGTTAAGCTTGACGCACACCAAAGTTTCTTATTGCCGATTTCAGCAATGGGCGCATCCATGAGTTCACGGGTCAAAGAAGGGAGGAAAATTGTTAAAATGGATGTATCAGTCCTTCACTATTTGAACCAATGTATTGAAGTTTGTTATACACTTATGCTGGGTCGTTGCAGAAGTAACAAATGGGAGGTTATTAAGAAGCCCTTTTCCGTTTCGTGTGGGGGAATGGGGAGGATGGAGGTCAAGGCTTTTCTCTAGAATTAAAATGATCTTTAGAAGATGAGCTCCAAATGAATTTTATTATGGTCTTGAGTTAATTGTCCTTGTCCACTATGTGGTTAATATGCATGATGTTTCCTGTTGTAGCCTTGGATTTGGGTGACAGAGGTGTACATGGATGTTGGAAATAACTCCATCCGCAAAATAGGTAGAGGTTGTATGTCTCTGTGCCTATGTGGGTCCGGAGATGGAAGGGACTGTGAGTTCAGAATGTGCAGAGAAAATTGATTTCTGATTGGAATTTTCCCTTGCAATGATAGCGAGTAATGATATTCTAACACCTTGTTTAGCATGTTTAGAGACTTATTCTTGAATTTCACTGTGAGCTTTTTATTGTCTTAGCTTCCCCATAGAAAGGGTCCATCTTCCTAGATTTGAGAAGGTCCTGATCAGGCAAAGTTCTCCTCTCTCTCTCTCTCTCTCTCTCTCTCTCTCTCTCTCTCTCTCTCTCTCTCTCTCTCTCTCTCTCTCTCTCTCTCACACACACACACACACACACACACGACAGTTTTTTCCGGTAGACATGTGGCTTGAATCCATCTTTTGCTACGTATTGGCGTTAAATTTTGTCTTATTCTCTTTCCGATGTTTGCAGGTGGTTGTAGTGACTCGCTCTTTCTAATTCTTACTTGAGAAGGGAAAAGTGGGCTCTTTTTAGTTCTGTTTTCCTTGTTTCTTTCCTGTTCTCTGGATGTAAATGGTTGCTACGTGATTTATCATTTATAATTTTTGATTGATCAAGTTTTCCAAGTCTATGAAGTATGTTTGTATCTGTAAGCGGATATCTTTGGCTAAAGAAAACTTCTCATGTTCTTCAAAACAGTGAATTTGGAATCATCTTTGTCGTCTTACTTTTGATTTGCCTACTCAATTCAGTTAAATGATGAAGTGGTAATTAGTGTATTGACTCTATTGGATGGTTGGCAAACCTTTACTGCATATACTGCTCTTCTAAATCTGTAAAGTACTGAAAGTATAGTGTTTTCTTCAAGGGAAAAAGGAAGACTTGACTTGTCCGCTGAAGTGAATTGTCCAAAAAATGACTAACTGTATTGATTTGTTTGTTCTTCCTATCGAAGGACTGCCATCTCAATCTCTGCAAGCTCTAAGCTCTAGTTATATTGTGATGCATTGCGAATTAATCAGGAACCTAGTTTTCCACTCACTCTGGCTTCCTGTGGGGACCACCTGTCCCAAAGTCTTCACAACCATTAAAGATAGAACAGAAGTTGGGTGTCCTGAAATCCTTTGTGCACTGCATCAAAATATGACCCGGTAAATTTAATAGCTATGAAAATAATCAGTTGCATCTAGCTTGGTTTCCTTGTAGATTGGCCGTCTTTTTGGCTAGGAAGAAAATGATAAAAGATTATAACTCTTGACTACCTTAATGATACAAACTATATTTGATGGTAATAAAAGAAGCATTTCTGTTACAACCTGTTCAAGAAATTTGGGTGATGAGGTTAACATCATGGAAAGAATTACCTGCTAAATCTTTTTATGATCACTGTTGAAATACTATCGCATTTACCATCAGATTTAGAGTGAAGGGCATGACGGTAATTGACCACTTTTAGCATGTTAAACAACAATGCAGTTGGCCGCTTAAAGTGGGGGTTGTTTTGGTAGTAGACAAGTATTTGATTTTGTGGTTCCAAAAAGTCACCACTTTACTGCAACATTTTATTCTTGTACTTGTCACTAAATGTAAATATCCATGATTTCTAATTGTTGATGCAAAGGTCGATCCTTTGTAGTTGTGGTAGTATTGTTATGGAGATAAACATCTTCCCTTTCTTGCGAAAAGCAGGTGATATGTTCACCGAAGAGCAGAATGAATTGGTTGAATCAGCAGCTGAAATGTTGTATGGTCTGATTCATGTCCGATATATTTTGACTAGCAAGGGAATGGGTGCTATGGTATGTTTTACTTCTGATGATTCCCGGTTACATTACAAATCAATGATTTTTGGATGTTTGATATTTGAGCTAAATGTTTTACAGCTAGAGAAGTATAAGAACTATGATTTCGGAAGATGCCCGAGGGTTTATTGTTGTGGACAGCCTTGTCTCCCTGTTGGTCAGTCTGATATACCACGTTCAAGTACTGTGAAGATCTACTGCCCCAAATGTGAAGATATTTATTATCCACGATCCAAATATCAAGGCAGTATCCTTATCTTACTGAAACATTTGACCTTTTTTCCCCCAGTAAATTACTAGTCTATCAATGGACACTTATGATTTGTCATTGAGACATTATCTTGAATTCTTTCTATGTATGCCATTCTGTTAGGAAGTAAACTTCATCTGACATCTGCATGCTGTTTCAAAGCTGTTATGTTTTTGTACTTCACATAGGTTTGAATTGCTGAACGACAAGTTTCTTTTGCATTTTTCAAGACTGACTAGATAACATGGGTTCTAGTCATGGAAATGGTCACGTATAGAAACATAAGAAAAGGAACCGTGGACATTGCATGGGCACCATGCACCGGCCGCCATTTATTCATATTTATGTCATTCATAGTCTTTTCTATTGTTGCTTGACATGTGCTTACCGTTTGATACCAAAAATTTCCATTAATTTTCATGTCCGGTTCTTGTTGAGATGTCCAATAGGGACACGGATAAAAGAAAGTATGACTTGATATTTGCTGAATTTTGTTTGGCTGTCTAATTGGAACAATTTTCTTGACTGCTGAAGATATCGATGGTGCTTATTTTGGGACAACATTTCCTCATCTCTTCTTAATGACATACGGACACCTCAAGCCACAAAAACCAGCACAAAGCTATGTTCCCCGAATGTTCGGCTTTAAGATCCACAAACCCTGACAAGAGATTTCCTGCTGCAGTCAATGGAGATCACAAGTTTTCTGTCCCAGGTGGTTGTCATTTGTTGCCCACACGTCAATGTTTATACTGATGAGCGACTGTAATGTGGTGAATTGTGTTTTTTTTGGTTATACCACTTTGGAGATTCTAAATGTAGGCTCTCTGTTACCTATATATTTCACGTGTTTACTTAGTAGAGCATTCGTAATTACATTTTTTTCCTCTTAGTGAAGTGATCAATATCGTTCGCAATGTTTTCGCCTTCTATGTTTAAGAATTTTTTCAGCTAGAGGCAGTCATATCAATAGTATGCAAGTCTGTTGCTTTGCTCGTGTGACCAGTTGGAATTAATAAAAGTCATGTTAAGGCTGGTTAAATGGAGACCTCAGGCAGAGGGCAAGCCAGGTATTCCGACATTTGGTTAGGCTTATATTAGTTTTAAGGGCAATATCAGTTTTCATTTTCAAGCGTGCTTGCTAGAGCATAGTGATTATCTGCCTTTGAACTGCAAATGCCTGGACTGATTCGTGTGTTTGATTTAGGGGGCGTTTGGTTCGCGCTTGGGTATCTGAATCGGAATGTGTATGACAGTGTATGAGTTTGAACGTGAAAGTCATATTTGTTTGGTATTGAGGTGGGAATGTGTATAATTGTCATTGATGGTATTTGGAACATATCAAAATGGGTATCGAAGGTGGCCGGTTGGAAAATTGGCCGGAAAAATTTGACCGGACGGCGGCGGGTGTTGACCGGTCCGTTTGACCATTGGGGGTGCGCCGGGGCAGTGGTTTGATGGTGGTCAAGCTTAAAACCCATACACCTATATTGAAAGACAAGGGGAGCTAGTATATCAAAAAACGATATATGTTACTAAATATTCGGATATCAATCCGAAACTTATACCTCCAATTTTAACAACCAAACAACATGTATGCCTCCAAGCCCATACCTTTAATGAAGAAACCCGCAACTAAACACCTCAAATACTGTTTTGGCTTAGTTGTAGAGTTGAGCATCGGAGTAGAATGCTTTTATTGATTTAAATGCAGTTCGTCCTTGTAAATTTACTCGAATTGCCATATAAATGAAGGCTATACAAAAGTATGATATATGCCGGATAAAGTAAACCAACTAGGTTGAGATGTGTAAAAATTACAGTTATTTGATTTATTGATCTGAGAGACATGCAAGCGTATCCAATCATGAGAATCTTATTCAACTGTGCCCAACTAAATTGAAATCTTTTCCGCTAATTTCAATTATCTTATTTACATTTTAAATTTGGTAATACCTTTGAGAGAGAAGACAAGGGGCAAACATGTGGAAAAGGATATCTACTAAAATAAATCTCTTATCCTTATCCGTTGCTTATACTATAAGTGAGACACATGATACGCCATAAAGTCTATACTAGTTCCTAGAGGACTCAACTGTTTCCCGTAGTAAATTTCTGTGTTTCATTTTCTGTTGAAGAATCTTATAACCTTTTATGGTCATTTATGCGATCCAGGGCTCTATGTTGCAGATTAAGTTAATGGTTTGAAGCTTCACCAATCACCAGCATCCATGGGGTTTTGCCCATTCGAGTAGTTTTAGAAGAAAAAGGGTAGGAAACACTTTTAATGTTGTTACAGTATCATTATTTTCTTGTCCATGGTGAATACACACATAGTGTTCATTGTACACATATACAGATACATGCAGTATATACACTCATAAAATACGCTTATAGGTAGCATATACATTAATAGAAGCCACTAGATCAGTGGCAGAACAGTTTACAGCCAGAGAGCCGTTGGGGCTAAATATCGCATTAGGATAGTAGACTTCCTAGCCTTCGGAGTCTTATGGCCTTTTGTGGTCTTTGTAAACTGCCTATATAAGAGCTAAACCTTAATACATTTTCAGATTTAGTTTGACAAATAATAATTCTTCGACTTTCTGTATGTTATCCGGGCCATAAATCACAACAAGAGCGTATAAACCATGGCTTCTCATCTTGAAATCAGCGAAATTGAAGTCCCTTCCAACCTTGAACAACCTTCAGGAGAAGGGTCTAATGCTTCTTCTAACTCTTCTTTGATGGTACTTCTATTATGATTGCAAATCATAAAATGAATAAGAACAACTACATGACATGGAGCAGGACAGTTGAAATGTTTATCATAGGTAGAGGCAAGGAAGACTATCTCTTGAAGATGTGATAATTCCTGCCCCTGCAAACTCAAAATTTAGATTCTGGGATTATGAAAACTCCATGATAATGTCATGCTTATAGGGTCAATGATCCCTGATGTAAGTGACAATTTCATACTTTATCCCAGCGCAGCTGAGATTTGGTCACATGCAAGAGAAACATACTTAAAAAAGAATAACACATCTGAGTTATATGAACTTAAAGCACAACTTCAAGACATTTAGCAGGGAGACCTGTATGTGAATAAATATTACATTCAGCTGACAAGAATCTAGCTACAAGTTGATATCTTTAGAACACATAAGTGGAATTGGCAAGCTGATGATCAGTTTACAAAAATTACTGAAACCAAAGAGTTTTCTGATTTCTAATTAAACTTCATAAAGATTTTGATGCTATGAAAAGTAGAATATTTGACACAAAACCTCTATCAAGTTCAAATACTGCTTTCTTTGAAATAAGACATGACGGAAATATACTAAAATTGATGATCGAGACTTGTCTACCTTATCTACTGAGGGCTCAGCACTTCTGGTTGATAGAAGCCCTAAGGATATTGCCTTGTCTAATATTCAAACAACAGCACGAAATGAAATTCGAAAATTTGGCTTTTGTACAAACATGAATGCCTTGGCAAGTAGATAACAACAAGTCATTTTGCATATATTACAAAAAATCTAGAAACCTGATAGATGAGTGCTGGAAGCTACATGAAAAATCTGGAGAGGATAGGCGACCAAAACCAACAAACAATTCAAGGACAACAAATAAGCCGTAAGACCTAACAAGCCTTATGTAGCGAACATAGTGAGGAACCATAATCCCATAGGATCAGGACATACAACTATCTTACCTATTCAGAGTCAAATTCAGGCTCTACTTCATTGTTGAGTCAACAACAAGCAACAGAACAATCAACATCAATTCATGCAACAATGGCAAGATCAGGTAATACAGAACAGTGAGACTCGCTCCTGAATCATTGATTCAGGAGCTTCTGATCATATGACATACAACAAAGTTATTTTATTTTAGTATGAGTTATTTGCTTATCCCAAACAATAAAGACAGCAAATGGAGTATGTAGCGCCCCGCTCCCGAACCCTAGCATCGGAAACGGTGCACCCGCCGTATCTCACTAAGGAGAATACAAGGCGTTGATACAAATCAACTACACGTCATCATAATAACGCAAATTGATGTCAGCGGAAGTCATTGCTAAAATCCTCGACAAAATGATCATCATCATTAATACAATGTCTAAGAATTTCTAATCAATACAATAGTCAAATGTATGTAACCATTAATCTCGAAAATACATAACCTCGAATATCGAAATAACTGTCTCATCCAATTCTCGAAAGTCTTTTCTGAATATCCTTAGTTTCGAAACCTCTCGTCTCGATCTTCCACGGTATACCAACTCCTGTGTAAGCATACCCTAATTCCTCATGCCTGCAAAACTGGTGAGTGGTGGTGTGAGCCAAAATCAACGGGCTCAGTAAGCAACCTACTTATACTTGTTATAGGAATCATACATGCAGAAGCAAATACAAATAACATTTACAGTTAACATACATGTCCTTAGTCCATAATAATTTCACTCGATTATCTTTAACAGTTAAGAATTCGAAAATAAATACAAAATAAATAACTCATCAGCCCAATCTACCTTACCGTGATGCATGCTCTTCTCAAGTATAATATACACAACAAACAAATAACCACATAAACAAAGAAAAAGACAATGTATACCAACGAAGTAGATAAGCCGCAGAAAGTAAGTCACTCCACATAATAATGCGCAACTTCATGATGCATGTCCTATTATGCATGTCACACGCAACGAAGTCATGTCACACGGAATGCCGATATCTCCACCATGCAATGCATGAACCCGGGTCCTAACTGAGTGGCTGTGGGTCGTACCCACCCACACTCACCATCCTGAGTGTACTTGGCCCCGCCACCGTACACCATCCTGAGCGCCCGTGACCCGTACGTCACGACCCACCATCATGCAAATGCACGTGCCATGAATGCAAACAACACAATCGCCTGAGGCCCCTGGCCCATCCTCACCATCCTCCGGCACTCGAATCTAGGTTCAGTTATTTCTGGAATTTATTTATAATTTTCTGATATTTACTTATATTTTCCTATAATTATTACTATTAATTAAGTTACATTTATATCGTGTTCTGGGTCGAGGCCTGCCACCACAACCGGCCCGTTGGCCAATCGGCCCGGCTCGACGGCCTGCCTGGCCCGACTCTCTTTTCTTTCATCTCACTTTCATTTTCATTCTCATTTTTGTTCTTCTCATCTTCATTTAATCTGGTGTATCCACACTCATACATACACACAGTTCACATGTAAATACATATATCACATATGCACACAATTCATATATAGAGGAAATTCAATTACATATATGCAACAATAACACACTGATGCATGATAAACATAACGAGCATAAATAGACCACTTGCATTTGATGCATGACAACATGACGAACACAAATAAACTATTTACCTCTGATGCATGACAGTATAACGAGCATAGATAGACCACTTACCTCTGATCGGTCACTTAGCTTTCTTATTCGATGCTTGAACGTGAAGAAGGTTAACATAAAAGTGTGCTTCTACATGTCCAACTTGTCCTCTGGTATCTCTAAAATTTGAACCTGTAAGTAAATTATTTGTTTATTAACTTGTCTCTTCAACTCCACCTTTACACCACAAATTTTTTTTTTCCTTTTGAACTTATTCTTTCACCACATTTATCCGTCCGTTTTATATAATATTATATTTTTTAAAAAAAAATCCGAAAACCATTACAAATACATAATTCATTCCAATAATCTTCATATAATTATATCACTAAAATAAATCCAAAAATCTTAAATAAATCCCGAGAGCATTATAGGTATACATAAATGTATATGATCCTTTAAAAAAAATTTATGCAACATTTGAATTAGTCTATGTGTACATATGCAAATTGAATCTTCTAGACAGTTTACTATATGTATTAAATATTTAATGCCGAATTCTAAAAATACACATACATTTGTAATGGTTTTCTCACACAACTTAATATGTAATCATATAAAGTTCAGAAACAGAAATTATGTGGGTGTATGTACATAACTTATTCCAAACGGTTTGCCATTTACGTAAATATATTAAGTAACTACAGTAGGTAAACATATATACATGTGCAAATTGGTTGGACAATAAGTATTTTATGTATATATACAATTAAAACTGAAAGTACTATAAATAAAGGTCTATTAATCCAAAATGAACCATATATTTGTACATGCTCACATCCCAGCCAAATTAGTGAACCCCTTTTTACACGGACTCCAACAATTTTCTGAAATTAAACATGGGTTATACCCAAACAGTATACATACATATAAACACATTATTTTAAAACAGTTTGTACACACATGAAGAATTTGAGCAAATACAGTAAATAAATACGTAATATAAATTCCAAAAACAATAATAATCATACAAGGAACATCCGAAAATGTAACCATATGTTTATGTGCGTGTGTGTAAATAAATATATACATATACATGTGTATATATAAATTTCGGTGGCAGTAAATATGTATATATACTTGTAAATAAACTCGACTGTTCCTTTAACCGTGAACATTCTAAATTGGAAAAAAAACCTCCTGTTTCAAAACAACATCTATTTACTTATCTATATAAATTTAGATACCATCACTATACATATTTAAATAGTTTCCGGAAAACAGTGTAATTTTTAAATGTAATATTCTAAGAAAATAAAGGTCATATGTTCAAGTAGATGTATAACACCGAGATCAATATTTACATACTTAAATATATACACTTTACCAATACCCTAAGCATACACACACACATATGTATGTATATAATTCGGATGATTGTAATAACATACAAACCCTTACACAATTTGTTTTTTTTCCTTTCCGAAAAGAAAACGCCACAATTGTATATATATGAGTTCGAAAATTTGTACACCAACACACAAGTACATGAAAACATATGAATCACACCCCACCCAACATGTTTATACCCATAAATCATCAGTTATTCAACCAACCATGCACAATTCATACAAAATAATTATTGTAAAATGGATGTGAAAATTCCAAGTAGGGAGGATAGGTACTTACCTTTGGATTGTAGGTTTACCTATGTTTCTTCTTCTTCCTTTTTTTCCCTTTCCTTCCATTCTTCTCTTTTCTCAGAAGTTGAGAGTTTGTCTTTATGTGTGTAGTGTGCAACGGCTGGGGAGGGTGGAATAATTAAAGGGAGAGATTTTCTTTTTTTTAAGGAAGTAGGTGAATTTTGACCGAATATGAGGGAGTGACGGAGAGATTTGAGGAAGATTTAGTGGGGTGGTTAATGAGGCTTTATCCTCTTTTTTTTTATAAAAAAAATGAGTTACATATATACATATATTTAAATTCTTTTTTTTTACGGTTGTAACAGTCTATCCCCCTTACTAAAAGTTTCGTCCTCGAAACTTGCGTTTTACGTGGTTCACAGCTTAGTGTAGTCCTACTTGATCCAATCACCTAATATATGACACGAGTATCATTATATCAACATTACTTTTAGGTTGTTAAGCCCTCAATTCTACTTATATCATTTAATATGTATCGTCCAACTTATATACTTGTAATCTACAATCCTGGATTCTTATACTCATCATTTATGATTGACCAACTAGATATCTAACTAAATATCCTTTGAGTACTCCTGTATGTTAATCGTTACACTCTCTCAATACATAATTGAGTCCTCAAATACTTACGAACTAACTATATGATCATATTCTTACTCATTCGGCATGTTATCAGCAGCCTAATATAAGAATATGTGTAAGAACATGTTTTTCTTTAAATTAAATAACAACGTAACTTATGTGAATATACTCTGGAACATAACATTAATTGTTTAAAGTAACGTCATTCTAGTTTTTTTTTCTTTTTTTTAACACGAGGATGAGAGTATTATATACTTGTTTTCGCAAAGCGGTGTCTTAGGTCAAAAATATTGGTATATTTTACCTGCCAGAGTATTACGAAAAATCATATTAGAACAATTTGAAAACTCACAAATGTAAGGTATGATAAAAAGATTTGAATACGGTACTTTTCTTTTCCAACGGAATATATATTTTGAAAGCTATATTTTTTTTCGCTAAATACAACAATTGAAAAGTCAGTAAATATCAAGTTTCATAAATCAATCTGGATAAAGTACCTCTCTTTTTCAAAAGGAAGTATATATATTTTGAAACTATTTCTGGTTCACAAATAAGTTCATCGCAAGCCGATACATTACTAAAAAAAACTTAATGGTTAAATTTCTTGCAATATCGATAATTGAAAATTAATGTTATTTTAGCACAACAAAATATATATAAACAAAAATTTGAGAAATATAAGAAATATATAAACATATGGTTATTTTTTTAAAAACTTTGTTATTTTAAAATATATCTATTTTTGTGAGGATAGTTAAAATTTCATTAGGTGGCTATACGATTTTGGAAAGGAATATAGACTTTTGAAGTTAATAGACTGTAAAAAAAATGAAACTATTCTAAATATTTAGTCGCAAAAAAAAAAACTTTGAAATCCTTTTGAAATACATTATATATCTTGGTGTAGCTTATAAGAAAACATTTAACTATTTAAAATAGAATAAAATAAAAATAGTCCAATACTTCGTGTAATTTTTCTAGGTTACTCCTTGATATCAATAACAAATCCACATTTGTACCGTTTCTTATAAATCTTTAACTTAAGTTGTCCAATACTAGTATGACACACTAAGTATTGATCGACTTAGGGCATTCTAATCCACCACACTTCCATGCGCCACACTGATCCACCGCATTTCTTTACTTGGTTATTTCAACCGCTAATTCTAATTTAGATAGATCTCACCTGAAAAGCATCCGTTACTTGTTCATATTTATTCTATTTCAATTCAAGCTTACTCGATACATCAGTACTTACGTGTTCTTATGAATCAACACTTAATACTTCGTTATCACACTGTACTTATTTCAGTAATGCTCACTTATCACTAACAATCAATATCCCTAATAAGACTAATATCTTCCGCTTATTTGATACTCCAAAATTTAGCATCTTAAACATTACTATATACCCTTTTGTACGATATTCATTGCTACACTCTACTGATTATAACGCTAATAAATCCATTGCTTAGTAATTCGTTTCACTACAGATCATTTCTTAGGAACTACTATCCCAACTTAGACATAGTCACATTCTGACACTATCGTAAAAATAGAGGCATGAACCCACTTCATTTACCATAATGGTTCTGGGTTTCAAGGGGTCGGATATAAGGAATTACACAAATGGTTATAATCAGCCTTAGGTAAGACAATTCAGAGTCGTATAGAGTGCCCCAAGTATATGTGGGCATATCCTCTATCCGCTCATCAGTTAGGTCTAATGTCATGACTTATTTCTAGAATTGATACTTGGTAGCATCATTTCTTATGTCTACAATTATTACCTATTTCTAAGTTCAATACTTAGAACATAATCACAGCTCATGACTAAGATCAATACTTATGCTCAAATCATCACCCCACATTTAGACCCCCACTTACTTTCTAGAGTTGGTATTTCACATCGTCATTCCTTAAGTCTAAAATCGTAACTTATGGGCAAGGTCATCACTTAACTTCTAAAGTCACGTCTTATTTCCAACTTATGCTTCATATATAATCAGTGCTTACGACTAAAAAAATCGGTACTTATGTCTAAGATCGTGACTTAGGGTTAAAATCGTAACTTCGTTTCTAAGATTATGGCGTAAATTTATGCTTCCGCTGTGGATCTAGAGCCATGCTCTGATACCAACTGTAGCGCCCCGCTCCCGAACCCTAGCATCGGAAACGGTGCACCCGCCGTATCTCACTAAGGAGAATACAAGGCGTTGATACAAATCAACTACACGTCATCATAATAACGCAAATTGATGTCAGCGGAAGTCATTGCTAAAATCCTCGACAAAATGATCATCATCATTAATACAATGTCTAAGAATTTCTAATCAATACAATAGTCAAATGTATGTAACCATTAATCTCGAAAATACATAACCTCGAATATCGAAATAACTGTCTCATCCAATTCTCGAAAGTCTTTTCTGAATATCCTTAGTTTCGAAACCTCTCGTCTCGATCTTCCACGGTATACCAACTCCTGTGTAAGCATACCCTAATTCCTCATGCCTGCAAAACTGGTGAGTGGTGGTGTGAGCCAAAATCAACGGGCTCAGTAAGCAACCTACTTATACTTGTTATAGGAATCATACATGCAGAAGCAAATACAAATAACATTTACAGTTAACATACATGTCCTTAGTCCATAATAATTTCACTCGATTATCTTTAACAGTTAAGAATTCGAAAATAAATACAAAATAAATAACTCATCAGCCCAATCTACCTTACCGTGATGCATGCTCTTCTCAAGTATAATATACACAACAAACAAATAACCACATAAACAAAGAAAAAGACAATGTATACCAACGAAGTAGATAAGCCGCAGAAAGTAAGTCACTCCACATAATAATGCGCAACTTCATGATGCATGTCCTATTATGCATGTCACACGCAACGAAGTCATGTCACACGGAATGCCGATATCTCCACCATGCAATGCATGAACCCGGGTCCTAACTGAGTGGCTGTGGGTCGTACCCACCCACACTCACCATCCTGAGTGTACTTGGCCCCGCCACCGTACACCATCCTGAGCGCCCGTGACCCGTACGTCACGACCCACCATCATGCAAATGCACGTGCCATGAATGCAAACAACACAATCGCCTGAGGCCCCTGGCCCATCCTCACCATCCTTCGGCACTCGAATCTAGGTTCAGTTATTTCTGGAATTTATTTCTAATTTTCTGATATTTACTTATATTTTCCTATAATTATTACTATTAATTAAGTTACATTTATATCGTGTTCTGGGTCGAGGCCTGCCACCACAACCGGCCCGTTGGCCAATGGCCCGGCTCGACGGCCTGCCTGGCCCGACTCTCTTTTCTTTCATCTCACTTTCATTTTCATTCTCATTTTTGTTCTTCTCATCTTCATTTAATCTGGTGTATCCACACTCATACATACACACAGTTCACATGTAAATACATATATCACATATGCACACAATTCACATATAGAGGAAATTCAATTACATATATGCAACAATAACACACTGATGCATGATAAACATAACGAGCATAAATAGACCACTTGCATTTGATGCATGACAACATGACGAACACAAATAAACTATTTACCTCTGATGCATGACAGTATAACGAGCATAGATAGACCACTTACCTCTGATCGGTCACTTAGCTTTCTTATTCGATGCTTGAACGTGAAGAAGGTTAACATAAAAGTGTGCTTCTACATGTCCAACTTGTCCTCTGGTATCTCTAAAATTTGAACCTGTAAGTAAATTATTTGTTTATTAACTTGTCTCTTCAACTCCACCTTTACACCACAAATTTTTTTTTTCCTTTTGAACTTATTCTTTCACCACATTTATCCGTCCGTTTTATATAATATTATATTTTTTAAAAAAAAATCCGAAAACCATTACAAATACATAATTCATTCCAATAATCTTCATATAATTATATCACTAAAATAAATCCAAAAATCTTAAATAAATCCCGAGAGCATTATAGGTATACATAAATGTATATGATCCTTTAAAAAAAATTTATGCAACATTTGAATTAGTCTATGTGTACATATGCAAATTGAATCTTCTAGACAGTTTACTATATGTATTAAATATTTAATGCCGAATTCTAAAAATACACATACATTTGTAATGGTTTTCTCACACAACTTAATATGTAATCATATAAAGTTCAGAAACAGAAATTATGTGGGTGTATGTACATAACTTATTCCAAACGGTTTGCCATTTACGTAAATATATTAAGTAACTACAGTAGGTAAACATATATACATGTGCAAATTGGTTGGACAATAAGTATTTTATGTATATATACAATTAAAACTGAAAGTACTATAAATAAAGGTCTATTAATCCAAAATGAACCATATATTTGTACATGCTCACATCCCAGCCAAATTAGTGAACCCCTTTTTACACGGACTCCAACAATTTTCTGAAATTAAACATGGGTTATACCCAAACAGTATACATACATATAAACACATTATTTTAAAACAGTTTGTACACACATGAAGAATTTGAGCAAATACAGTAAATAAATACGTAATATAAATTCCAAAAACAATAATAATCATACAAGGAACATCCGAAAATGTAACCATATGTTTATGTGCGTGTGTGTAAATAAATATATACATATACATGTGTATATATAAATTTCGGTGGCAGTAAATATGTATATATACTTGTAAATAAACTCGACTGTTCCTTTAACCGTGAACATTCTAAATTGGAAAAAAAACCTCCTGTTTCAAAACAACATCTATTTACTTATCTATATAAATTTAGATACCATCACTATACATATTTAAATAGTTTCCGGAAAACAGTGTAATTTTTAAATGTAATATTCTAAGAAAATAAAAGGTCATATGTTCAAGTAGATGTATAACACCGAGATCAATATTTACATACTTAAATATATACACTTTACCAATACCCTAAGCATACACACACACA
>AP025070.1:25281644-25299075 GCA_036186865.1 Eustoma russellianum | reverse complement strand
GTTTTTTTTTTCCTTTCCGAAAAGAAAACGCCACAATTGTATATATATGAGTTCGAAAATTTGTACACCAACACACAAGTACATGAAAACATATGAATCACACCCCACCCAACATGTTTATACCCATAAATCATCAGTTATTCAACCAACCATGCACAATTCATACAAAATAATTATTGTAAAATGGATGTGAAAATTCCAAGTAGGGAGGATAGGTACTTACCTTTGGATTGTAGGTTTACCTATGTTTCTTCTTCTTCCTTTTTTCCCCTTTCCTTCCATTCTTCTCTTTTCTCAGAAGTTGAGAGTTTGTCTTTATGTGTGTAGTGTGCAACGGCTGGGGAGGGTGGAATAATTAAAGGGAGAGATTTTCTTTTTTTTTTAAGGAAGTAGGTGAATTTTGACCGAATATGAGGGAGTGACGGAGAGATTTGAGGAAGATTTAGTGGGGTGGTTAATGAGGCTTTATCCTCTTTTTTTTTATAAAAAAAATGAGTTACATATATACATATATTTAAATTCTTTTTTTTTTACGGTTGTAACAGAGTATGCATATAAGTTACTGGACAAGGTGTAGTCAAACTAACTGATAAACTATGTCTCTATGATGTACTTCATGTTCCCTCTCTAAGTTTCAATTTGATATCAGTAGGAAAAATAACACAAGATAAAAAATTGTTTTGCATGGTTTTTATCTCCCGAGTGTTTTTTCAAGAGAAAACTATGTAGGATATGATTGACAATGCTAAGAAACTAAATGAACTCTTCATTTTGCAAGTTGAAGAACAAGAACAAAGTAGGAAAGAAGAGAGCTTGTCTAAAACTTATTCATGTACTAGTGTAAGGTTAAGTAAGGATCAGCTGGTGTTTTGACATAGAAAGTTGGGACATCCCAAATTTTATATACATGAAAAGGCTTACGCTAAAGTTGTTTACAAAAGTTAATCTTAAGGATATCTATTGTGCAGTTTGTCAGCTTGCTAAACATACTAAAACTAGCTATTCTGCCAAGGTTTATAGATCAATTAACTCTTTAATTTAATACATTTTGATATATGGGGCCTTCTAACCAGTATTAAGGGTACTATATGGTTTGTTACATTTGTTGATGACCACACAAGGGTAACCTTTGTATATCTTATGAAACATAAGTCAGAAGTACGACAAATCATTAATAATTTTGTTCACCTAGTTAGAAATCCATTTGGGATTAATCTCAAGACTTTGAGATCAGACAAGGAGCATAACATTTTGATAAAACAGTAAGAAATTTTATGACATAAACTGAAATATATCATCAACCTTCTTGTATATATACATCACAACAAAATAAAGTTGATGAGAGAAAGAACAAACATTTATTAAAAGTCACAAGAACAATTATGTTTTCAATGAATATTTCAAATTTTATTGGGGAGAAGAACAATCATGTTTTTCAAGAACAATCATGTTTTCAATGCATATGTCTAATTAATAGAATGTCATCTAGAGAATTGTCTTATTGCACTCATAAGCAGGTCCTGATAGAATACTTTCCTAACACAAATTTGCTTTCTGTTTTATCTTTTAAACTGTTTGCATGCATTGTATACATCCATATCCAGTCTTATCTAAATAGTAAATTAGATCATAGGTCAATTAAATAAGTCTTTCTTGAGTATTCTGGTACTCTGAAAGGTTATAAGTGTTACTGTTTTAATTCTAAGAAGATGTTTGTTACTTTGGATGTTACATTTGGTGAAAACCATGTATATTATTCAAAAATCCAAGTTTAAACAATTTTGTACCTGAACAAAAAAGTTTTTGGAGTATAATTGACATTGTAAGATCAACAACATTAGGAATTGATACTCAGACAGAGGAAACTAGAGAGATAGCTGTAAGAGCTGAGGTTGATAATGTTGGAAAACCTATTACTAGAGTGTATTCTACGAAACACACATAGATGAATAATATTCAATAGCCAACTTTAACAAAAAAAAGTTATATTGATACTGAATCTATCCTAGATAATAGAACTATATCACCTAGGAAGGTTAGGAAGGGTGTGAGGGAATGTACCAAACGCCCTCTGTCAAACTTTTAGCACATGAAAGACTTAGTTCACATTTCAAAGCCTTTACAAGTTCTTTAGATAATCAAAGTATACCCAAAACCGTCCAAGAAGCTTTCAATATATCCCACTAGAGGACTGATGTTTATGAGAAAGTGGAGGCACTTCTTAAAAAGAACGCTAGAGAGTTAGTACAGGTCACCCAAGGAATGAAACCAGTAGGTTGTAAATTGAAATTTTCCAATAAGCATAACACAGATGGAATAGTGAATAAATTTAAAACAAGATTGATTGCAAAAAGTTTTATCAAGACATATGGTATTGACTATTTAGGAACTCTTGCTTCTGTAGCAAAGTTAAATACAATAATTGTCATCTTTTCGCTAGCTGTTAACTAAGATTAACAATTATTTCAATTGGGCGTTGAAAATACCTTCCTAAATGAAGATTTGTAGGAGGAAGTCTTCATGGATATCTCTCTTGGATTCATTAATGATTCAAACAAACACATGATGTGTAGACTAAATATTTTTGTATATGGCCTTAAACAACCGCTTATAGTCTGGTTCAGAAAATTCACCAAGGCTGTTACCAAACATGATTTCAAATGGACTCAAAGTGACCACACTTCATTTATAAACTTACAAGAATAGGAAGTATTACTATATGATATTATTCTAACAGAAAATGATTTGCAAGGTATAAAATCCAAAAAAAGAAATATTTATCTTCAGAGTTTAAGATGAAGGATTTATGGAAACTGAAGTATTTTTTAAGAATTGAAGTGGACATGACAAAGGATGAAATGAGCATATCACATAAAAGGTATATATTAGATTTAATTGAGGAAATATGTATGCTTGGATGTAAACATTCAATCACTCCAGTAGAACCACGACATAAAATAAGAGAATGTTGGAATAACACTTCCACAGACAATCTTAGGTATCAAAAACTAATAGGTAAATTAATATGTAGTCATATATTGGGGCTCATATATGCTATGCAATTAGTTTTGTAAGTCAGTTTATACATTATCCTACTAATGAACATCTTAAGGCTACTTTGAGGATTATCGTGTATCTAAAGGCACACCAGGACAAAGATTATACTTCAAGAAACATGATGAAATGGACATTCAAATTGTCAAACTTGGTTGTATAAACATATACACCAAACTTGAGGAGTATATAACTATTCAATAAAATATACATGCAAATACACACATACATGTTCACTATACATATATAGAGATACATACAGTATATACACTCATATACATATACTCAAAGGTAGCATATACACTATAAGCCACTAGATCAGCGGGAAAACAATTCACAGCAATAGGCATTTGGGGCTAAATATAGTCGTTAGGATAGTGAACTTCTTAGTCGTTGGAGCCCAATGGCCTTTTGTGGCATTTGTAAACTGCCTATATAAAAGATAAAATCTTGTATATTTGTAGACATAACTTGATGAATAATAATAATTCAACTTTCTATATATATTTTCGCTTCTTCTATGTTTAAGAATTTCGCAGCTAGAGGCAGTCATCTCAATGATACATAGGGGGTGTGTGGCAACTTTGGATTGATAAAGGTAATGTGAAAGCTTGTTGTATGGAGACCTTAGTCGGAGAACAAGAGGTAGTTGGACATTTGCTCAGCCTTATGTTAGGTGTAAGGGTATTGGTCCCACTTTTCCCTCATCTCACGCGTCACCGCGCGACACGTGGCATCAGGGGTGAATGCTGAGGCTAGATGAGGATGACCCGCATCTTGCCTCACCATCCACCCCTGTTGCCACGTGTCGCACGGTGACGCATGGGGTGAAGGATTTGGGGTAAGGGGATTCTAACCCCCCCACCCCTAGCATAGTGATTTTAATTATACCACTGCAAAATGCGTGGCCTGTTTGTTTTTTGATTTGAATATTGTCTTGGCTCAGTTCTCATGAGAGTCGGGCATCAGAGTATAATGCTTTTTGGTACTCTCTTGGTTAAGACGTCACTGAATTGACTACGCTTCTTTGAAGTAGCAGTTGATGGACACAGTTTGACGCAATTTTTAGTATGGTTCATCGGAAGACAACCTCTATGTGTTTCTACCACATAGGTATAGTTATGTACATCCGACTATTATACCATGCCATAGACATGAACCTCTAAGACAATAGGGTAATTGTTGGTTAAGACGTCAAGCTTGTGGGAATCAGCCTTCCTTGTATCACCTCCAGTCCAGATGTGTGATTAATATTAAGGCTAGCATATTGGAGGCAAATACAGTATTCGAAAACAGGAGGAAACAATCAAAACTTGTAGAAAATTCTTTGAGTTGACTTATTAAGATGCATAAACATAGACGGAGCGAAGAATTTTGATCCTTTATGAATCTTCAAAGACTTACTATTTCAAAACACATTTCTAAATTACAACTTGCATGTAACAAGAGGACTATATGTAGTTGTACGGAGTTTATGATAGATAGTAAAACTTGGGTGATTGTCCATTACCCAACAAACGTAGAAAGGCTGGAGATTAGTGATCCCAAAACATTATAAAACTAATTATGCTGAAAAGATAGTATGTATTCTTAGTGGGGAAGAGAGCAGAATTATTGCGGATGAGATCCAGGCAGGTAAATTCTAAGACAAAAAATGAGGCCGCGAATCACAGGCCGCCACGTCGCAATGTTGCCTTGTTTTAAAAAAAAAATTTCTCTCTCATCAATAACATGGCGACGTGGCGGCCTGTGATTCGCGGCCTCATTTTTTGCCTTAGAATCTACCTGCCTGGATCTCATCCGGAATTATTGAGAGAGGGCACAATGTTTTTTTTTCTAAAAAAAAGAAAAAAGGAAGGAAAATTATTGTGGCATTACTATCGCCATCATTTTGGGTGCTTTTTTTTTTTTTTATAAAGGGCCAAATTTTATATATAGCATCAGAGCATTTACAGCAGAATACATAATGTAGACATCCAAAAGTACACAGCCCAAAACAAAAAGAAAGACAAAAAACAGCCCGCACTGCAGACAACAGCCCGGCCCAAAAGCAGAGGTAACATTCAGCCCGGTTCCAAAACCTTGCCCTTTTCACCTTCATGTTACTTTTACTAAACTTTCCTCTTTTTTTCTGCTTTTGGAAAAGAATAATTTTCCACCTTCTCGCTCACCCGCTCAAACGTACCCTTTCTGTATTTAAAAAGGGCCCAAGGAATATAAATCATCTCCCAGAAAGGTGTGACTTCATTAAAGACAGTTCGTTTCAAAAATATTGTCTTATTTTTTATTTTGTTTTTAAAAAATATTATGTACTTTTTAAAAATAAAAATATATTATTAATCAAAATTTGCATATTACGTTTTCAATTAGTGATCACATGATTCTTTTATTTTACATCAATTAAACAACTAATTGTAGACAAGGATACTGTTCAAAATTGTTTTTCTTTAAATTATACTTAAGTCAAATTATAAAAATATTTTTTTGAATAAAATAAATACTTTTTAGTGCTCCAACAATTTTTAATGCTAGAAGCTCGTTGAAGAATAATAAAATATCAAACGCAAAGGTCTCATTGCTTCGCTCAAAAGGTTTGTGAATAATATAAATCAAAATATGTGATCGAGTGAATATATGTGATCAAGTGAAATATTACACTATATAAATAAAAAGACAGACATTAACAAACAAAGAGCTTACGGTGCTTGTCTAACTCCTAAAATCCACAAGCATACATAAATATATTCCAACCTACTAGCATGGAATGGGATCTCTTCACAACCGGAACCATCACCTCTTTTGCCACCGTTCGATACGTGGTAGCACAGGAGATGGTGAGCCTAGATGCAGGTGATCCTCATCTAATCTTATCACCCCTGCTGCCACGTGTCCGACGGTAGCGAAAGAGGTGATGGTTCCGACGGTGAGGAGATCCAGTCTCTACCAACATAGGAGAGTTTGGCTGACAAGAATTGACCCACAAAACTTTAATGGTTTGCGGATATCGTAGGAAAACGACGGTGTCATAAGAAAACGGCATGTGTTGCTCCAGAAAACCAACATACAAACTATCAGAATGCCAAACTTCAATATCATACAACAACAGCATTACTCCATTGCCTTAGATGTTCCCGTCTATTGCAAGATATGTGGGAGTCGGATGTACAGAATCATACCTATGTGTTAGAAACATACATATGTTGTTTTCCGATGACCCATAATGAAAATTGCGTCAAGCTGCTACTTCACAATATAAGAAATGCAGCTAATTTAGTAAGCTATTTTGTTTTATTCTATCATATTGCACAGTCAAAGAAGGATGTGTCCTTTAACTACATATTAAAAATAGAAACAAAACTTCAATATCCTAATGTAAAGAAATCACCCGTCCATAGGGCAGCTGATGTTGTCAAGGAATGGTAGTCTTTAGTTAGTTTGCAGTCTTGGCCAGCCATAACACAAAGGAGTGTTTGGGTGTTATGACTGGATCCCAAACCAATTTACTCCAAGGAACCACTTCAACTTTCTCCCTAAACATATATATATATATATATATATATATATATATATATATATATATATATATACACACACGCACACGCACACGCACACCATTTATGCATTTATTTATGTATGCTTGTATGTTTCTATATGTAGCCAAGGCCCAAGTGGCGTAGGGATCATTCCTCTTATAATCTTATTCAGAAGTCCATTTTTGCTTTTTTTTTTTTTTTTGTCTTCTATCAGTGCAACTATCTTAGAGTCACTTTCTATCTCGCATTCGATAATTGAATTGATAAGATTTTGAACCCACCGAAGCTTTTAAACTAATCCATTATTCCTTTATTTGGCCTTTATTGCAGTCCATAGATTTCAAGAATGAATGGACACGAGAAGAACATGGATGCTGCTTCTCCCCCCCCCCCCCCCCCCCGCCCATTTAACGGACTTGCAGCTTAGTCACTAAAGAGAAAAACTCTCCAGGCTAGCATAGCGTGGGAGAATTATTGGTCCGTGAAATGACCTGATAGGTTGATAGGCCAGCATGTCGGTTGTTCCGTCGGTGTTAATGGGCTCTTTGTGCTGTCCATGTGCTGTGACAAATTTCTACTAGTGGGTCCTGAGAAAAGACCGGGATGGCAGAGACCTTACTGGTTGGGGTTGTTCAACACTAAAGATAAAAACTCATTCGCTAATTATTTTGCTTTTGTCCTTTCTTTTAGTTCACGTCAATGAACATAAAACATGAAATAATTTCTATTAAAATTTATTTGTTGGTAACTGCTAGTTCTTCCAGACCATAAGAAATTAAAGCTGTAATAAAAAATGAAAGAAGATTTCATATATTTTTATCACTTATTAGAGATTAATCGTCTCAATGAGGACAAAAATATTGGAGCCAAACTGCAAACTTTGTTCATCATTAGCAACAGGGCAAGAACGTGCATTTCGTTATCAGTTATGTATTGCAAAATGTATGTCATGTCGTTAGTTTTGATGTTTTTAAGTCTATATTCATATGTTTTTATGTCATTTTAGGATTGTTAACGTATCGGTGTTATTTTCTTCCGTTTCGTGTTTTTGAAACGTATTTTCTTTCTCTTACATAATTTTCAGATATTTTGGAGTTTAAATGATCAAGAAAAAGCATGGATTGAATTTACATGCCAAAAGAAAAAGGAAAAAAAGAATACAACTGGGGCGGATTGACGGTGCGGGCAGAAAATTTCAGTTGCTTCAAACCTAGGGACATTTGGCGATGGATCGAGACAGAAAATGATACGATTTGGCCTATACAGTTCTAGACCTAACCTCCTCCTTCTCCTCTTCTTTCTGTCCAATTTTTTTCTCCATCTTGTCTTATTCTCTTCTATTTTCTTCCATCTAGTGTAGATTTAGATGGAGAGAAGGAGAAGGCAAGAAAATTTCTCCTCTCCCTCCTCTCTCCTGTAATCTTTCATGGCTTTCTTGGAGTAGATGTAGATTTAGATGAAGATAGGGTAAGAAACCACTGTACTTCAATATTATTTGTTAGAACTCGTAAGTGAATGAAATATTTTTCTTCATTTATTAAAAATACTTGCGGTACATCCAATTTATAACCTATACAACCAGCCTATCTTGGGATATGATTTGTTATGATTGATATGGATTTGAATTTGTTTCCATATCCACTATGATCCAAACAATCAAAGATATCCTAACCAACTACATGTTTTTAACATTTGAAAATATTTGAAATATACTGAATCTTATCACTCTACCTCAAGTTGACCATTTAGATCTCCAACGTTCAACTTGCACAATGTTGACAAAAAACTCTCCCAGTCACGGCTTTAGTGAGTATGTCTACAAGTTGGTCTTCTGATTGTGCAAACAGAATTTCAACAATGCCCCCTTTAATCTTCTCCTTGATAAAGTTTCGATCCACTTCAACGTGTTTAATCCGGTCGTGTTGCACGGGATTCTCTGATATATTTACCGCATCTTTATTATCACACTTCAACTACACTGGTTGAGCCATTGAGACTCCCAATTCAGCCAACACCTTCTTGAGACACAAGACCTCCATAACTCCTTTGGCTATCCCTCGGAACTCTGCTTCAGCACTTGAAAGTGCGACCACCTTCTGCTTCTTACTTCTCCAAGTTACCAAATTACCTCCTACCAAGGCGAAGTATCCTGAAGTGGACCTCATGTCGTTCGGATCTCCTGCCCAGTCCGCATCAGTATACACTTCAATGTCAATGTGCCCATGTTTTTTTAACAGTATCCCTTGCCCAGACGTTCCTTTCAGATATCTCACAATTCTCATAACAGCTTTTAAGTGTTCTTTCTGTAGCTTGTGCATAAACTGGCTTACTACCCCTACAACATATGCAATATCCGATCGTGTGTGAGATAAGTAGATCAACTTCCCTACCAACCTCTGGTATTGTTCTGCATCTACCAATGGCTCTTCTTCAACCCATCTCAGCTTTTGATTTATTGCTGCTGGCGTTTCACACGGCTTGCAGTCCAACATTCCTACTTCGGTCAACAGATCTAGCACATACTTTTGCTGAGAGATGAAGATCCCTTTCTATGAACGGCTTATTTCTATTCCTAAGTACTATCTTAGGTCTCTGAGATCTTTCATCTCAAATTCTTTGAATAGCTGTCTTCGAAGCTCTGCTATTTCCTCCTGGTCACTCCCAGTGATAATCATGTCATCAACATATATAATTAAACATGTTACAAGGTTACCTCTTTGTTTGATGAACAGTGTATGATCCGCATTACTTTGCCGGTATCCTATTTCCTTCATAGCCTTTGTGAACCTTGCGAACCAGGCACAGGGGGACTGCTTCAGACCATATAACCACTTTTTTAGTCGACATACCTCGTGCTTACCAAAGTCTTTCTCGAAATCTGGTGGAGCATCCATGTAAACATCTTCTTTTAATTCTCCATGCAGGAACTCATTTTTTATATCATACTGTAACAAAGTCCGGTCCTTGTTTACTACTATCGAGAAAAGTACCCTGATGGTGTCGATCTTTGCTACTGGTGAAAACATCTCAGCATAGTCAATCCCATAGGTCTGGATGTATCCTTTTGCCACTAATCGAGCCTTGTACCTTTCTACTGTTTCGTCAGACTTGTACTTTACTGTGAAGACCCATCTATACCCAACAGGTCTCTTTCCTTGTGGTGAAGGATATGTCTCTCACGTTTCATTTTTTTAGGGCCCTCATCTCTTCGTTCTTGGCATCTCTCCATTCCTTAACTCTTTTGGCTTCTTGCACATTCCGTGGTGTTGAAGCCACACTGGTCATATCACTTAGTCCACGCGCTTCATCACTGGGTATCGTGATCTTTGAGATTTCTGTTCTGGAGAATATCTCCGGGGAGGTACTCCTCTGTTGCCTCTTGGTGGTAGGATTCTTGTCTATGTTTCAGGATTAGTTTCAGGAAATTCTAAGGCAGTATTAGGAGTATTAATGATGTCAGGAGTATCAGGGAAGTTCATACTTACCTCAGGGATATTTACCGAAGGAGACTCGGTAGTTGTAGTTGGTGTTTTCGGTTGCTCTACCGGAACTACGATCCGCTCAGTGGCGCCACCTGCATGTTCTTGTTGTACCATCTCTGGCATGCACTAACTACTTAACCAGTCGAGGGTCACACTCCCTTCGGTCTCCCCCTGAACCGAAGACTGGGATGAGGAGGTGGGATAATAGTAGTCTAATCTATAAATATACAATCCATGGTAATATACATGCGACGGGTGAGAGGATGATAGCAGCGGTATCCTTTTTGATCTTTAGCGTACCCGACAAAAACACATTTGTGAGCACATGCGTCTAGTTTATATCGGTCTGTTTTAGGTATATGGACAAACACGGTACACCCAAATACTTTAGGGGGTAGCGTGAGAATAGACAGTACAGACTCCTGGGTGGAGAGCACATTGAGTGGGGTCTGTTTATCAAAAGTTTTTGTAGATAGCCGGTTGAGTAAGTATGTTGAAGTGGCCACCGCTTCAGGCCAAAAAGAAGAGGGTACAGATAATTCCAGTAGCATCGCACGAGTCATTTCAAGAAGAATTCTATTTTTCCGTTCCGCCACTCTATTTTTTTGTGGAGTATTGGGACAAGTAGTCTGATGAATAATCTCATGATACGTAAAAAATTGGTGGAGGCTTATAGACATATATTCGCCACCATTATTCGAGCGTAAAATAGAGATACGCGTGTGAAACAGTGTATGTATCATGGTAAAGAAATCACATATTCGGGTACTAACATCAGACTTATGTTTGAGAAAATATACCCAAGTCACGCGAGAATGATCATCAATAAAGGTAATAAAATAACGAGAACCCTGGGGTGTTGGTACCGTGGAAGGACCTCAAACATCAGAGTGTACTAGAGAAAAAACACGATCAACACGAGTATTTGTGGGACGATAGGTACCTTTATGTTGTTTTGACTGGATACAAGTTTGACTGGGAGTTGGCAAATAAGTTTGGAAAGAGAAATCTAAGATACCTGAAAGAGGGGTGACCTAAACGACGGTACCATATCCAGAGCTGCCGTTGGACAGTACGGTGAGCAAGCATGGACCGACCCATTTGAGAGACCTAGTCCAAGTAGTACAGTCCGTCACGCTCAGTGCCACGTCCAAATATCGCCTTCGAGTGAATGTCCTGCAGTAAACAAAAACGAGGTAGATTAGAACAACACAGTCAAGTGCGGAAGTTAAATGGCTAATAGAGAGTAATTTAGAGGAAAGATTAGGAACATAAAGACAACCGTGAAGTGTAAAATTGGAAAAAAGTGAAATAGAACCGGCACCACAGACAGGAACAGGATCACCATTGGCTCTCTCAATGTGTTGTTTAGGAGATGTATTAAGGACGAAAAAATCAAAGCGGTCATAGGACATAGTATCTGTTGCCCCACAGTCTAGGATCCATCCGGAGTGTTTTAGATTAGATGAGTGACGTGTAAGGGTCAATGTTGTATTTTTTTTGGGTGATGGTATAATTCAGAGGACAAAAAGGCACTGGACGGGTTGTGTTCGGAATGTGGGTTAAAGGCAGGGGTAATATGGACTTTTCTGTGGCCTGGGCGACAAAAGGGTTTTCTGGAATTTGGGAGGGCATTTTCGGTAATTCAGAGAAGTTCAATAGCCAGCCCCCTTACCTGCCCCAGCGATTACTTCTCCCACTGCCCCTGCAATTATTTCTCCCCCTCTGACTCCAGCTTCTCCCGTCCCTTCTGGATCCTTCCTTTGCCATCTAACATGCAATTTATTTCATTCTTTACCTGCGAGGCTTCCATCTTTTTCTCTGTTACTGGTGGGGCTGCTCTCAGCTGCACCTCCAGAGCTGCTCTCAGCCACTCCTCCAGAGTTGATTGCAGCGGCCCCTTTGCTGCTTGCTGCTTGCGGCCTTCTCACCACTCCGGATATCCAACAAGCTGGACGCACATTTCTCGGATATGTTTTTTCATCCCACAGTGTGTGCATCTGAGTTTCGATTTATCTTCTTTTTCCCTACTGCGCGATGAGGCTCCTGAGCGCAGTGGTGCTGGTTTCTCCTGTCGTCTTGGGTCTTCAGACCCACTTCAACACCTGATGATGACTCCAAGTCTGAGGGTGTGTCCCTCAGTATTCCAATCCGAGCCTCCTCTCGAACTTGTCATCAACAGCGGTCAACAGTTGAAATAGTCGTTGCTCTTGGATCTTTTGGTTGTAGATGGCAATATCCGTGGGATCCTTCATAGGATTCGGATCCCTACCGTCTATTGCCATCCACCCCCTGCAACCTGTTCCAGCAGTCCTCCAGGTTTCCCCCATTTTGCCTTATGGTGTTGGCCTTTCTGTGGAGGTCAAACATTTGAAGTGCATCTCCCCCTGCCCCGTATGTGGTTGCAAGCCCATCCCAGAGAGTTTTTGCAGTTGTGTACTGCGACACATTGTTCACTAATCTTGGTTCTATATTTTGTATCAACCAAGTAAATACCAAGTGATCTAGTTGTTCCCACTGCACATAATTAGGATCTGTAACCTGCGGTGGTGGGGGACTTCCAGTGATGTGCCTCGTCCTCCCTTGCCCACCAATTGTTTTCTTTATGAGGGTAGACCAGAGAGGATAATTATCCCTATTGAACTTGAATCCTAGGGACAAATTATCATTATATGCAGCTGTGGTACCAATGGTATTTTTCAATAGGTTGACTAGTTAGATAGCCAATTCGTCTCCCTTAGAACCTGAAGTGCCAGCGTCAGTCATATTCTGCCTCTTGATTTAGGTTTGACGGGTCAAGAAAGGGTTTTTTAGACAATGATGGAAGTTGTTTTTCAAAGTATTTCGATTTTTCTCTGGGAACAATGATGAGTGTGGCTTGAGTTCACAGTGAGAAGAAGAACGAAGGAAGGAGTACTGGACAGTGATGAATTTTTTTCTGAGTCCTAGAAAGAACGAGGTAAGAACGAACTGGACGGTGATGAATTCTTTTTCTAAGTCCTAGGATCAGGTAACACGCTCTGATACCATGTAAGAACTGGTAAGTGAATGAAATATTTTTCTTCATTTATTGAAAAATACTTTAGGTACATCCAATTTATAACCTATACAACCAGCCTATCCTGGGATATGATTTGTTATGATTGATATGGACTTGAATTTGTTTCCATATCCTCTATGATCCCAACAATCAAAGATATCCTAACCAACTACACGTTTTTAACATTTGAAAATATTTGAAATATACTGAACCTTATCATTATTTTCATCTATTGATGATATGATTCTTACACTCTTTTAGTTTATAATGTTTGTTATGGATGTTTATGTCTTAAAATCCCTTGTCTTTTCATTAGGCTTGAATTCAAAAGATGGTTAGTTCTTGATCTTGGCATGATTATGATGCAATGTATTTTGAAAAATGTCATAGCTTAATTGCATAATGGATGGTTGGATGATGGATTCATAAAGTCATAGTCTATTTTTTCTTTTATCTATTGCATTCTTGAGTTAGTTAGAAGTTTCTCTTGCTTGAGTATAAGATGTAATTAGTGAGCATGAAGGTGATACTTTGTATTTTTCTAAGATTATTTCTTTGGTCTTAATCTACTTGATTGACAACCTAGGATGTTTGAGATTGATATGTTTCATGATATTATTTAACTTGTCAATAGAATGATTACAAGTGTACAGTCTTGTCAATTGAAGTAAAAGTTGTTAGTACAAGTGTTTTGATAGCTTATGAGAGCATCATACATTTGAATGGATTCAATGTCTAATTCATCTATCATTGAATTAATTTCTTATTGATTCAATGTCTAATTCATCTATATTGAACTAATTTGTTGCCATGATCACTAATCGTATGAGTTTGAGGAAGAGTTAAAGAAGAATTTTTCGTGAAGCTTATTTTATCTCATTGAAGTTTAGTTCTTGATGTTTTATTGTCTAGACATCCGTTTCATTTGATGCTACTTATATGAATTGGTAAATGATTGATGAATAATGATGTATTTTTAAACATTAAGGAGGGTATTGGCTATTATACCAAACATTAGGGGGCAAAAGGTAATTATCCCTTTCAACTTTCAAGAAACCTAAAATTAAGATTAATAAAACTATTTCCATGCAAAGGTGTTGTATATCAACTTTGTTGTATACCAAGATTATTTCCTCAAAGAATTCTAAGGGTAGGTTAGGGATCCAAACCCATGCCAATGTGGACGCCACAACATCACAGGTCGTGGAGAAGAAAGGTCTACATTTGGTGACCGTGATGTAGTAGCCTTGCACCATCCATAGACCACATTCGAGTGCATAGGTATACTGTGTTCTGGAGAAGAACAGCACAACAAAATACCCCCTGCTAAGTCGACCATATCTAATTTGTTACTCATTCCCCACAGGTCATAGAACTTTTTTTTTCAAGTAATCGATAGGATAGTTTGTTTACCAAGAACATTGATGATTAGGGTCCCACGCCATGGCTTCCATAACACTATGTATTCCTCAATTGATATTTCTATGGACATCCGGCTAGTGTCGATCCCGTCTTCGCTGCCGACCGATGCATCGTCATATTTTTCAATCAATTCATCAGTTATATCATCTTCATCATCGCTTCCAGTGTAAATTTAAGATGGAATTTGTGGTTGGCGAAAGAGGCCCGCTTAGCCATTAGCTTCCATGGTTGTCACCCTCAAAGGTGACCCAGGGGCTCCTTCAGCTCGGATGAGATCAGAGAAGGCCTCATATGAGGCAAAATATGAGGTCTCCAATCACGCAATACCACGTGTACAAAAGAGCTTTTTTAAAAAAAGGAAAAAAAGTAAACAACGGGCCCTTTTATACACGTGGCGTCGCGTGATTGAAGACCTCATATTTTGTCTCATATAAGGCTTCCTCTGATCTCATCCGCCTTCAGCTGCCCTTTTAAATTTCTTGACAATTCTGTGTCATTGATCTATTTCCTCGTGACTTTAGAGTGGTACTGAGTTAGGGTTCTTCGAAGAGCGCTAATAACTTCTCTTTATCTATACCCACCAACCGACTTCTTTTGTTTGGGTTTTGCTCAAGAGGTAAAAGGCTAACAAAACTTTCAAGGGCAATTATTACTCTAGCGTAGTCAACAAAGTTTAACTTAAATCTTCTGTGTGCATGTGATTTGAAAATTTAGCAAATTGTCACCCTTATTAAATTATATTATCTCTCAAAGGTTAAAAATGGAATTTAATCTTTGAAAAGTTAAAACTGACGATCAATGCCACTTTCAATTTTGTTATAAAATCCAATATTATTTCTACTAAGTGGCTAAGTTATTTATAGAACTTGGTCACTCAAATAAATATTTCCGTTGGATCAATCATTGTAGAATGTTAGAATCATGTTCCTTTTTTTCCCCTCTTTTGTAAATACGTTTTAGAAATATCAATAACTGAAGTTAAAATCGTGTGTTGTTTAGGCATATATATATAGACACACATATCTCTATACACACGAAAAAAAGAAGGAATGGGATTCGAACAATGATTTCACTAGAAGATGTAATGGTTTTGAACTCTCAAATCTTTCACTCTTTATATTTCTCCTAGGCACAATTCACATGTATATATATGCGTGTATACACATAGATATGCATGTGCACGTGTATATAATACGTACAATATTTTATTAGATTACGTAAATTATTAGTACAGTATGAACTTTTCAAATAGTTAAAACAAATGCCAGAATGACGTTATAGCTTACTTTTCAAATTAAAAGTGAAAGGATAATAAACTTCATACAGATGAGTGTTGAGCTTAAAACTTTCACTTAAGAAAACTTAAGAAAGATTTATTCTATAATTTACAGAATATAAACATAGTCCCTATTAGCTAAATATCAAAATGAGAAATCTCCAAGTAACATTAAAGAGGTCAGACTAGAAATCACCTGTTCTTGAAAACATAATGGTTTTAATATAAAATTACAACGTAAAAGTCCAAGCCTAAATGATGTGACAAAACTCTACAAGATAGAAATTGTTTATAAAAAGCGTGTAAAAATGGAAACCTAAATGATGTTGAAGAAACTCTATAAAATAGAAACCATTTAAAAATCGCTTAAAGTAAATTTATTTCTCTTTCTTATATTTAACAAAATAATTCACAACCTAATTTCTTATACTAATATTTCAGGCTGTGGATTATTATATTTGCAATGGAACAGTACCCACAAAATGGCAGAAACGTAGATAAGGAGCAATGTAAGAGCAGTTATGCAAAAGTTTTAGTAAAATGACAACTTGTTGAATCTCTGACTTCATGTGAATGTTTTTACTTGCGTGTGAATCAATATTGGTCTAGATTATAGTATCTCGTCTAATTGAAAGTAAAATCTTACAAGTTCAGTTTGTATTAGACATCTTATGTAGAATCAGCTAGAAAAACTTTAACATCTTAAAACAACATTAAGGTGACGTTTGGTTCGCACTTGTGTATCGAAATCAGAATCGGAATGGGTATGAAGGGGTATGGGTTTGGGCGTAAAAGTCATAGTTATTTGGTATTGAAGTGAGAATGAGTATGATTAACATTGATGGTGTTTGGAACGTATCGAAATTGAAATGGGTATCGAAGGTGGCGGCTGCAAAATTGGCCAGAAAATTTGACCGGTCAAAATAGTGATCGGCCGTCGAATGGCGAACTGGCAGTGGATCGGCGGCGGACGACGGCGGTGGTCGGTGGCAGCCGACGATGTTGACCAATTCGAAAGCCATACCCATATTTCTCCATATTCATAGACAATGAGAGTTAGTATATCAAAAAAAACGATATTCATTACCAAATATTCAGATATCAATTTGAAACTCATACCCTTCATTTCCTAAACAAACAACTTATATGAGTTTGGACCCTTAATGAGAAACTCCAACTAAACACCCCTAAATTTTTGATTCAACTTTTCTAGGTACATGTCACTCGAGTTCAAGACCAAGAAGTTCAACTTTAGTGGAGTAGTTATGCAAAAGTTGCAATACTTTTGGCCTTCGATTAAAACAAACAAGAGTAACCAACACGGTTGACGTGGTGGTTTAACAGCTCGTTCTTTAAATATGTGGTTGAGGTTCGATCCCCACTCATGTGAATTGAGCAAATCATTTGGTCAGTCCCCTACCACTTAGCGTACTGATCGCAGGGACGGAAAATTAGTCTTCTGACTTTCTGATCGCAGGAACGAAAAATTAGCCTTCTAATTTTCGGTTAGAAAGATACCTCGAACAACCAAAAAAACAAAAAAACAAAAAAACAAACAAACAAGAGTTAGAGGCCGAGCGCTTCCGTTGTTTGAAAATTCATCTCCTCTCTTCACCCACCATCA